>JAPFBL010000119.1:0-387500 GCA_026182355.1 Hermatobates lingyangjiaoensis | reverse complement strand
TCCCATTCTCTTTTCTCCTGAAGACGGATTACCCGAAAATGTGAGTCTGTAAGTGTGTTTCCCTACTTTGTGTGTTGCTCTTTGTTAATCTCGAACTCGTATTGTGTCCAGTTTGGATCGTATTTCGTTTTATCAGTGAATATATGTATATATATATATATATATAATATATATATATATATATATCTACATTCAGGCGGACGAAGTCACAAACTTATTTTGTAAGACTCAGAAGATCTGGAATATACTTATTCTTGAAAACGGTCTACAAATTGATTAACGTTCAGATAAAAAGAATCAATAAAACATTAAAATATTGCCAATTTATTTTTTCAAGCAACAATCGCAATTAAATTAACACAACTTTCTTTCATTAATGTTGTATTTGCAAGAACAAAATAGAAACAGCTGCTGCGATTGATCTTGACTAGTAAGGGGCTATCAAACGCAGGCTGATAGGGACCATCAATTATCTGCCTCACGACGGTGATGGACCCTTCGTATAGAACCCTAATAGAATGCGGCCGATTACATTTTTCAAAGACCAACCACTAGGAGGACATATTTCCTTCTTATTACCACAATGTTTTAGGGATAACAAATAACATTGTTTTCCTGCATAGTATTATATTATTGATAACGATATAACTGGCAACTTTAGAAGTTTACATTGTATTTAGTATTTTTATTAAATAATTTGAGTGATATATTTAAGTATTTAAAATTTTTTCAATAGTTTTCAAGATATTTGAGATACCTGTTTCACCCTGTAGATGGTCAAAGAAGACCGAAACTTTGGAAAGAATAAATATATGGAAAAGAAATCATATGATAAGCTAATATACCTCATTCTTAGTGAATTTAAAAGACTAATATGAGATTTAGAAAAGGTATCCAAGAAATTGATTAAGAAAAAAGTAGGCAAAAAATTTAATCTCACATGTAATAAGTAAACTATATAAATATAATAATTAATTTCCTAATGATCAAAGGGAAATAATACATGTAGGGTAAAAGTAAGCACACATTCAAGTATTGTACCTTCTCAAATATCATTTTTATAGAGTTATAAGTATTTGTTCATATATGACTTGCGAGCAGCATATGTTTAGGCGGGGGCTATCTTCCCTTCTTGATAACATAACTCTTCATGGGTACAGCTCTCGCTGGTCTAAGTCTGAGCAGTCCCACAGAAGATGATCTACTGTCCGCCATGTGTGTGTATGTGTCAAAGCAGACATATCTCAAAAACGTCAAAATTTATCACCTCTAAATTTCATATTATGTTCCCGCTGACCCTTAGACGGAAGAAGAGCATTACACCAAATATTTTAGTTTTCTTTTTTATAGGATACAACGTAACAAAAAAAGTGGGTTTTCCTATTTTAATTCTGGTTTTTTGTCTCACATATAATATACGAAGAATGCGTCGACTACAAAAATTATAATTCCGGCTGAAAAGTTCAAAAACCTGTACTCTCATAGCAATAAGAGATAGTTTAAACAATATAGGTAACATTAATACTGACATTAAAGGAAAGAGAGTAAATTATACACCTATATCAATGTATACAAAACTAATGATCAGTTAAGTGTAAAAATGAATAAATTTTAATTTTGATTTAAACTAAATTTTGTGAACAGATTGGTGGTTAGAACATGCAAGGTATCATATCAAAATTAAATATAAAAATATACCCTTATAGTGATTGAACTCTATAGCTTTACGGTGAACATTTAATATTAACAAAATGATCATTAGTGTACAATAAGGATATTCAAACATTTTTTTCTCTCCTTAAACAAATTTTGAGGGAGTAATAGAATCTGACGTATGAATTTGCCTAAGAAAAAGCTTTTTTTAAAAAAAACTAGGGCTTAGTTATTGAAATTGACAGTATAGCCATAAAAAATTGACAATTAACTTAAAAATTGTGATTATGTTAATCTGGTGTAATAGTTCATTTATTTACAAAGTCTTAAATAATATTTTGTCATAAACCTGCAAAAAAATTTAATTTAATTAGAATTTTGTTTTCACTTGGTCCTACATGAAATATATACACATGAATAATAAAATTATTGCATTTGAGTTAATATTTCAAAATCACACACACACACACACACACACACACACACACACACACACACACACACACACACACGCACACGCATACACACACAAACTAACCACCTGAAGATACTTATTTAAACCACTGGCAACAACCAAAAGACTATGAGACGAAAAGGAAAAACTGGGGAAGTAAAAAATTGTAAGTAAAATAAATATATCTTATATCAGATAATAGTGTAATATTAAAGTAATTGGTTATTCAATCGATTATATAAAATATATGGGTTATTGAATAGGAAGAACCAATACGGAACTATAATTACAGGACAACCCGTTGAAAATGTCTAGTTTCTTTGAAAGGTGGACAAGATTGAAAACGGTGGAAATTAATTTATGAGGTAAAATTTTGCACCGTCTTACCTTTTTACAGGTGGACTAGAGTCCTGTAATGATATCTTTATCCCCTGTCAAAAACATTTTTTTTAAATTTTCACCCTATATTGTAATATCCGTGCCCATAATTTATACACTCAAAGTCAACTAAAAAGCCAAAATCATAGCGACTTTGATCAAAATCATTTGTTTTATCAAAATAAAGGCTTTTTTTCATATATAGTACCAATTTACTTTAATTTACCCAATTTTGTTTTCCCTTCATATCTTGCAGAATTCATAAAATTTCAATTGTAATAATATGAAATTACGTTATTTCTTTATATAAAGTACGAAAAATACTCTTTTTTAAGATCCAATATTGTCTAAATAAATCGTTTCATTCACAGGAAATGGTTATGGTCAAAATATATTACAAGGTGAATAAAAATAACTTCTTTTTTAAATTTCATTTTTTTATTACAGCTCTATGGTAGCGCATTCATTTGTGCAACATCCAATTTGCAAATAACGTATTTATATATTAGCTTATCACGTTTTTAATATGATTCTTTGTAAAAAGTTATGAAACTTTTTGTTGATTATAATAAAAGCACTGAAAATAGTTATATATACTAAAAGCATAATATGAAACAGGCTAATAACAACTGCTGAAGTATTGAGACTGGTAATAAACTCAAGTAAGTTTGAAATAAAAACAAAGAAACAAACATTAAACACGCAGTGAAGATGGAGACTGCAGAATAGTAAAAATTAAATAGATTTAGTTGAAAAAGACATAAAATGAAATAACAGCTTAATCGCCAAAGAGAACAAATACTATTCTTTTCTTTTGCTACTTCAGGAGGCATTTCCCACGCGCCCCCTGTCTATTGTAAGCGTCAATAATAATAAAAAAACTTTTCTATTATTAAAGATTTAAATTCACAGTAACCTAACAGAATTACTCATTTTGCTCTGGACTAACATAAGCTTCATTTAACGAACCGAAGCTGATAACGTAGAAGATCAATGGCATGAGATGAATAAGTGAACTGCCATGTTATTTATAACCTCTTTAGCAATAACTATATACATATTTTCAAAAATTACACTTTTTAAAAAAATATCTGTCCTTGTAATAAACAAATTATGGCAGTCAATTTTCCTAGCAAGTGTAAATAAAAATAACAGGTAACTGAATTAAAACTAACATTTAAAAACTTTTTTTTTAAATGAGTATTGAAGATTACTAATGCACCAATGTTACAAAAGCTATAATAATAATACAGCTCAATCATAAAGCTATAGCGCTTAGTTTTTACATTTTAAAAAGTACGTTGTTTCTATGTTTCAGTTGACCATTTTTGTCAATTTATATTCTTGACATTTTGTTTATACATATATAGTGGTAGTCAAGCTTGAATCACGTATTGTATGTGTTGATAGGTCTTCTTGTGTCACGATTACCCTTGGTGTTTTTTATGCCATTAATTTCTGTCATTAGGCTACTTGCCGACCAGTAATGATTGGGGACTATGCGCCTGTTTTGAATTCGTGTGATCTTTTGTGTCTGAGAAATCTTAAATTAAATCATTGGATTTGCCAGGTCCTGACAGGTCATGGAGACTTTAAGAAGTACCTCCATCGTTTTAAACTCATTGATGATCCAATGTCCATTGTGGTGTAGCCCTGAATCTGTCCAACACCTTTTGGACGAGTGGCTTGCCTATGATGTACAGGGATATCAGCTGATAATGGAATCAGGGTGTTTTGTTGTCCAAATATATAGAAGACTATTTGGCAATCAATAACTGAAGAATTTTGTGTATTTTATTAGAAAATTCAAAAAATTTTTATAGTTTTCAACCATTAACTAGAAAATAAATATTATTATAATTTCAGAACTGTTATTTTTGTCCTGAGATATTAAAAAACTTAAATGAATTTTTTTTTGAATGGTTTAAATAGAGCTTTTGTAAAGGTCAACATATTTGTTAAAGGCGAGTCTTTTGATTTTATCTGTATTTGAATTGCAACAGTTGAAAATTCCTTTGAAATCAAATAGCTGAAATTGATTCTGGTCGAGAGGACGTAGGACGATTAATGAACACCAGTCCATTCATCACAGCTCACACTGCCCTAAGGGTTTCAGCCAAAAAAATACCCCTAACTCCCTATAAATTCTCCTCCAGCATTGTTTTCATATTTCCCCTTCCTTTGTCAACTAGGTTTTTTGCTGAATAAACCATTGCAGCAAACTTATACTAAAACCGCACAATCGTTTTTCGCTTTTATAAGTGTGACTTTCTATGTATAAAATAATATTGCATTATTAATTATACTTCATAATGTGCCAGCAGATATAGCTATGTTGAATAGACAAGTTTCAGTTAGATCAATGAAGTTAAGCTACGTTGAGTGAGATTAGTTTTTGGATGGGTCAAAATACTTTAGTTCGTACTGATAGGCTAGCAGTTGTGTGGTTAAAAATCATAACGAAAATGAATGCCTAGTCAAAATTAGCTATATTTTTACCTATTCTACAACCCAAATCCGTTCAACCTCTATGGGGTTGGAGTTTGAAGATAAGTTTTTTAATAAATCATTTTAAAAACTAGGAATTATATTTTTTTCTTAAATAAGAAGCATAAAGTGAATTGCCAACTCAACCACTTTACATGAACCTACTATATTATTTATGATATATATATATGTATATATATATGGCTTAATGTACCACAATGTAACAAATTTGGAAACAATGCTCTAAGGCCTTTCGTCAACACATCGTCAGAGAGCAAGTGAACTATAAAATAATAAATACTTGTTAACCTGGTTGATTGAAGTTTCTAGAATTGTTGGTAAACCTGAATGTGTTTAATGATGAAGAAGTCTTCATCTGTTTAATTATTCCGCTAATCAAATTTCTATCCAATTTATAGAGTCCTAGGCTATTGTTCATTAATTTCTCATAAAAGTTCTTTATGAGTGCACTTTCCACAATATTTCTTCTTCCAGTTTCCAATTCATTTGCTTCATTCCAGTTAATCACATGATTACTGTTTCTTATGTGCGTGAACAAGGCACTCTTTTCGTTTTCTATTCTGATGGAATATTTGTGTTGTTTTATCCTTGTAAGAAGACCTTTGCTCGTCTTTACAATGTAAGACATTTCACAGACAGTACATGGTATCCTGTATACACAACAGTCCTTTCTTTTTGACTTATTATTGACAAGTCTGTTAAACAAGTTACCATAATTATTGAACACAACAGAAACGTCCAACCTTCATTGGTCGTGGGTAGCATTCAGGCAGTTACTTACGTTGACCAACAGACGGAGTGACTCAGTGACGTGGAAGTCAGACCCACGTAATATATATAAATATATATATATATATATATATATATATATATATATATATATATTTATATTGCAAACCACAATATGAAATGGGAAAAAAAGAGTAAAATCTTACAACCGTATCAAGCGGTCTTCGTCAGAGTAAAAACCCGACTGACGGTTGAAAGATCTTAGTCTTTTTTTCGAATGAATGAATGAATGAATACATCTTTATTGAGGGCTCTATGCCCAAGTTATACAGACTGGGGTAGCCGTACTGAGAGCACTGGGTGCTCCCCACCAGGCTTTTTCCCCTTCGTTCCTTAACAACAATTAATAAATAATATAAAATAAAAATAATAATAATATTAATATACAAAAATAATATTAACAACAATTAAAAATAATAATAACAATAATTTAATAATAATAATAACATAATTTTAATAAATAAAAACATGAATATGTAATGATATTATAATAATAAGTATAATAATGGTAAAAGTATTAATAATAATAATAATTCTAAGATAGTAATAATAATAATGTACACTAGTGATAATTAATATTAATGATAATATATTTTAATATTAATAACAATAACAACAATGATAGAGATAGTAATAATAATAAATAACAATAATATTGATTAATTTAAGGTGTTTATGAAGGCGTTCCTTTTCTTCTCTCCCGGCTCTCTTGTAGGATATCTTCAACATACGCCCACTGCCGGTGAGTCTTTTTTTTCCCATTTTATATTGGTTTGACCATTGATCATTATTTTACGTGTTTATGTGAAATCTTGTTATATATATCTTATTATGGTATAGAGTAACCTTCCATTCATTCATTTAAAATATTCTTACAATTAATAAATTGTTTCCTTAACACAGTCTTTTTTCATGTTTTTTCGTATTTTATTATTTTTAGCATGTATACAATTATACTATATATAACAAAAAGTTCCAGTGTTTTCTTTTATTCTGGTAATCTGTAAAAGTGAAAGAAGAAGTTTATTTAAGAAGAAAGTTTTGACAAGTAGGTAAGATCTTATACCTTTTTAATAAAGAAAAATGAAATTTTTAGAGTAAATATTTTCTGACTTAAAAATTCAAAAGTTCCCGGTTTTGTCAAAGTTTTTGTTGATAAATCCCCACTGCCCACTTTGTGATATACAAGAGGAAATAGACACCTAAGGACATGCCCGTCTCTTGTTGGTAATAGACGGTTGCCAGACTATTAATTATACTGGGCTGTAATGAAGCTAATGGCAGAAGACTCATACTGCTAGCGTCATGAAAAAAAAGGGTCTTGTCCATCTTTCTGAGCAAGACAAGAAACTTGCAGTGATATTATAATATACAGCTGTAAATCCATTCATTCGGTTTGATGACCTATCTTATTATTCATTCCATCATTATGTGAACTTATATATTATTTGTTATTAATTATGTAAAATTGTTTGACTGCACCGGTCAGTACTGCATTGAGAGACAAGTACACTCTTTGAGTTAGTTCATCTCACCATTGTCTATTACTTGAGTGGTAAGAAAGTGATTAATGGTTCGTTTACTGAAGTTATTAGATGTGGAATTCAAGAAAAGAGACTTTATCCTAATGCTTTTAGAGAAAAGTATCTAATTTCTATTGTTAAATTTAGTTCAAATATTTAATGATGATTCTTAAAAAAAAATGAAGATGATTGATAAATGATCCCTGTCCGATGTCCAGTATAGAGTACAAGTTTTTGTTGATCAACAAGTAATCCACTCTAAAGAAGCGCCTAGATTATTGACCTAATCACTCTATAAATCCTAAAAAAGCATTATAAAAAGCTGTACTTCTCATTATCTATTTCTTCAAATATTTCTACGTACTATTTACTTCCCAATAGCGTGGAAAATCCCCCACAACCGCATGATAGTCAAGCCTAATAAGCATTGCCACCACATAGTTTGTTGTTCTATTCATTATTAATGTTCTTATGAAATACGTTAGTTTAAAATTTGTAAAGCTTCTGTTTAGTTGGTTAATAGTTTATTGTGTCGTAACTTCATTGAGTTCTTCATGTGTCCCATTCATCTCCATGTGCTTATAAATGGTTAGCAAAAGTGCAATTAATTTTATTATATTTCAAAGTAATAATACGTTGTTTATATTATTTAATCCTTCCGGTCTGTCTCATGTAACAGAGTCTAAATTTCCTATATTTTGTTCCGTAAATTACAGTTTGAGTTATTTTCCTTATCTTCCACTGAAAATTTTATAACCTGCTTAATTTGGTTATATAATTTAAGTAAATTTTTTTAATAGATTTATTAATGTATTTGAGGGTCTTCCTGTAAAAGTTACCCATTAATTTATCAGAAGACAGATATTTTTGAATATTGTTGTTTTCCCAATTTTGGTGACCTGTAAATTACAGTAGCAAATCCAATTAACTATTATATGATTAAATATTCAATAGCTATTTTCAATCGTTACTTAGGATATATAAATATACATATATCTTGATAAAGTATCGACTGTGAAATAGAACCAGGATCAAATTCATCGGGAATCGGGCAGCTCTTCAGATTCAAATAAAATGTTCAATGCCGATGTCTCAGTTTATATTTAAAACCTTTTTCATAGGTCTACAAAAAGATGAAATATAAGATATAATCCAAACATTCAATAACTAAAAATACATAAAAAGCGCAAAAATACAGAAATTTAAATGCAATAATAATTCTGACAACAAGCAAATGAGATGATTTACAGAGTATAATGACTGCAACCAAGCAATACATCAAATTTCACCTACTTTCAAAGGCACTAAACAAGTATATAAACGATAAACGATATTTAATCTTAACATACCGAATAAATGCTACTAAAATTTGAAATGTCGTTTCTATAATTAACGCATGACTAGACCTTCTAATTTACATTTCCAGAGCTTTGCTTCTCTTCTCATCTCTTTCTTTGTCTATTATTCTTATTTCATTAAAATTAAAACATGATTGACAAATTTTGATTTTAAAAATTGTTTTTTAAAAATCACATTTAAAATTTTATTTATTAACATTATATAAAACAATCTTGGAGAAGATTGTTAAATTTTGAAACTTTTTGATGTCTAAAATTAATTGTTTGCACTTTTATGAAAGAATAAGTATAAAATTTATGGATAATTGAGTATTTTTAAATAAAGCCAAAGCAAAGAAAACGGTTAAAAAAAAATCAAAATTTTGCAATTAAACATTTGTGTGAAGCTGTAGAAAATTAATTCAAAGAATTTTTAGCGTCTGTAAATCATTTGGATTTAAATTATAACTCTTAAGTAGTTTCATTTTATTCATTATGTACTTTCTATTCCAAATTTCTTTGAAACAAACTTATTCTAATAGTATGACGTAATATTCGTTGTTACAAGGTATAATTCTTAATAACACTTTTTGTGGCAAAGTTAGATTCTAATTCTATTATTAACATAATAATTTTTGTTGTCTGATATCTAACCGAAATTTAACTTGCACAACCTAGCGACTAAAAAAGCTTAATTTTAAAATGGTTTAATTTAAATTCATTAAAAAAACTAACTCGATTTTTTCTAATTAATCAAACAATTATCAAAGGTGATGATCGAAACACTTTAAAAACCTATTAAAATTATTGATTAAATTCATATCGTTAATTTAATTCAAGATTAAATAAATTTTTAAACTTTAATGTCTTTTTAATTATCAAATAAAATAAAATTAATTTGCACAATCATGTAATTATATAAAGATAAAAATTCAGAAACAATGTAATTTTAATAAAGCCGAAAAGCAAAGTGAAACGAGGTTGGACAAGTTCTTTTAATTAAACATTCTCTGTGAGCGAGCTTGTAGTAAGAATTAATTAAAGAATTTTTGCAGGAATCTGGTTATTTTGGATCAAAACTCTTAATAAGCTCGTTAATTACGTTTGCATTTTTCATTATGTATTTAACATTCACAAATTTCTTTGCGAAATGCGTTTGTTTGAGTTCTCAAGATATTATGATACACGTATTTTTGTTACAAGGTATAATGTTCTTTAAAGGAATACGTGTAACCTGTGGACCATAAGGAGTTCTAATCATCTCCATTTCTAACAGAGCTGTTTTTTTTTTTTTGACAATTTAATTGGATATAATTACTGCTGCATTTTTTACAAATGCTTTTATATATTTTAAATTTGCAAAGTTAGAAAAGAACTAACTCGTTTTTTTTTATGTTCACAAACTTTGTTACAGAAGGGGTGAGTCGAAACCGATTTAACTGAACCTATTACGAAGTGCTGAAATTTCGCTTAGTCGTTAATTTAATTCACTCTAAACTACAAGTTACTTTTACAATAATCGCTTTTTAATTATCAAATAAAATAAAATTGAATACTTAAATAATTGTATTTCATATTTTATAAATAATTCATGGACATGTTTTACAGATTGTGTAAAACCATAAACATGTCAAAATATAACTTTTTTATCATCTCTATACTTAATAGAGACCAATAACAAAAAATGATTATGCAAATTTTAAAAAGAAATAGTTGATCAGAAATATTATTTCTACCGTGGTTATAGGTCATACTTTGCCTATAATAAGCATATGTTTCGTATTTAAACTATATATATAACTCAATACAAAAAGAGTAAAACATAGATAAAGAAATACAACACTCACTACTATATTTCGACTAGCGGTCGTCATCAGGTAGAAGTACTCCTGCGAGCAGCCACGGCTGACTGAGCGAACTGTCGAATGTGACAAACAGAGAGAACTAATATATATATATATATATATTAGTGTGTGTGTGTGTGTGTAAATTTGAATCTTTGCTCTAAGGACTGCCTGGTTGGTTGACCTGTGACTGCACAGTTAGTTGACTTGGCATGACTTGTGAGCGTACAGTGTATCCCAGTAATGTTTTTATTGTAAATCAATGAAAGGACTATTAATCCATTTGTAATGTGGAAGTTTTTAGAGAAAGAAGAAATAAATTATTGTTAGTTTAAACTATTGAATTTTGAAGAATCCAATCCGCTTTATTGGTCAACTATTAACATTTTAACATTATTACTTTTTACAATAGGCTCTATCAACTTTATGAAATCATATGCAGTTTGTGTACTTAATGTTCTAATCTACGCATAGCGGGTGAAATGATACACAAGTAGATGCATATATCTCTTGGGTGATCGGTTGCCACCAAAACCTCCAATGGTGTCTATAGACATTATTTCATAAGGATATGTTGTGGGACCTAATTTCGATAATTGTCCTATTGCCCATGAAGATCTTGTTTTATTTTTTACACAAACTTTACATTCTCTCCAAAACTTTTGAATTTGTTTGTCCATATCTTTAAAATAGAAAATCGGTCTTAATTTTTCAGCTATTTTATTACTTCCTATATGACCATAATATTGATGACATTTAAGAATTAATTTTAAGCCAAAATATCCAATTGATTTTTACAGCAGTGGATAACCCTCGGTCGAATGGCTTAAACGAGTGTCTCAACCAAACGCTCGTGAATAGAGTCCGCTGTAAAATAAATGAAAACAAATATCAGAACTGACCTGGGACAATTATTGCTAAATTATGTGTGGAAGAATATAATAACACCATTCATGCATCAACAAAATTTTCACCAGCTTTCCTACTCTTTGGACAAAGATCTGAAATTGTACCTGTATCATTGCAATCTACAAGCCAGGACATAAATGAGGCAAGGGCACAGGCATTAATAAACTCGAAGAAGAAGTTTCATAAAAATAAAGTTGAGTGGACAAAAATAAAAAAAAAGGGTGGACAACTATAGGAAAGATCAGGAGTTTAAAGAAGGTGATTTAGTATATATTTCAAATAGAAATAAATTAAACCGCAATAAATTAGATGAGGTGCGATGTGGTCCATTCGGAATTACGCAGAGGGTGTCCAAATCTATTTATGAGGTTAGGTGCAGAAAGAAACGCAAAGAAGAAAATTTGTTTCATGCAAGCAAGTTGGTGCCTTACTCTTTTATTGAAGAAAAAGAGTCTCCGGGGGAGGAAGATGTAAATTTGAATCTTTGCTCTAAGGACTACCTGGTTAGTTGACCTGTGATTGCACAGTCAGTTGACTTGACATCTCTTGTGAATGTACAGTGTATCCCAGTGAGTGTTTTTATTGTAAATCAATGAAAGGACTATTAATCAATTGTCTAGTTCAATAAAAACTAACAATAGTTTATTTGTCCTCCTTTCTCTAAACTTCCACATTACATATAATAAATTGGAACACGTTAAAACAATTTTGTGATCTCAGACAATGTATTTGATACTTATGAAATTTCCAAATTTAGTCATTCGTCTAAAGAGACTCTATTGGCTTTGCCTACCTCCCATTGTTTGTTTTAGTCCTTTAAAAGAAGAGGTTTTTTTTAGAACTGCTTGAGAAAGGTATAAGGACTGTTCAAGCTGGATTTATATCCTGTCTGTTTTTCCTCATCCCACTAATTTAAGCAATATAGTACCATCAAGCATTACTCTTCCTATAATCACAAGGTTTTCTAAATATCTTTGATTACATAAAGCCTCCAGTAGGTGATCGACAAGGAAATACCACAATAGGGGCAACAGCACCCCTGCTAAAGTTATCACTTAGTGGTCACAATTTCAGTTGTGGTAGCTCCTATATCTACAACAATTATTCTTGTTTTAGATTTAGTAATGAAATTTATAGTTATTTAAGTAAAATATCTATTTACTTATTTGTATTAGTTGGATTCAAATCCACGTTATCAAAAACTTCTTCAATATATTCTGAGTAATTCCTTTAACACATAAACATCCTTCTATTTTGTTAAACTTTTTGGAGCATACTCTACGGTTGGATTAGCAAATTTAATGAAACAGTATTTCACCTTTTTTTAACGTTGTATTGCAAATACAACTCCCTTTGAATGTCTGTTTCTTTAATTAAAAGTTATAATAAAAGCTTTCAAGACAGAGTTTAATTATAGAACAACTCGTCAGTAACTTGTTTTGTCCTAGATTAAAACACAGTTTGATCTATAATACAAATTGATTTCAAGAACTTGTTAAATAGCACAATATAAAATGAAATAAGAAACAGTAAAGTATGTGTACCTATTATTTACTCTTATTAATTATTTATGGAGCTGCTCAATGCTATTGCATATATTTCTAGTTCTATTATTTATTTAGTTTTATATAGACATTTAGAAAATAACACCTGCTATTTTATATTATATTGTTGATATAATAGTGGAAACTATTTAATAATTAGTAAATTCTGATAATTATCAGAGGACTCATAAAAAGTAACAGTAATTAATTTCGTTATTTTTTATTCAACAATTACAAAATCGAATAAAATTTTTTAAACAAATAAAATAAAAAAAATCGAATACAAATTTTGAAAATCGAATACAAATTTTCAAAATTTAGTTGAATTAAACATATTTAAAAATAATGGATTCGAACGTTCCGTATATAATTTTAACGAATTATTTTTTTGAAATACTACTGCCTACATTGGGAATGCTTTCTTTCGGTTTTATTCTGGTTGGAAACCTTTATTCATCTAGATTTCTGGGATATTAAGACACTTTTCTTATCAATAAATGCTTAATGCAAAACAAAATTATATTTTCAGTTATTTAATTATGCTCTTATAATAAAATTTGAATTATTACCTTAACTATTGACCTTAACTGTTGAAACACTGCTATACTTATTTGATAACACAGCTTTGATATTACTAAATTTGATTCAATATTTTGTGTTTTTCTTTAATCATATAGTTTAATTAGTATTAACAATTGAAGTTATAAGTTATGGTTTCTTGTCTGATTTTAAGATTGGAAGTATAAATCTTTATATCAAATATAAAATATAATATTTGAATTGAACTGAATGTTACCTAATTATTTTGATTATAGAATCATATTCATTCTTGAAGACTATACCTTTAATTCGTTTACGCATTGTTATAAAGCCGTCATTCCCAGCGTGGGGCGCAGGCCTCACCGGTGAGTCATGGACAGGACGCGCACCATTAGGCTGACTATACCAAAGACTACGGGGTAATTCGAGAATGAGTTATTAACAGTAAATTGTTTTCTAGCGAGTCTGTGTGAGTTAGTGTGCGTGTTAAATGCATACATACAAATTTTTGTGAGTTCGCATGTACATGTGTGATTTCATAAGGTATTTCCCGTCTCCCAATCGCGTGTCTTGGTTGACCAAGAAGATGGTGGGACGCATGCCGCTGGAAGAACTAATGTTTTCTCCGCCAATCAGTGTGTGTGTCATTCAGTTTGCTTCTCAGCCTTGTTACTTTTGCCCCTGCTCCACCAACATGCCGTGTTGCTCTGTATTTGATATTCTTTTATTAATATTTCCTTTTAAGAAAATAAGTTAAATCTTGTATTATACCTGTACGTATGTATATTTGATGGTCTGTAATATTTTATCAAATTTAGGACATGGGCAGATTATTAGAAACGAAATAATCTAATTATAAAGTGCAAACAAAAAAAATAATATGGTTGGAGTCGAAAACGACACTGGCCTTGATATTCATATGTAGTATGGCAACATTTCTAGTGTTTAGCTTCCTAAACGTGAATGACAGTAAAATTTTGAATAACAAAAATTAAATATCACGGTAGGGTGGGTGAAAAAGATTTTAGGAATGCCTAGATGGGGCGTGGCACAAATTCGTATGGGAATCATTGGTCAAAAACCTGAACAATCATCCTAAGTATATATTCATCACAATTGGCAAGTTATTAGCCTCATCCATCCGTGCAACATTTAATAAAATTCATGGCTAAGGGTTTCTGATATTTAGTTTACTTACAGCGGGCATGGGCAACTTTTTGTGAACCGGGGGCCGCATTATATCATCTTCAAGAGACAGTGGTCCGCATGGTAATTTCTGTGGTATTTGGATACATACATTATATATATATATATATATATATATATATATAATGTATAAATACATATATACTCGTAGACACTGGGTCTATATATTAACATGTCAGTAATTATCTTATTATTATTATAATGAAAATTATTATCCACACATCATTATTTTATAATGAAATAATGCAATTATAACAAAGCAGTGTCTAAAAGATTAGTGCGTCATATATATAAAAACGCTAAAGCCTTTGTTACTGTTGAGTTCTTTCACTCTCTCTCTCTCTCTCTCTCTATCCATCTATCTATCTATCTATCTATCTCTCTGCAATGATTTAATTTTCTTCCAAAAGTTTTGGTGAGCTTTTGTTAATAAGCAGAAAGCAAATGAGTTTTTAATATTAAGAATTCCACATAATCTCCGAGGGCCGCACAAAAAGACGTGTTGGGCCGCAGGTTGCTTATGCCTGACTTACAGTTGGAGTTTAAGACACCCCTGATTTTTTCGAAATCCAAGTTGTAAACTCTAGAAGCAACTGATGTGGCCTCTACAGTAAAAATAAGTTGTTTCTATTTAAAAACTCATGAAATGTATTAGCTGTTTTCTGTACCGTAAATTCATCAATCAAAATCTAGTTATTACCTTAAATATGAATTTAATTACAAATCATATATTTATTGTGACAATAAAATATGAATACTGATAACAGAAAAAGAGTAATATTTTATGAATCACAAAAGAAATTTATACTGTTAAAAAAATGTTCTATCCAGTACTCTTTTCAGAGATGCAAACAAAAATTTAGATTTATTTTAGTTCTGAATTTCAGTAAATAATCATTAGTGAGAAATTGGATTTCTCTCATCTGTTGGAAACATGTTTTTCCCTAATAAAGCACACTATAAGGATATTCAGATTACTTGGACTTCTTTATTAAGATTAAGTACGCCTTTTCTTTTACTTCTTATTACGTCTCTGTGTTTGACATTTCAGCAAGGATATTAATGTGTGCACATCATTGTATTTATTATAAATATATATATATAAACTAGAATTTAAAAAAGAACACACAGAAAGGAAACCACTGAACTCACTACTATATTTCGATGTCCTCGTCTTATATATATATCAATTTGATATATATATATTGATATATATATCAATGATCAAACCACAATAAGGAAATGGGAAAGCAAGACTAAGATCTTTCAACCGTAACAAGCGGTCTTCGTCAGAGTCAAAAACCCAACTGAACACTAGATGCAGAAAACATCTGGTGAGGAGTTGAGAAGAGTGGGAGGGAAGAGTGGTATTTTAAAAGGGTGAAAGCGCAGGAAAGGACTAATGTCCAGAATGGGATGTTTGGGGAAACAAAGGAGTACAGTAAGAAAAAGTAAAAAACTATCCGCTAGCTGTCAACCCTCTTTGAAGAGGCTATTGCCCTCGTGACGAAAGTATCAAGTTTGAAGAGACCGTTACTAATGTTTATAATATTAGATCTATTAAATTTAATTAGAGACGATTCAATAATATTTCTTAACAACATTGATTTTTCATAGGTAATAAATTTAGCTCCTGTCCAATCAATATGATGATTTTCATTTTTTATATGCAAGAATAAGGCATTCGCATTTCGCTTGTTACGGTTGAAAGATCTTAGTCTTGCTTTCCCATTTTCTTATTGTGGTTTGATCATTGATGGTTATTTCACGTGTTTATGTGAAATCTTTATATATATATATATATATATATATATATATATATTATTATGAGTAATAAAGTGATATGAATATTTTCAATGAAGTGAATTTAGATATTTTTATGGATCTGTAGAATTACGTAGTCTACTTGACTGATATTCTCGTTCAATAACTGTATATGGAGTCTATAGTTAAACCAGGCAATTAGAGAGTTTTACATAGTATGAAGTTGTAATTTAGGGATGATTTTGAATTTTTTATGGAATAGGCTGGTGTTTTAACCATATCATCATATGGCGAAAACCTTATGGCGTTTTAACCATATATTGTAGTCTTCTTGACAATATCTTTTATACACAAGACTGGCATTTTCTCTTTAACCATATCTTTCACAGACTAGGCTGGTATTTCCTTAAGGATCATATCTTTCATGGACTAGAATAGTGTTTTCCTTTTGACAATATCTTTCAAGACTAGGCTGGTGTTTTCTTGCTAACCATAACTTTCAGAAACTAGAATGGTGTTTTCTTACTGACCATATCTTTCATGGACTAGACTAGTGTTTTCTTTTTGACTATATCTTTTCTTATTCCATTACCCTTCTAACTTTCAACTGACTGTAAGACTAGTGATTGATGTACATTAATCACTAAAAATAAAATCAATAATAGATCAATGAATCAATTAAATATATTCTAATATTCTGTGAGTAATAGTGATTGAAATAAATAATTGTTTCGTATTAGAAAAAATTATATATTTTTTGAAACTGCCTTTCCATTTAGAAGTCATGTAGACTTTGGTGAAACAAAACATGAGGGAATGCTAACTGATAAGACGTTCCACAGAACCCACTGATTAGTCGGTGTTGGCACTCCTGACGAGGGGCCGGGCACGACTATGTCCAGGCCCACCTATATGGAATAGGCTTATTTACCGCCTGCCTATGCACTGCCTACAATCAAGAAGGAAAGGACTGTGATTACCAGCGTCCTTATTCCGCCATGAATCCAGTTGGACCAAATAATCACATCGTACAAGCAGATGTCTACTGGCAGGAACAGCACTATCATTTGCATTCGAAATCAAATTGTCATGAGCAAACGACGGACGCATGTTAAACAAAACCATGTTTATAGGTCTGCCACATAGATGTTATAATCCTCTCTCAGGAGTAATTTTACAGCAATAAAATTATGTTTATTTTATATTATTAAAAAAAATAAATTTATTTTATTAAAAGTAAAATTAAATTCTCTGTAATTTAAATAGCGATATTACTTAATTAAGTCATATTTTGGCAAGACCGTGACAGCATGAAACAAAAAAAAATATATGTTTATTCCTGACTAAATTAAAAAAAAAAAATAGATATATTCAAGCAGGTAGTATATTTAATAAAAGCTTGATACAAGTTGTCTTTTAAATAATGACAAATCTAGTGTGCACAACAATAAATATTAAACTGGATTTAGCGATTGTGGCTACGTGAGTTTGAATTACCATCACAGATTATTAATTATCTTTGTCAAAACAAATAAAGGGATGTTATGTATTACCAGAGAATTATAGATGTCTTATTTAGTATTCTATGTAGGTTTGAACAGATCTATAACAAGATTAAATGAAAAGAGACCGAAGACGGACAGAGAGAGAAGAGAGAATAAATAGAGATGTGAAACAGGGAGAAAAGATATTGACGAAGAAACGTGCAGAAGAGATGGTCGATGAGAGGTTTGAGAAAAGAGTAAAATAAATATGTACAGTGATATAAAATTCTCATATTTATAATATCATATAATCTCATATTTATAATAAAATCAGAAAATATGTACATCAAGATATTTCCTCTATAACCTATTGCAAGTTGCTAAACCAACTTGCAACAACAAATAAAAAAAAGGATCCAAAAACACAAAAAATAGAATACGATACGATAATAAGAAATAGATTAGCCATTTCATATATGTAGAAATTGAATAAAATGATTCCAGGAAGTAAATAAACTAAAGTTACAAGAAGAAAACACATAGAAAAGATCACAAAATTCCACTACTATATTTCGACTGCGCAGTCATAAGGTAGAAAGATGTATCTTAGAAGACAAGCAAGACCTATATATGTATATATATATGAATATATTAGGTGTGTTCTCTAATCGGGGTTCGGTCAATTTTCCAGGATAAAAAATCAAACTCTCGTTGCCAACGTTTCGGTTTTTGCTCATCGGATATAAATACATATTTAAATAGTGTATATAATCGGAATAATACAGATATAAATAATATATCTGTTTGATGTTTGATTTATTTGTATTATTCTGATAATCTTTAATATGTTCTTTTTAACTTAGTTTTAGGTCTCTTCCAGTTTTTCCAATATATATTTGTTTACAATTTTTTCATTTTAGTTTATACACTCCACTTTGTTCATATTTATCAGTTTTATTTTCCGTTGAGTTATCTACTATTTGGTTTAATGAATTATTTGTTTTAAATCCTATCTTTGTATTGTATTTCTTTAGTAAATTCGCAGATTTTATGGCTTACTTCACCTATAAACTTTTATTAATCATATGATGAATAAATTAACATAATATTAAAATATTTATTCATATTTTTTCACAAAACCTGTATACATTTTATGGGTGGACCCTATATGTAATAATATATGTTATAATATACATATATTATATAATTTAAATATATATATAAACAATTAAATGAAACAATTTCTCGATATAAATAAACTAAAAAGAAAGAGTATGCGTTAAAGAAATCAGAGAAACTGACTACTACTCGTATATTCCGATTTCCTTATCATCAGGCAGAAGGGGGATGATGAAATTTGTTTATATATAAAGAAGAAAATATTTATTTAAATTCAAATTATTGAGAAATTTATCTACAGAAATGTCTATATCAAGAAGAATTAAAAAAGACTGTGTTTGTGTAAAAATGTAATTTTCCAGTTGTATTGATTTACAAGTAAACTTGACTTTGCTCATCCCTTCTGATTCCTTATTTTATCTTAAACTCTTATCGAGCACAGTCTTCACCCTCCCTTCTATATGTTTACATTTGAAAGAGTGGGGGAACAGAATTTAAGTGACGGGTAAACAGTTATTTTAATAACTTTCTACTTCAATCAATCAAATATCTTTCGTGTTCATAATATTCTTTTTTTATGCCAAAGTTATTTCCTTGAGAAAAAATAATTTTATCTCATATTCGATGTGTTTAGCAACCTTTTAAAAAATAATTAATAGTTGCAGGTGATTTACATTTCAACAGTTAAAACGATCATATAATCTACTATAGGAAATAAATTATTTTTTTTATCTCATCCTGTAATACAAATATATTTTAAAACATTACAAAAAATAACATTTAATGCGTAATTTAGAAAAGGTATTATGTAAAATGATAACATGAACAGGGAAAATCAAAGAAAGAGAAAATGAATATTGAGTGAGTGAAATAGAAGACAGTGGAATCAATAGGAGCCTGTACATAAAATGCTAGACTATGCGTGATGTTTGGAGTCGAATTGAGAGAGCCGATTTCATGCTCTTTGCTTGAATTTCACCCTTCTACTCATTTTTTCAAGCCATTATTTGTTCACTCAAATATCTAATCTGTTTTTATGACCAACTGAATAGTATATGTAATTCCTTTGTCAGTTTTTGAAAATCTCCATATTTTTAATTTCTGCCAACTTTTTTTTTATGATAAACTATAAACTCTTAATTATATAACTTCATGTTGTAAACATTTATTCTGATACTTGTTATGGTGTTTGGTATTTGTCATATAATGGAAAAATTTTACTATTTTTACTCTACGTTAACTGCTTATTCATCAACCAATCAAATGAATAACACTTAAAAATTCAACCCAGACAACCATGTTCTAGAGCTATGAAGACTGTTAATACTACAGAGGTGAGTGAAAGCCAACTAAGAAAATGGCATTATATCTTGGTATAGTTTTACCTGATTTGTACAATGCGCATCATACTGGCAAGATGGCTTCTGATTTACTTTGTTTGACTTTTACTCATATTTTTAGTATAAATATATTAATGCAGAGATGGCACTCAACAATTGAGAAAAAAACTATCACAAATACAAAGAAATGAAAAAATCTAAGGCCTGTTGAAGTGGCTAGTTATCAAATAAATCTACCTAGTTGGTTCACAATTCATTGATTAGAATGGGTTCCTCCACAACCAGACCTCGAAAGTCATTATAGGCATCTTTGTCGTATTTCTGCTCAATTTGTCGTGATTTCTATTACAATATTCAAGTAAATTAATCTACATTTCATGCTTAATCAATCAAATCAATTAACTGATTACAATAAAGCTGGCATCAATTAACCAATCATAATCAAATTAACTATTTCTTATAGTAGGATAGAAAGCAAATGAAATAGTCTCCACATATAGAAATTTAATAGTACAAACAACGCGTTTCAAACACTTAGTGTTCTTCTTCAGGCATTAAGTAAAAAAATACAATGTCATCAGAGAGTTAAGTATAGTATAAAGTAAATGGTACAAAATAAAATAAAGTAGAGAGTACATACCTAAGGGACTCTGTATTATACATACTGTAGATAACTCTTTAATGGCATTGTATTTTTTTAGTCAATGCCGTAAAAAGAACAATACATGTTCGAAACGTGTCGTTTATACTATTAGTGAGTAAATACCACACTACTATAGAATGATTGCACTACCTTAGAATTATTTCTTATTTTTAAAAGATAACTAATACTAACTAAATATAAACGTTTCAAAATTTAAAAAACATTATAATTATTATAATATAAAATAAATAAAGAATATTTACAGCTATATTTCCATTATTTATTCGATTCAAAACTACTTGAATCATTAAAATTAAGAATGGTAACAATAAAAAAGGAATTATAAAATATATAATTATAACAAAAATAATTAAAAAATAAATTAACTAATTAATATTGTAGTTAAATAAAAATCAAAATCTTTGTTTTAATTGTGTCATTTCTTGTCGACTATAATTTTTTTTTAAGATATGTGTAATATTATTAATTTAAGGAAGTAAGATCAACTTAAATGAAATGGAATAATAAGTAAATAAGATTAAGCAAGTTTTGAATGAAGAAAACTATTGTTGGTGAAATACTTTGACAAGAGAAAGTAATGTAGAAGAAGCCATTAGCGAGGATAAGATGTACGACCACCTTAGACATTCCAGCTAGCCCAGGCTGCGCCTCCCTTCACGATAACTCTTAAAACTCTCTTAAAATCTCGGCATTTCGCACTTTATGCTACCTTTCATGAAACATGTAAATTAATAATAACTAACAATCTAAATAAACTTCAACAAAACATATATAAGCTGAACTATCAAACTTAACCTAAGTAAATGAAGTCATTACTTCTTAATCTAAGACGATAATAAATTTTAGCAGTAACTCTTCACTAGAATAAATTATAAGTTAAAAGATTAGCTATACTCAACAAGAGACTTTAAGTTAAAGACTAAAGAGCATTAAACTATAAAGTAAGATAAAATACAAGTTTGTTATTTGCCTTGATGGCAAAAAATTGTGAATTATATACCACATTAAAATTAATTAAAAAATAGATAATATTTTATTACTTATATAATAAATAATCACTTAAAACACATGATGGAAATTAATTGATTTAAAGTCATAAGGAAGAATTAAATAACACAGAAAATATGCCCTGAGGCCTTTCAAATTTATATCATCAGAGAGCAACTGACACCATCTAAAACCATCAACTATGAGCATCTAAGAGCAGCATCAGTTGCTCTCTGATGATATAAATTTGAAAAGCCTTAGAATATATTTTTGTTGTGTTTTTTTCATTTTTCCTTGTGGCTTTTACTTTAAATAATTATGTAACACTATTTTCCTTCTTATCAAGGTTTGGTCTAGCTAGACCAAAGAAAGAAAAATAGTGTTAAATATATGTGATCGAGATTGCAAAACATTCAATAATTATATATATATATATATAATTATGTTTATATTAATTACATGCAAAGATTTATAATCAATTAAAAATACGATTAATATTAACAAGGAAACGATCTATTTATTAATATTATAGTTCCATTTTCTACAAATAGTATAAATGTTTTTTTCATCAAATATAAGTAAAGTATAATTAAAACTAGCTCATTTTCAGATTGTTTTACTAAAACAGTTTTTTTACATTATCCAGTTGTTTGATTGTGGTTGAGTGGGAATACTGTATCGGTTATCAGCTGTTCAAACCTTCAAAAAATAATAACAAATTCTGACTGATCACAAAGTCAGAATAATTTAAAATCCATTTTAAATTATTTTGAGTTATTTTGTTAGTTAGAAGGTACATTGTGTCTATTAATTGAACTAAAACTTAGAGTATAGAATGATATTTGACTTCAATAGAAAACCCTATCTATATTTACTTCCAGATATGCTTGTCACTAAATTCCACATAATATATTATTAGAGTAACAGCTTAGGTTAGCTCAGAGGCCACTTGCTCGCCTCTGAACTGGTGAGTTTGGGGTTTGATACCCACTCTGGCCCTAGATTTATTCAAATCTGACCACGTCGTCCCTGGGAGAGGACGTCAAACCGTTGGTCCTCAGCTTGTATGATGTCAAGTACTCATTAAAGATCCCTACTCTTATGAGTTAGGGTAAATTTAGGACACCCAATGTAGAATCAATGGGAGATGCAATATTCCTGCGAGAAATCAGCAACGAAGGGTTGACTTTGTCAGTCTCCCAACTGTTCAGGAAGAAATGTGTTTGAACCGTAAGCTGCCTGTCAACCCTGGTAGACGATGCTATTGCTGCCGGCAATACCGAGTCTAATTGTAAAAACTATTACTAATATATCAAGTATTTGGCCTATAAGTGTAATTATAGAAGATTTAATAATATTTTAGAACAACATCAATCTTTCATACCTGATCATTTTAGATTCTGCCTAATTTATAACAAATAAATGTTATAAATAATTAGTTTTTTGAAAATAGCTAGAGTCATATATAGCTTTGACGAAGAAAAGAGTAAGTACTTCCGAAAATTGGAAAAATCATACAAAAACCTGTATCTACAGAAAATCATGATAGCTATAGTAAAGTTATATCAAAACCAATCAGAGGGCATATAAGAGTTCAAATAATATGGGTATGGATAAACGTGTGAACGACTGAAGTAATAGCACCGGGATCTTCAAGAAGAGAAAGAGTGCTTCTCTGAGTCACAATGTGAGTAATGGAAAAGAGATGCTCACAATGAAATATGGGCGAACACATTAACTTAAGTTTTAAAAACTTAATCTAAGAAAACATAATAGAAGTTGTCGGTATTTTACGTTCCAATCAAATGGTTTCATCCAATGGTTTGGATTAATTGTAACTCGCTATTTAGCCAAAAAAAATATTTTTTTTAAACAAAAGCAATGTGAAAATTTGAGTATAAACTATTTATAATAACAATTCATTTGTTACGCTGGATTTGGAAGTGACTGAATATCCATGATATACGGAGCAGATAAAAGGTTTTCAAGAAGACATTTTTAACAGAAAAAACCTTTTTGAAGTAAAAAAAGGGTCTGGTGTCAGTATAAAGAGTTAAAAGGTATATGAAAAAGGTATAAAGAGTATTAAAGACAAAAATTCAAAGTAAGAAAAAAATATCTACAAAGGATTGTAGATATTCAATGCGCCTATTAAAAAAAATAAAACAACTTGATATATATCTTAACATAATAAAATAAAGGGAAAATGATTGAAAAAGAGGTGGTAAATTTGAGTTATCGAAAGGTGATATTGATATTCTTTTTCGTCGAGCCATCCTTCGTCACCCTAGATGCATAATTCTCATTATGCTGAATAATGACCTCTTCTACCCTTAACCCTTAGCTTCTGCCCCATCATCCACGATTCAACCCCTTTTGCCTGATATATTTAGTTTATTTTATCACAGTCAGCATACAGACAACTTCTATCCATTTCCTTCATATAAATAATATCTATTATTGAATACATCGGATAATATCTATTGAAATATTACAGATATATCTATCTTAACTTGACATATCTGTTCTACTTTACTTATTTATTTACTTATTAATTAATTCTTTCTTATTTATTATATGATATTCTCTTAACTACTTTTGTCCACTGATGATAAAACTATCATGAAAAATGAAAAATATTAGTCCAAAGACACCAAGAGTGTAGTAAAACTAAATGATAAATATCATATATATAAAAGTATCAAGATATCACTATATACTTGCGGAATAAAAATTAACGTCCAAACCACAGTAAGAAGTCAGAAAAAAAATTAAAACCTTTGAACCGTAACAAGCAGTCTTCGTCAAAGCCAAATTTCAACTGAGGTTTGAAGACCGCTTGTTCTGGTTGAAAGATCTTAGTCTTTCTTCTGATTTTTAGTGCGGTTTGCCTGTGGATATGAAGATAGATAGAATTATGATTTTCCAAAACTTGATTCGTCAGTGTTCTCATTTTAAAATTGTCACGTTAATTTCCTCTGTTGGGATATTTCCCTGCGATGTCCGCTCAAGCTACCTCTGCGTTAACCAGCCTTCTCGGTGCTAATATATATTTAAATGTATATATTATTTATATTACATATATCCGTACTTTTGAGGGGAAACTTACAAAATGTTGAATAATGTTAAATAACATTTTCTCTGAAATGAAATATTAAGAATAGGTGGATATACCCAAATCTTGATAAACGGATTGAAGACGACGTTATGTGCCTTTTCAAGCAACTTGGTGAAAAATATTAGTTAATAATACTCTTATTCACATATATTCATTGAATTTAATTTGTTTTACTATCTGTTTATCTAAACTACAGTGCTTCAGCCAGCAACATAGTTCATTTTAGGCTCCAATATTAGAGTTCTCATTTTTTTGTTCTTAATTTTAAGCACTCCATTTCATTTGTGTTTCAAGAGTTTAACATAAATTTAAAAAAAAAAACATTTAGAATACTCAACTTGGATGTATTTTTATAAAATTGTATTGATTATTGCTTTGAAAGTAATGAGGCAGTTGAAATAGTTGTTTTAATTCCTAATTTTTTGGAACAAGCAACAAAATTAGATCGAATGTTTGCCTAAGCAGGAGTACATGCCGTGAAATTAAAAAGAAGCAAAGGCTTTGTTCATTTACTTCGGACTATGTGTTGTACCAGAGCAGGGGTTGGATAGATTAATTTTATAACTTCATGTTAAATCAATCACACCATACACACTGCATGTTTTGAAGATGGGTTTTACTTAATATGCCAGTGTATTTTAGTTTTTGTCGCTTAATGAAGTTTTGTTGCCCTGTCGTGCTTTGTTTCAGTCGAACAGCTCACATTAAAGAGTTCTTTTGCATGATATCATTACGTTATTAACTGCTAATCTCATTTACCATTGATAGAGTTTTATTTGAGATGTTGTTTTGTTTTCTAATAGCTCAGAATGCCAGTAGGATGGTCGAATGAACGCGGGCATGGTGCCATAGTTGAATAAACTAGGTCATGGTAGCATGTTAGACAGCGATATAATAAATGACTGGCTCATATAAAACAACATCCATGGTCTCCCTTTAGTAACTGCAATAGTCTGGCAGTTTCTACGAACCTGTACGCTAACAATGATATATCATTCTGGTTTGAGCCATTGAAATTACAGAAACAAATCAGTACCACTCCTTAACAAATTTTCTCTTCTACTTCAAGAAGAGTAAATGTCTGTTAATTGTTGAATAATTATAAAGCCTCAAAATTTAATGTTTTATGTAGTAAAATAGCAGTAAGTTTTTCTTAAAGTTGTTTTTTTTTTGGTTAAACTTAAATAATTGTAATACATTTCAAAAATTGCAGACTAAGATCAAAAAGAAACACTATTTTATATTTCTCCTGTAATTAATGATTCCATTACCATTTAATTGAAATACTTGCTACTATTTTTTCTAAATATATATTTTTTTTTGGTCTCTGTTAAATTTATAAATATTTTTGGTTCTTGTTTTTTGTTAAACTTCTTTAAATATGTAAGATCAACAATGTAAACCTTAAATATATGCATATTGTTAGAACAACAGTGGTTAGTAAAGAACATATTCTTATAAAAATCTATCGTACCTTGTGAATGTGTCACAGTTATCTTAATTTCAAGAATTTTTGAACTGCTAAAGTAGGTTTAACTTCTGATTTATGTGAAGTGGTAAAGCAACGATTCACCATGTGTGACGGGTTTTTTTAAAATAATATGAAAAATATAAATCATGTTTTTTATGTTTTTTTTTGTTTTAAATTTAAGAAAAAAAGAATATTTCTATGCGTGTCACGTCAGGAGAGTTATGTTGTGGACTTTAGTTATGGATACATCTGCAAAGCTTTGCTTCAATTACTGAGCTAAATTCTGAATGATTGTTAGAACACGCACTGTTCACAGCTTAACCAACTTAAATTGATATTAGTTTGATCAATGATTCTTACATCTCTTCTTACTGATGTAATAACAAAATAAAAACCTGGTGTTGCCTACACTCAATTTTACTTTAAGTAAACATAATACATATTAGTAACCATACATACTATTTAATAAAACTGTATGACTTGTTTATATGTGGCTATAACCATTTTATTAGTTATAAGAAACGTGATAACATTGATCAATCAGAAATGTTATTAAAATGATTAAACTGATGACGTGAATATCATCGGACTCGTAGTCTTCCCGGTCATACCTGTCACATTGGATGTACGAGTACATCCCATTGTACTAACTAAATTCAACTTCAGATTTTACGTTGTTTAATGACCTTCGTAATCATACCAATAGAATTACCCCTCACCTCCATATATGAATTTATGATTTGACAAAAATGTTTATCCATTCCATTGTGATTGGATCGAATACAGGTATAATCTGATCAAAAGTTTTTTGTAGACGGAGTTTGCATTCTTGATATCAAATACAACTTCCATTCATAGCAATTAGTAAAAAACAAT
The DNA here is from genome assembly GCA_026182355.1 of Hermatobates lingyangjiaoensis. Classification (NCBI taxonomy): domain Eukaryota; kingdom Metazoa; phylum Arthropoda; class Insecta; order Hemiptera; family Hermatobatidae; genus Hermatobates; species Hermatobates lingyangjiaoensis. The sequence goes on along the minus strand of JAPFBL010000119.1, from coordinate 359,992 downwards.
TCTAACTGATATTATAAAATGCTACATATACATTGAAATTCTCCCTTTGAGGATACATTATTTTTTATAAATGTAAGCACAGTTGGAATGGGCTTATCAAAACTACATTGATCCCGGCTTTTCTTGAAATTCTTTAAATGTTTTTTCTTGATTTACTCTTTTGGTTAATGTAATTTTTAAAAAAAATTCCTCAACTCAGTACCACTAATATCCAAAATAATGGGCTATTTTAAGATATAATTTTATTTTGATACAGTAAAAAGCATGACTTGTACCTTCCTCACAAACTTTCAGATTCAATCATAAGTCAAAAATTTTACATTTTATTGAGAAAAAAAAAAATGTTTCCAGTTGTCTTAAAAACTGAGGTCCTTTTATGTATTGAATTTGTCACTTCAATAGTATTGCCAAAATTTCAACAGTCTACAATTAAAAAGTTTAGGAAAAGAAAATATTTAAAAACCCTTGTTCATCATAAAAATGGCTTCCCCGTTATGTAACATTGTTCTCAAACAATAGGTGTAAAATATGAATTTGGATTCTTAAACACTGCGGACTGTATCATTCCCACAAAATTTTGGATATACACCCACCCACACACAAACACATATACACAAATACACGCAACACACACACACACACACACACACACACACACATATATATATATATATATATATATATATATATACAAGGCATCATCAAAATGACATCAAAAGTTCAGGGCTTCAAAACATGTATATCTGTCAAAATTTATTGAATTAGTCATTTAAGATGAGAGCTTTATTATAATGCATCAAACAAAAAAAAATTGATGTATTCGAAAACAAGCAAACAAACCCATACATTTGTTATTAAATTATATCAGCCATATATTTAATAAAATATCTATAGAAAAAGAAGTTTTGAAAATAAAAAAAAAACTCGTTTGACATTTGTGTTTCTCATTAAAGTTTCATTTTATTTTTTGTAATAATGGATTGTATTTTAAGTTAATACCAGGATGTTTATAAAAAGAGCTTATATGAAATTAATTCAGAGATATTGGATCCCGAGTTACTAAAGTCATAAAGCGTCAGTAAAAAAAACGAGAATGTTGATTTGGGTCCAGCTTAAGATTAATATGAAATTTAATGAAGTCGCTCTCGCTTAAAGCATAGTTGAACCACGCTTGCTTTGAATCGATACATAAGTGTTTATGTAATCTACCCCATGTCACATCAAATATTTATTGTCATCTTAAGTTTTGCCACCAGCATGAATATACGAAAATAGTCTGAAATAATTTTTTTGCAAACTACCATTTTATAGTGATTCTTAGAAATGGTAAGTAAGAAAAATGTTATTTAGTATTAATAAAACTGTTAATAAGGATTGAACAGCAATTTAAAATCTACTTGTTCGATTTTAAAATTATTATTAAACTTATATAGTGAATAAACAACAATTGCTAAATCATTCATATCTTTAGTAGTTATCTCTCACTCAAATAGCAAATTACATTGTTTAAAATGAAAGGTAGTATTTGGATAAAATTAATTGAAGATATATAACTCAAATATCACATTTTGCATTCCCTTTCTTTGTCCTCAAAATCTGCAAAAATTTTTGTTTTGGAGTTTGAACGATCTAATTCCTCCCTTACGAAAAAAAAGCCTTTAAAGAGCTATCTTCTGAATTAATTGAGAAAAAATCTGGAGTGGCTTACACTTAAATTCTTTATTTAGTCACACATTTTAATAGAGTGTTATATCACTAATGATAATATAGTAGTTTACAAAAATTATTTCAATCTATTTTGGTATATTCATCGTGTTGGTAAAATTTAAGACAGCAATAAATGTATTGTTCTGAAACGGTGGTAGATTATTAATGACTCTCATATGATGCAATATTACCCAGAAACAATAGAGCACATCTGCACTATAGGGCACACTTTTGTGTAAAATATGAGTTTGATCCATCAAATGATAAAATGTTTGCCCTATAGGTACCAACCAACTTTTGGATGCGCAACCACCCAACCAACCACCCACACGCAAACACACACACACATGCAGACGTCATTGAGAAAAATTCATAAAAGAACTTTAGGACCTCAAAACAGGTAATGACGTCAAAATAGATGAAATTTATCAATTCTTTGGGATCAAACTATACTATGACATACTTGATTATGTGATATTATAAACATAGAAAACTAAAAAGTCATTTGAAATGAAACTCTGATGATAGAAAAATTTAACTAGAAATCAATAGAGTGATGATTTGACGTAAGAAGCTTCAGAAGTTCTTGAAGGAAGCCTGGCTGACTAAAACATATGATCTATGGTACAACGTAAAACAATCATACTTCAGTTACACATCAAAACCAAAACCCATTGGTCATGTTGCATAAATTCCATCAATGAAGCATTAAGACGTGATTGATTTAGCATTTCTTGTTGCTAAGCTAATCTATCATATCAAAGCTAAATCCTACAAGTTGTTATATATGTAATACTACTGACTAACTAATTATTGTAATTGTATTCTTTCTCAAACAATAACTAAATCACTTTGAGAATATAATTAACTACGAGTATGCCAAAATACTGCACCAAAGTCGGTTTCCCATCAGATAATATCGCTTACTTCTTTCATTATATTTATAGATTAGATTAATAATATATTTCAATAGGAGTTGCTAACTTACTCTTTAGTTATTGTTACTTATCGGATTAGTAAGTGCTATAAAAACGCTTAATGCATTTATGCAATTTGCAAAATGTAAATAACCATATTAATATAAATCATTAAATTAATTATCACTATGTTTTATAATGCGATTACCTATAATATTGTTAAAGTAATTAGAATGAAGGAAAAAAACATCAAGTCACCAAACTCCAAGTGAATTGACTTGGTGTTTATTTACTTCATTATCGTCATGAGAAAATAGCACACAATAAAGAATTGATTAGCTATTAGGTTAATTTTATTTGATAAATAACAAATTTTGCATTAACTTTCTTTGTCTTAAAAATTTGTAAAAGTTTTTGTTATGAAGGTTGAATTATCCAATTCCTCCCTAACCCAAAAAAAGAGCCATAATTCATTAAGAAACAATCTGGCTTGGCTTACACTCAACTTTTTCATTTAATCACACATTTTAATAGAGTTTTCATTTGCTTAATGATAAAATAGTTTTTTATCATTACATTACACTGGAGTGTAAAGTACTCCAGTTTTTCATTTTAATTTTTCGATATTTGTATTCAGGTTTTTGCCTCAAGTAGGAATAAAATCAAGCAATTTATGGAAGCTAATGTATGCAAAATACATTTCCTATCATTCCAAACTCATTCCAATAAGTATTGGAGTGATTTGGAATTAATATAGGCTTGATTTTACTTGTTTTACATATAATACCGAAGCTAAGATATTAATTTCAGAGAAATCTTATGATCACATAAGAAATAGTTGATTTCAAAGGAATAGATTTAAATTGTATGCTAGGAGATTGCAATAAAGATACTATTGTTGTTAAACTGACAGGATTGGGGAAAGGGTTGCCCAGTTTCTAAGAGATATCAGAAGGTGATTTTTCTCTTATTTTCCTTCTCAGTTTGGTAAAGAATTAATGTAAGTTTACTCGAATGTCCGAAATCATGTTAGTGTAGGGCTATTAGTTCTGCAGTTACAACAGATGCTATATGCCGGAGCATCAAGACCAATCTTTGCGGTTTTCAATAGAACTGCATGATATTTACAGCACGCGGTTAGTAGAAGAAACAACCCTTTTGCATAGTCATCATGCAATGTTATCATCTCTTTTAGAAGGTTTTCAATTTTTCTTGAACTGTGAATGAATCCTTAGGCAATTTCTCAACATCTAATTAGAAATAGCACTGATCTGTTTTTTGCACCCAGAACACCATACAACGATAAATTATGACCTTTTCGTACAATGAAATAGATTTCAGTGTGGCAAGGATTACAGAATATTTTACCATGAGAATCACAGAAAAGGGCATGTTTCGTTCACAGTATAGTGCTTCTGCTCTGAAGCTGATAGTAAGCTGATACTATACAATGTATATCGTATATACTATGTATATACTGCGTAAGCTGATAGTAACGGAATTATCGGTGTTCTCAACCTGTTCTTAAATAAATACACAAACGAACAGTTTAACGGTAACTTAAGCCTTTGGACGATGATGTAGTAACTTTAGAGTTAGAACATGGAAAGGCCAGGATAGTTTAGTACCATCGTGCTCACCTTTGAACTAGTAGCGTAGGCGTTTGACACTCACTCTGGCCCTCGTTGTATTCACTTGTCAAGTAAATAAATCAAAGTACGAAAGTCTCTCGGAGAGGATGTTAAACCATTGTTCCCAAGCCTGTACGATTTCAGGTACTCATTAAAGATCCCTGTTCTAAATGCACTTGAGCTAGATAAAACCTAGGATACACAGTGCACAATCAATCTTGTTTGTTTGGTATCTCAAAGGGCCAATACTCGGCCTGTATGTTCCCTTGTGCGACTGCCACTGCAACCTAACCTAATCCAACCTACCGTTAGAATATCATTTAATGTGATAAATCATTAGTTAACTTTTTTCTTAGTTTATGTAACGTTATTGTCCAAGCATAACTCCGTGCTCATGATATATTGTTAATGAATCTTGTTTGATATGTATATTAAATATTAAGTAAAAGAGAAAAATTATTTAATCTTTAACGAACACATTGTTTTCCCTCATAGTCAGGAGTAATCAGGGTTTCCAGAAAACTTTAGCTATAACTGGTTTATTCAACGAACAGTTTATCAGAGTACTTACTGTTTGCTGCGATTTACCCAGCTGATGTGGTTCAACTGGGAGATTGGAGTTCTGAACTGAAAAGTACCTTAAACTTATATATAATATCACTCTAAAAAATTATAGGCAATCTTCTCAAGTTATATATGTATTTATAAAAGTGCGTGAAAAAGAAATAATGAACCTTACCAGGGACTACATTTGCATAAGTGTATCATGATTGCGTATTTCTTCAAGCATTTTTCATTTGTATGAATAAAATTTAAATTCAGTTGTTCTGAATTGAAAAAGTATAATTACCAATCAATTAAATTAGTGAAGGTTATAATTAAATTTATTCAATTATCAGTAGCATAATTTTCGACATTACTGTAAATTTGATTAAACGTGTAAGAGACAGTAATCAATTACTACTGGACCAGTCTCCAACCATCAACCACAAATTAGTGAACAAGCACTGCATTAATACATACCACTTATAATTAATCTGGTTGTGTTAAATAGAGCAGAGTTTTGTGGGAAAATGATTGAAAACAATCATTACCACTGAGCCCTGTTAATCGCGACCAGCTTTGACAAGATTAAAGTGCAAATTGAGATCCTTAATGCATTTCCATTTAAAATTGCACTTACACCTAGCTAATTGCAATCACTTCTATTCTTTCAAAACTAGTTAATTCATAAAATAACCAAAAAATGTAGTTATTCCCCAATAATGCTACTATATTGAAATCTATTTGTAAACTTGTTGCTACTAACCTCCAAGTAATATATACGATAAAATAATAATAGTTTTTATATTATAATTGCTGTGTAGTAGTCTAAGGATATTTAAAAAGAGGAGTATTCAAAAGAATTTGGTAGCTGTGAAAACAATAAAAAAATCTGAGGGAAAACCAGTGATAGTAAACATAAGAAGAGAAAAAAAGAATATTCCGTGGCAATTTTGGCTACTTTGCGATGATAGTCGTGGATTTGTAATAGTGTTGGTGTCTACATCTAGCTGAGATGTTTGCAAGGAAAGTAATTGCTTCTGTGAAGAGGATTCCGCTGTAGCGTTGTTGAGAAGTTAATCCATTTCAAGTGGCACCCACTTGTGCATAAACGTAGTTCCTCTTAATATTGATCATTCCTTTTCCACGCACTATTATAAACATATATGATTTGAGAAGATGGATTAACTTGAAGAATTTAAAGGAAAGGATTTATCCATTGAATTTGTTTAAGTGAACATTAACCGAATCTATACCCTTCAGTAAATGCTAATATTAACAGTTAGTATTATTGGATTTTTTCTTTTTTTTTAAGAGTTTAAGAATCAATTGGTACAATTTAATAGAAATTGTTTCATAATTCTAATATTATATTATATTTATATATTGCAATTATAATTCTAATAATCCAACCAAACGTTAGACCACTATTTAATGTGATAAATCAATAGTTAACTTTTTTCTTAGTTTATGTAACGTGATCCAAGCATAACTCTGTGCTCATGATACATTGGTAATAAACCTTGTTTGGTACTTATATTAAAGTTTAGTAAAAGAGATGAATTATCCAATCTTTAGCGAACACATTTTTTTCCCTCATGATTTTTATAGTGGGAAGTACTCAAGGTTTTCAGAAAACTTTAGCTATAACTGGTTTATTAATATAATAATATTATAATTAATAGAACAAAATTGTTTCAATTATAATATTCTAAATAAATGTTTAACTCTTTTACCAGTCTGTTCATTAATATTTTTTTGAAAAGTGGGATATTAATTTTTAAAGAAATTTATAATGCATACGTTTTACGATACTACTATACTGCGATGAATCAGATATACTCGTAGAATGGTCTCCCTATCTCTTTTCTCTTTGAGATAGATTTTAGTACATTTAGGAAGACGGAGTTAGTAAATGTGTTTCTTTACTCTGTGTGTTACTGTTCCTCGATTTTGAACTTGGTATATGATTTAATATATAATACAATGGTATATATTATATCATTCATATTTATGATTTAACTTATAACTAAAATATATTAACGTTATTTGAAAATGAATGCGGATGATTAAGTTAAGTGATGGCAGGCATTATTTAGTGATGAAGGATATCATTTAAAATGCCTAAAAGTTGTGACCATTAAGTAGGTTTATCAAGCGGTTAAGAGTTGATGGAAGTAGGAATGCTTATCAAAATGAACAATGAGGTGTTGCCTACTCCGCTAGATTGTTCAACCGAAAGCCTATTGATTTTGCTGTGTATCCATCACTTGCTTTAATTCTCGCCTCTCCTGCCTTAGTAACCATCTTTTAACAATTCTAGTAAACTGTGATAAAAAAATTACCATATCCATTTTTAATCATCATTTCTTACTCTTTTAGATTTAAATTAATGCACTTTTCATTGAATGATTTATACTGAAGAATTATTTGTTTTGATCTCGAGGATTCTTGTTTCTATTGTTTCACATTTTGGTTCTATAAATCTTTTTTTCCTAGTCCTATTTTCTTTAGTGCAAATTTTAATTTGTGCTGTATTGTCAAAGATATTGCTTTGAAATTTTGACAAGTGAGAGAAAATGTTGTGTAGGTAGGTAGTCAGTAGGCGAACATTAGGGGTAGGGGGAGGGGTAATTTGAGTGTTGAAGGCCTGACGGCTGTTGAGAAGTGGGTAGAGACACCGGGAACATTCTAGATTCAGTTTAGCTCGAGTGTACTGTCAAGGTGACGAGGAGAATTGGGCATTCCCTAAAAGGGTCTGTTTGGTACACCCTTAGTTTTTCTTCTGAGAGTAAAGTCTTATGTGTTTAGGCATTCTTGGATTTTCATAACCACTGTGATTGTCTTCCTATCACTCATTATGGCTTGGAGGTAAATCCTGCCATTGTATCTTGAAATCGCACTTGCTTAGCTTTAGTTAGTTGAAAGTTAGGACTAATTTGCCTTCCTGTAATATAGCTAAGACGTTTATGTTTTCCTATAGATAACCTGATTTGCTATTTCTCCTTTCTGGTTTACCAAAGTTAAGGAGAAGTTGGCAGGAGTTTGTCTTAAAAGTTTGTTTTTAAATTATTGCGATCAAACTTTTAATCATCATTAATGCTGGTTTTGTTTTTTATATTTATATACGTTTATTTATGTAAATGATCATTTTGTTGATAAACAATAATATATATATATATATATATATATATATATATTGTAAAAGACGAGCCAATCCCTGTTACGTATTACTTTGGGCACTTCTTATTGGTTGTGGGTGTTTATTCGTTGAACACGTTTCTCCTTAGCACACTCCGTCTGCTCGGCCGCCTCAGCCTTCACTCCGGGAGAGGGCTCGCAGTCCCTACTTAATTTTCCAATAGAGTTGGATGAAGGTCTTGGCGTCCTGGCTTGGAAGTGTACCTCGTCGAACTCGGTGTTTACTATGGGCTTAGTGGATTTCATTACAGCAAACACCAACAACCAGTATCTAATGAAATCCACTAAGCCCATAGTAAACACCGAGTTCGACGAGGTACACTTCCAAGCCAGGACGCCAAGACCTTCATCCAACTCTATTGGAAAATTAAGTAGGGACTGCGAGCCCTCTCCCGGAGTGAAGGCTGAGGCGGCCGAGCAGACGGAGTGTGCTAAGGAGAAACGTGTTCAACGAATAAACACCCACAACCAATAAGAAGTGCCCAAAGTAATACGTAACAGGGATTGGCTCGTCTTTTACAATATCTAATCTGGCATTCAACATATATATATATATATAAACGAATTAAAAAAAAAAGCACACAGAAGACACAGGAATAACACACTTCTATATTTCGACCATCGTCATCATCAGAAGGCGAAGAGTCCCGCAGAAAGGCAGAGTGGCGACATTTTTAATTGGTTTTTATTTAAAAGTCGGTTGGACCGTTTCATTTAATTATTATTATATATATATATATATAAAAGATTTCACATAAACACGTGAAATAACAATCAATGATCAAACCACAATAAGAAATGGTGAAACAAGACTAAGATCTTTCAACCATGTCAAGCGGTCTTCGTCAGAGTAAAAAACCCAGCTGAGTGAGCATGAGACTCTGACGAAGATAGCTTGTTACGGTTAAAAGATCTTAGTCTTGTTTTCCCATTTCTTATTGTGTTTTGATCGTACATATATATATATATATATATATATATATATATATATATATATATATTTGTAAATTTTGGTAGCAGTCCCTCCTGTCAGTTACTCAAGTCAGAGTAACCACAACTACACTTTCTAGGAAACTCACTATGCACCTAATATCTAGAGCCCCTAGAAAGCACACAGAGCAAGCCCATCATTCTAAGTTAACAAGGGAAGCACTTGTTGAAGGGACAAAAATGATAAAAAAAGAAATAGATTAGCAGAGACTTAGAATAACAGAAGCCATACTTATTAACAAAAAGGAGCCATATATTAATAAACAATTAGAAATTAGTTCTAAAGTTCTGAAATTGTTTAAATCAACCTGGAGCAAATTAGGGCCTTTCCCAGGTAGCTGCAACGATGCCCTAGGTCACTCAACCATCACCGATTAGAAAAACAACTTTAATCGCCCCCAACCCCAGTAACACATTCCACCTTTCTTATATAAGCTTCAAACTTAAAATGCGTTCATTTCTTGATAATGGCTGAAGACAGCAGAAACATGTGTTCATTTAGCATGTCGATTGGTAACTTACTATATTCTGTGGATACAGTAACAAGATCGTTATTCCGGAAACTCGAGAAACTTATGAAAAAGAAAATTTCAGCTAAATTTGGTCTCATTTTTTACATAAAATATATGTTTTATAAAATATATTTCTGATCATATATATATCAATGATCAAACCACAATATAAAATAAAAAAAAATGATTTTTTCAACCACAACAAGCGGTCGTCGTCTTCATTCATTAAAGAATGAAGAATTTTTTATTCTTCAGGTTACTTACACTTATTCCGTCGTTTCGATCAACTCTGATCATTTTCAAGGATAATTATTACTATAACCATTTTTTTAAAATTATCAAAAGATCAAAAACAATTATTAAATACTAACTAAACTGATAATATACATTAAGCTCATATTAAATTCTTTCACTTTGTACAATGTCAACATAACCTTGACTTTAACAAGTTTCGTTCACACTGCTTTTAATTACACTACCTTACTTAAATTTCTTAACTTTTCTTGTAGACTTCTGGTTCTAGTCAAGTGTCATTTTTAAAAAAAATTGTTCTAGTAATAATTATCCTTGAAAATGATCAGAGTTGATCGAAACGTCGGAATGAGTGTAAGTAACCTAAAGAATAAAAAATTCGGTGAATTTTGGTGTACATTTTATCTAAAAGATTGAAGAATAGTATTAGAAAATTAGAAAAGCTATACAAGAAAAGGACTAGATTAAAAATAAGCAAGGCATTTAATGAAATATATATATAAGAAAACACTGTAAAAACTCTCGATGATATTTCGACGAATCATGGTCTTCAGAAGAAGAAGTGTGATTCACTGAGGAGTAAAACCACATTCGTTGTTGCTGCAGTAAAAGTGACACCAACATAGCGGGATGAGAAGAAATAGAAAATAAAGTTACCAAATATTAAATTAAAGAAGGAACAAAACAAAGAATCAATCAAATTACATAAAGCAAGTAAGAAAACATAAAAAAATTAAAAAAATAAGATAACAGAAACTGGAATCAAAAAGCTAAATAATATAGATAAATAATAATTAAAAAGGGAATTCAAAAATATTCAAATATGTAAAACTAATGTTTGAAGTTTAGTCCAGGAGTTATTCCAGCACTAAGAGACTGACATACGATTAGGCCTCTTCAGAAGCCCTCAAGGTGACCATGGTGTTTAAATCGGGGATCTGATTAAGATTTTACACTCAGAATTTTTTTCCTCTTTTGTATAAGTTTGGTACCATATATAATATATATTTGTTAATTTTAAGTAGTTTGGTTATACAAATTTCATACTCAATCTTAGATAAGTCATAAATTAAATGTCATGGCCATTATTTACTGGCTATTGGCTTGTATATTATCATATTCTTGTTTAAAATATCAAATATGTGTGTGCCATTTCCTTATTACCTTATATTACCTAAGTCCTTATAACATGCATTCATATTCAACTTTTTTTTACAAAATATATTTCAATAAATTTAATGTTAAAATTTATATACAAATATTAATAACGTTCCTCAGGGAACACTTAAACACCAAGTTTCCAGGAGATTTTCGAATCTCCAAGTTGCTAGTACATGATAGCCTAGGACCTATTTTTGACTTGTGCAGCCATTGCTTAAATGGCAAATGACCAGTGACATATTGAGTTAGTTAATAGTTTATTTGAAAATGATTCATTATAGTCTTTTTTGTCTAGCTTCGAATCCATCTTTGGTTACTTGTGATATATATATATATATATATATATATATATATATATATATATATAATTAAAAGAAACGGTCCAGCGGACTTTTTTACAATAAAATAAAAAACGAAGGAAACACACAGAAAGACACAGACATAACTCACATCGATATTTCGACAATCGTCGTCATCAGGAGGTGCGAAGAACGAAGAGTCCCGCAGGAAGACAGGGCGGTACTGAACTCGGAAACCGCAGCCAGTACCCCACCACTTACCACCAAGCGGGGGAAGGGAGGGAAGGAAATGAAGAGCCAAATTAAGACGTAAAAGGAACGAGTAAAAATTATAACTATAAAAAATTATAAAAAAGTAGATAAATCAAATTAAAATTAATAAAAATAATAAATAAAAAGTAAAATAAAAAATAATAAATAAATAAATAAAAAATAATAAATAAATAAATAAATCATAAATAAATTATCGGTTGAGGTTGAGTCCGGGGGAAGAGCGAGCATCAAGTAAGCATATGTATGCCTCCTCTGAAGCTCTTAGGGTAACTTTATTGTTGGATTCGGGGATCTGTTTCAGGATCTGAACCCTGAAACAGTCATTGAAACTGAGTCCATGCGAGTTCGCATGGATGGCTACAGGATAGTTACTGCGTTGACCGACTGAAGCCCTATGACCATTCATACGAAGGCTCAACTTATTAGAAGTTAAGCCAACGTAAAAGGAGTCACACTGAGTGCAATCCAGTCGGTAAACACAGTTGCTCGAGGTACAGGAGGAATTGACCTGAACCGGGTAGGAACTATGGTGGAGAGGGGAATCGAAGGAAGGATTAGGATTTACAATCAGGCAAGTTTGACAGCCACGGCGTCCACATTGTTTCATTCCAGGAACAGGATTGGAAGGCTGAGGGGAAATATGAGAGAAAATGCTTTTTAGATTGGCAGGTTTACGGTAGGAAATAGAAGGGGGGTGATTAAAGATGGAAGAAGTAGAAGTAGAAGTAGACAGAATCGGAAAAGACTCCTTAATAACAGCACGAAGCTTATAAGCGCCAGGGAAGTAGGTTGTCAGGAAGAAGGAAGTGTTACTTCTATCCCTCTTGGGTCTGGGTTGGTGGGAGATGTCAGCCGGTAAAACACGACTATCAATGAAGGAGCGAGGATAGCCTCGTTCAGAAAATTTGTCCTTTAAGAGGTTAAGGTGATGTCTGCGGTCTTGGAGATTATTGCAGATATTGTGAATACGGAGGGACAAGGATCGAGGTATAGACTTTTTAACATGGGATGGATGGCAACTATTGTAATGGAGGTACTGTTGGGAGTTGGTGGGTTTTATATGTACGGAAGTCAAGAAGTGTCCATTGTCTAAAGTAACGTCAACGTCAAGAAAGGTGATAAGTCTCTCGGAGATGTCGTAAGTGAAAGTGATGGAGGGGCAGAAATTTTGAAAGGAGTGTAGGAAAAGTTCTAAGTTATGTTTGCCATGGGGCCAAATGAAGAAAATATCATTAATAAAACGGAGATAAAGGAGTGGAAGAAGTTGACAGGTGGCCAGGAAATCCTGCTCTAATTTGGCCATGAAAAGATTAGCGTAAGAAGGGGCCATCAACAATATATATTGTGATATATATATATATATCACAATATATATTGTTGAAAGACCTTTGAAAAGAGTTGAAAGAGTTGAAAAGACCTTTCAACTCTTTTATTCTAACCGCTTGTTTCTTGTTCATTATTGACCTTTGACCTTCTCTTTATATTAACCTGTACTATCCTTTTAATCTATTTATAGCAATGACTAAGCATGAGTCATCGATTTTAATTTAACATGTCACATGGCCAACTCATTTTCCAGTTGAACCCTGTTAGCAGGAGGTTAGTTCGTAGGATCGAATCTCTCAGTCTTAAGATCGTGAATGCCGAGACTGCGGTTAATTTTAATGATACTTGTTTAAAAGAAGATCTGCTGCCTATTTATACCAATATATATATATATTTATATACGGTACTGTTTTCTTGACCACAAAATATTAACAAACACTTTTTCTTCTTCTCGGAGTTTGGTCAGTGTAAATATATGGAATCACCTTTTTTCCAACGTTTCGTCTTTATTATAAGACATCCTCAGGGCTATAAACTAACAAAAAAACAATGTTTCTAAAGTAGAAATGACAAATGTCCATTGTTTATTGTTTTTTTGTTAGTTTATAGACCTGAGGATGTCTTGAAATAAAGACGAAACGTTGGCAAAAAAGGTGATTCCATATATTTACCCTGACCAAACTCCGAGAAGAAGAAAAAGTGTTTGTTTATATATATATATATATATATATATATTTAAAACTATATATATATATATATATATAAAACAAGATTTCACAATAAACACGTGAAGTAACAATCAATCGTCAAACCACAATAAGAAATGGGAAAAAAGACTAAGATCTTTCACCGTAACAAACGGTCCTCGTCAGAGTCAAAAACTAACTGTTAGATTTTTTGGTTAGGTACTTTGACGAAGACTGCCTGTTACGGTTGAAAGATCTTCGTTTTTTCCCCACATTTCTTATTGCGGTTTCATCATTGATAACATATGATATATAACAAATATATAAGAAGCAAATATTACAGTTTCTATGATTATATATAATATTATAGCCTGGACTCAATATAAGTAACAATAATATACGCATATGCACCTATACTATTTACAATCATTTCAATATTAAATATGTAAGACAGTTAGTTTTACTCAGGACACTTCTAATAGATTATTAGATAAACATTTTATGAAGCTAGGCACAGCTGCTCTGCAATTAATTTATTTTCTTTGACCTGTAGTATTTACTGTTTCTATTATCTTTGGAGGTAAGGATGTAATTTTAGACAATCATAAATTAAATGGCTCCATATCTGGTCAGTCAGTCCATTACAAATGCAATTTGCTTTTCGAATGACATGTAATCTCTGTAACTAGTCCAGTTCGTATATGACCGGTTAGCACCTGAATGAGTCTGTAATCTATTACTAAGTTGCCAAGGTTCCTTCTTGTCTTTATAGCTGGGAAGTATTTCTAGCCCTTTCGTGCTGGTGTTCATTCCTCTTCCCATCTTTCTTCAGTCGTTACTTACAGTTTCCATGTGCGCGTGCGTATGTGTGTGTATGTATGTATGTGCGTGTGGGGAGGGGTATGTGTGGGGGGTGTGTATGTGTAAAATGTATGTATGTATAAAACATGTATGTGTGTGTGTGTGTATGTATGTATGTATGTATGTGCGTGGGGGGGGGGGGGTTGTGTGTGTGTATGTATGTGCGTGGGGGGTATGTGTGTGTGTGTTTGTGTGTGTGTGTATGTATGTATGTGCGTGGGGGGTAGTGTGTGTGTGTGTGTGTGTGTGTGTGTGTGTGTGTGTGTGTGTGTGTGTGTGTGTGTGTGTGTGTGTGTGTGTGTGTGTGTGAAAATGAGACAGATAGAGCAGGATATTTCAAAAACGAATAGAGTAAAATCACTAAATTTGATGTTTTATTTCTGCTTTCCTGAGGCAGAACAGTAAGATCTGCAGCAAAATTTCACTTTTTTAAGTCCATTTCATATTTAAAAATTCCGTTTTTTTCGTCTTGCTAAATATTTGATAAGCAGAAACTTAATTTAAATCTCTCATCGCTCGATCCAAGAATAATTCTATATGAATTCTCAATTTGTTTTTAATGGTATATCTACTTATACAACTGTCCTTTAAATGATAACATTCACTTGAATTTTCTTTTTAATCAATATGACTCATTTTGAGAGAACACTATATTCATTTATAACGCTAGAATTAATGATTTTCTATAGATTATTACTTTACTACATGAAGGCATATTATGACTACATTTGATGTAGATATTTTAAGAAATTTATGCATCTGGAGCTCGGATAAGTCTATTTGTTCACACTTTACCAACATTCGATACAATGAACCATAATAACAAAAAAAAATTCGTTAAATATTATTCAATTTTTTTGGAATTTATATATCTAATATTAAAGCAGTTTAGCCCACTTGAGAATTCGATAATAGATTATTCCATTTTTTATGATAAATCTCATGTAATGATGTTTAACATAGATATCTATAAGTCTTAAGTTTAGGCAGATATTGTGATTTCTCATCACAATTTGGAAAGTTCGCTCAAGGTCTTTCTAATTTAAGACATAGTTTCAAAAAGGTTTTCGTACTAATCACTTCTTACAGAATTATTTTTTTACCTTAGACAAGCTGACTGTCAAGTATTAAATTTTCAACATTATATCGAAAAAATGTTTTTCCATCTGACATAGTTCTTTTTACTTTTTTACTTTGGAAGGTCTCTTTAAATAGAGAAAAAGCTTCATCCAAAGAATTAGAAGTCCTATTTGTTTATAAAACATCGCAAGTTTTATTTTTATGTGAAACACAACAGAAATATACTTAAACAGCACATTTTTTATTATTTAATTTTAATAATATTTTAATTATATTTATTTTTTATTAAAATAAAATTTAATATTAAATTATATGCTACAACTTTTTATTAATACGCAGTATTTATTTTAAAATTGTGCAGCAATTATAACTAAATAAAATTTAAAATTAAATAAACATTAATTTTGATTAAAAATTAAAGTTTAAATAAGTTAGGAATAACGATTGGTTTTAATGGAAGGTTTATACTTGATTATTTAAGAGCTCTTGTTTAATATATTGAGTTTAAATTACTGAGGTTTCTAATATTAAACAATATTAAAATTCAATCAAATAAATTTAAATTAAATGAATGGACTCTCATTTCAAACTATTAATACTTTGACTTTCCCAGTGACCCTCCTTCGGTTTGTCAGTAGATTAGTGGTTGGTGAAAAGATATGTCTATGTGTCATACGAATAGAAAAACTACCACAGTTGATAGATTGACTGTAATGTTTATATATTGACCCCCCAAGTATGAACATTATAATGCAGTGAGCAACAACTACATCTCCTTAAGTCATAACAGTTTGGGCTATTTATGAACCCTCAGATATGAATTTCGCCATTGCCCCAAATATATAGTAATAATTATCTGTTATAAAGTCAAAAGTGTATTACAACTTTTATAACTCTACTTCAAATCTCTTAGTAAGCCCTCTTTCATATATTATGGACCTCTGAATTTTTCTTTTGTCTTTTAAATGTCAAAATCAACAGCTGGGAATTGGTGTCGATCACTTTGAAGATCACAGGTTCAGAAACTAGGTTTTAGATTGTAGTAGGAGGAAAGCAATGAAATGGAATGAAGCAAGTTTGATTAGTAATTAGCATCAAGACAATGGTCTGATGTCATTCGGAAATAAGTTAAAGGTAGTTGTGAGTTTGAGGAGGAAACGGACTGGAGTGTAACAGAGTACCCCTGTAACTGAGACGCCCCTAGCATTGTAAACCCACTTCATAATTGGCTTGCTGAACATGATAAATGAACTTTGCAAGATACTAATGGTCGGCCTGTGGTCGATTTGTTCATTATTGCTTCACTTTAGCTTAACTGTTGCTACTGTATTTGTCCTAAAGCTCTTCTGGAAACTCTTATGTGTTTCTTAATCATTACAGTTAGTCAAGTTAAAAGCAATCTAAAAGAATAATAACAGCTATTTATGATAAATATTACAATTTACGATGTCTCAAATGCGTGAAACTGTTCTCCTGCTATAACTTTATTAAAAGCTAAGAATCAGTCATATATGTTTATGAAAAACAAAAATCAGTCCACTTTCTATAAACTAACAATCTGAGAAAAAAATATTCTGGGAAACAAATAGACATCCTATAAAGCAGTAAGGTGAAATTATTAAACAACTATATTTTTACCTAAAAGATGGTATACAATCCCGTAAAACTTAATAATAGTGTTCCCAAGGCAGGAGGGTCAATTCTCTAATATATTAAACGAAGTATAATAATAGTTTATTATTTTCACATAAAAACATTAAGGCGTTTAGTTTTTACCAAAAAGTAAAATTATTAGCCATACATTTAAGACGACCATGGAGCTGCCCTCAAATTTTAACAATTCACAAAAAGTTTGTAGCTTAAAGAATGAAACATTGTTTCATTCTTCAAATTTGATCTACTCATATATAGCTCTTTTCAAATATTAGTTAGACCACATTTTGTTCACGTTTTTTCTTTTTAAAAACTTTTATTATTACTTCGCTATTACGTTTTTTCTATTGATTCTCCTTAGAAGAACCTAACATGTTCTCACCTTTTTGGGTGGTCCATAATGCAGGAAAAGTCAATTTTTATTCAGACAGTTTCCTGAAAGCTTAGTGCAATATTAAGCTTTCTAGTTTTGATTATATAGCTTTGATCATCCGAAAATTTGAGTTTGTAAGTGTGTTTCTTTTCTCTGTGTGTTGCTTTTCTTCGTTTTTGAGCTGATATATATATAAACAACTACTACTACTACTACTTGATTCATTATGTTAAGCGTTAATAAAATATGTATTATGATACTCACGTAAATTTACCATAAATAACCCCGTATAAAAAAATGTTAAAATAATATAATTTTTATTAAAATATTAAATACCTGAAATATTTAAAAACATCCACTTGGTAGAATTTGAATATTCAGGAAAAGTATGTAAAACAATTCTACAATTGTAAATAATTGGCTTTTATATTTTAAATAGCATTAAACAAAAAATTAACTAATTATTTGTTTAATACAGAAATGATAAAACTCCTGTTTCATTTAGTCTTCACCTTTGTGATGTGATACGCCACGAATATTATTCTTGCATTTTTCAAAATGTTGGCACGCCAAACTCAGAAGGTTTGCAATCACTGATATACAGAATAGCCAGTCTAATACAGAATGGATTCTAATCTTATTGATTCTAAAGTCACTGAGCAACGTCAAAAGTAGTACTAGGTTCAGTAAATCTAATGAGCTAATCATTAAGTTGCCTTATTGCGTTTACTTTTAATTTTTTCTTTTAAAACTAAGATATTTTATAAAAATAAGTGGGGAAACTGAATCGGGTATGAAAAAGAAAACTATCGCTTCCATTTGAAATAAAAAGAGATTTTTTTTCACAATGAAATATTACACGCATCATAATAAATTGCAAAATCCTCAATATATTTTAAAATAAATAAAGTGGGTAGATCATTGTGACTCATTTATTTCATAAGTCGGTCATATCCAGAAAAATCTGCGAGTACCTCTGGTCTACACCGTGGATATATTAAAATAACACCAAAACTAAATTGATTGTCAGCGAGTTTAATATTATGTTCACATTTAGTAAAGTGAATGTAGGCCACTACAAATCTTTCATATTCTACCCACGCAATTTAAGTGTTACACCATAGTATGTTTGTAAAGTGTGCTTACTGTGGTCCAGATGTATATCATGCAGTTGGGCGTTTCAATAGGAGCTTTGAGATACCTTCTAAAAGAAGACCCTTTGACTTCGCTCCTGCAATTCATATACTTGAAATTCAACATCATTATTTATGACATATTTAGTATTTAGTCAAAAAAAAGTTATTTTGACATTGGGATGTAATTGTTTGAAATATTTTTTCTCCTCTGATATTAAATTTATATTTCATGAAGTAGAAAAGCCCAAGAGTTGAATTATATACTCATACCTTCCGTATTTGTCTGTGTAATATTCTTAAAAAACTGTGAACTATTGACCTCTACAAATTAAAAAAAAAACAGCATAGAACATTATCACGAAATTCTCATTTTGACTCCTAAGGAAAATTACTGCACGGCTTCGCAATGACAATTTTCATTCTCCTTTCTTGCAAAAAAAAAAAAAGCCATTATCATATACTTAACGTAAAATATAATAAGCGGAAAATAATTATAAAAAATTCACGTTTATATCTAACAAAAAATGGTTATATTGAATTAATTGTTTATTAACGAAATATTTAAATTGAAATGTAAATACATATAAATTTAATTCTAATTACCGCCATACGCATATTTTCTGAACCTCACCTGGCTTTAATGCTTTGGAATTAATTTTCACTTACTTTCTCTAAAGTTATAATTAGTAGAAACTAAATTTTTATGATTATAAAAAATAAATATGTTTTCATTAAAATTATCTTTTACTTTTTTGTTTTATCTAGATAAAGCTTGAACTAGAAACGTTAATTTAGGACTTGATTTCATTCGTATCTCTGTTATCTATAATTTTATTGTCTACTCATATCATACACAAGGTGCAAACGCATATGACAAAGAAATATTCTAAAGTGGAAGAACAGGGAAATTTAGCATCATTTGGTTGTTGTTTTTATTGCTACTCCTTAACAGAGAGATGTTAGTGTTATTTTTTGTTAATTTTAATAACCAAGAATATCAGTAAACAGTTAAAAAGTATTGACCGTCTAATACAAGCGAAAAAAATAACGACAAAATAGCAACAAAAGTTAATAAAACAGAATTAAATAACATATTGAGGGAAGTCATGGAGACTGGTGTGTTATAAGATGTTAGTTTAGTTTGTTTTTTAATGCCCACATTTATAAGCTTTCCTCTTTAGTGCTGTTCTAGGGGGTGGGGATTGTGGCTGATTTGTTACTTGGCACCAATTTTAGTAATGAGTTAATCACTTACAAGGTTGATTTTTCGTTAGAATATCTAAATTTTGCCTAACTCAAATGTGTTTACAGTATGGATGTTTAACGAGAACCTAACATAGTACAAGGCTCAGGACTGGTGTCTTAATATCCTTTCTGAGGGAAGACGTGCTTAGATTTTTTCACAACTGAACAACTCGATGACCTGAGTGAGACTTCAATCCTGGTTCTACCAATCCAGAGGCGAGCGTGCAAGTCATTGTGTTACCTTGGCTCTCAAGGTAAAACTTTATATACATTTATATATAAGCAATGGTGGCTGGTAAACTATTTATTAAATATGAGTATTACGCTTACTGTGCTCAAGGAAGTTCTTTAACTAGATTAAGTTTTGCCTATTAGATCTGATAGAAATAGCAGTATTTAGCAGCATTCCTGATGTCGCTCTTTTTTCCATTATTTCATACAGTCCTCCAGCAGATGTAGCACAGTCAGTACTGCTTCACTTTTGCAGTAAAATGGGCAACTGGCATTTGGTAGAAGAAAAAAAAATATTTAGAAAGTAGATGGAAGTATTGAATTGATTTTTAATTAATCTGATCGGATCTGATTTTAATTAATTATTTCCCATCTATTTGTTTCTTGACAAACCCCACCTACAGTTTCAAGGATGGACCCATAAACATTTATATTCTGATAGTACATGATCCGGACTTCTTGGAAACATATGTGCTGTTTGTTTATTATATGGGTTTATTTCAGAGTGACACCATAAACACGATTTTCTTTTAAAAAGAAAAAAAAATTGTTGATAAACATCAAGGTAATAATGTTCATTTTTGTAACTATTTTTAATGTGGTTGATATCAAGTTCATTAAATTACATCTTAAAGCTCTACTTAGGTGAAATTGTAGATCATGTTCCTGTCAAAATTATTAAAAGTTATAACCGATAAAATAAATAAGAAAAAAGTAGCAAAATACATAGATGAAAAATGTTAATACAAACGATATTTCAAGAACAATCAAAATATGTATTTATATAATATATCAAAAAATAGTGTGGAAATAGGAAATGGAAAATAAATTAAATTCAAGTTCGGAAATATATACCAAATATAATTTAGAATATTCATTATCAGCACTGACCAATAATTTAAGTTAATTGAAGTATTTTGTTAGTAAGAGGACAGTATATAGAATTAGCATATTTGATCATACATGCATAGGAGAATATACGATCTCAGTTAGGTTGGATGATTAGGATTCAAACAGAGAACTTTGGTAAAATATTTGAGAACTCCGTCCTGGATTTTATGTTGTAAATTAACTGAAAATATTTGCAAAAAATGTATAACTTTTTAGGATATTTCAGTGTCTGGTATAATGTAATATATATAAATGCCTACCTTTTTTTTAATGTTTTTATGAACATTTTTATTTTCAACAGTAGGGAATGTTCATACGAAATGTTTTATATCAGACTGCTGAAACAATGATAGGGAGGAGGGAGATCCCTAATTCTAAGCTGGGGTCGTTCCGGAAGGAACGAAAGCAGTTGCTAAGCCATTCATTACCAGCAATTGTCATGTGCATTGTTATATCCCTTACTAGACTAGCAACACTTTCACGACTCATGAACATGTAGCTAAAAGACAAACGATTACGAAATAATGTAAACTAACAAACTAAGCAAAACACAACAAGCATTTACTTCTGACCCCACAATCACCGTAGTTAGTAATTCAGGTGGCCGACTCCTATTATGTCGTTAGGTTTAGGACTACCATAGTGTCCAAAACATACTGGTTAACTTCCCGGGGTGATGAAGGATAGCCACATGGCATCACAGAGGAAGGATTCCTCATGAACTACCCTACCACCGTGTATCGTTAATATTTTTAGAGCTCTCGGGTAGAACTTCAGACCTAGGTCCTACTAACCCTGTTTTTGCAAAGGTAAGGCCAGTGGCCACAAACCTTCCATCTATTAGCTAGTCTGAGCCTGCTGGCCGCTCACGCGACGAGGACGCTGACGTTAGTTACAAGGGTATCAGGGGTCTACCAGGCTACAGAAGGAGAACCCATCTATGAGAGGAGGTCCTAATCCTTCGAGAGCAGTACAATAACTCAAGAGTAGTAGATCTTCAGTAGCATATGCCAGTTTTTTCATAAAACATTTTTATCCATTAATGGAATTATCAAATGAATGGTATCTCATTTTAAAATTAACATTCTTTGAAGATACAAGTCCATTCAGTCTAAAATGAAATCATTTCCCTTTTATACCAAAATAAATGCATGCGATATTCAGTTTATGTATTGAATGTCCTTACAGTCTACCAAGCTCCAATATTCTGTTATAAATCTTCTCCAATATATTCTTTTCCTTTAGAGCTGTGTTTCTCCTCATTTATATCTGAAAATCCCGAACATCTGAATGGAATGTGTCCTAAGAGCTATTGGAATGAACTCGAATTGTTATTAACAACTTCTCTATTATTAGATTTCTCCGCTGCTAGATTATGTTTTAAATTTATGGCAACCGCCTTATAAAGGAGTATGATCCATAGCTTATTTATTATCACTTGTTTAAATTATTAATTACTGTATTTCATTATTATTGATATGTATAGTTGTGGCTCTCCACAAAGATTTAACCAATACTTGAAAACCAAGAGGTAGACACAAAAGACCAATGATGATGACATACAATATAAAAAAAGAAAAAAAAATATGTTTGTAAATAGCGAGAAAGTAGAGAAACTGAATATATAATCATGCAATAGAAAACTGGATAGGGTATCAAATATAAAAAGTCGATACGAATGAGGCAACCCGATGGAAACTCTCAGTTTACTCCAGGAAGAAGGATCAAATCTGATACCGGTCCAATGAGCAAGAAAATTTACGAGATAACATGATTTATTCTCCTTTGAAGCATTTAAGGATACAAATATTTCTCCATAAAACAAAACACTTTCATTTTAAGATTAATGTTTAGGTGTTTCAGAAATAATTTCTATATATTCAATTTAAAAAAAAAAAATGTTATAATTAAAACATATCATGCATAATTTAATTAAAAGTGGTATTTTCTGGACTTGCTAAATTTTGTTAATATGGAAAAACAATATTTACTGAAAGTAAATTACCTGTATTTGATAGAAACTAATAATGAAAGAGTAGATTGGAGGAAAGGCACCAATCTCCTGGAAGAGACATTTAGAATAATTAAAATCCCAGCAATGAGTTCAGCATTGTTTCTATTTGTTCGGAAAATTCAAAAACGAATGAACTAAATATCGCATACAAATTTCTTACCCTCTTCATTAAATTAGTTATATGCATTCAACTCGGCTATTTATTTGAGATCTCAGAACGTCCTAAAGTTTAAAGCTTTATAGTCTTGATTTCCTCAATTTAAATTTCAATATTTTTATTAATAAAAAACAAGAATACCCAAGTGATCAAAAATATAGTTTGAGCAACCAATGATTTATTACAACACATTATTACTCTTAACAAATTATATTCCATTTGTAATATTCGTTTGCATAAAATAGAAATATTTTTAATCTGAATCAAGCCGAACTGATTTAATAAAGTTTAAAAAAATTTAGATAAAGTCGTGTAGTGCTTTCAATGGGTTAATTTCGTGATAAATAATTAGTCTGATTGAGTATCAAGCACTAAGTCTTTTAACATGTCTTTGTCATGGTACTTTAATTTTAGTACTTAAAACTTGATAACTAGTATTTTTATTTATCTTTCTATAACAGAGAATTGTCAGCTCTTCTTAATGGGATAATATGATATACATTATATTATATTTCTGTGTATAACAGAATATATTTCATATGATATATATTTTAGAAAATCTCAAAAATTTACTCCCCTCAATTTTCTTGATGACTAAAATTCATTAAACTTCAACCTGGATCATGAGGTCAACTTTTTGAACATTTGTGACATTTCACAGTAAACAGGTGAAATAAAACTGACTTTAAGTACTTATTTGTCTATTTCGGGGAAAATTATTTCTTTGTATTTTCTTAAATAAGAATAATAAATTTACCACCTAAATAATTAGTTATATTAGGCTTCTATGTTTTCAATATTATAATGATTCAGCATAAATTCATGGTAAAGTTCAAATACTCGTATTTCAGCAAAAAATTGCCTGAAATGTCAATTGGATTGAATTAAAATTAATTTTTTAATCATACAGATAGATGGATATTGGTCAAAAACAATATAATTTTTTTTTTCTATAATAATAAAGAGAATTATTACTAGCTGGAGGTTTTAATTTATAACCGTCATCTATGACTTCACTAACTATGATTTTATAAAATATTTACAAATTAAGAGAGAAAATATCTTTTTTACTTTGTTTTTCACTCTTTCTGTACGAGCATATAGAGAAGTTATTTTGTTACTAGATATTTATTTATGAAATTTTACTACTTAATAATCTTTTATTTATTATATTTAAGAAATTTTAAATATTCAGATTGCTAAAATTAAATCATTTCATATAAAGCAGATGACAATTAAAATTAATTAATAAAAATCAAAGTTAAAAACAAACTTGCATCGTTAGTCTTTTGATTTGATTAATTTTACTTTTACAGGCCAAAAGTTTTTAGTTGTTCCTAAAAGTTTATGATAAAATAAAAACGAATAGAAAAAGTTTTGAGTTTTACTTTTATGAACAATCGAGATGAAAAAAAAAAAAAAATTTAGGGAAAAATATGGGGCACATGGTTTGAATTGAAGTGAAGAATTGAAAGGAGTTCAGTTTATGAATAGTAGAAAACTATTTTCCTCATGAAGGCCTTGGACTTTGCGAATAAAAAGTCATGATGTAATCGCAAAGTGCGAAGTTTAAATAACAACTGACGACGTTACGCTAGTTGGACGATAAATAGACATTTTATGATTAAGAAAAAAAATTATATATTATATATATAAATTGTAAATATCAATGACAAATAACTAACCTTGGTGTCTTATTGGTCAACAATTATACTAATAATAACTAACTCGACTACTTTTTTGTTAGAATCTGTATTAAAGAAATGTCCTACAATTTAAAAGGATATAATTTTTTTAAATTAAAGTTTAAATTAAAAACGAATAAATTAGATAAATAACTATTTATGAATTTACGGTTACACGTATGAATTAATAAAAGAATAATTTTTAAAGTATAATTAATTTGGTATCGTAGCTCACACGTAAATAAATTAGTGCTGAACATTCTGCTGATAAAACACTACTGTACTTATGGGAATTAGCAACATAAATGTTAATTTCGCCAAAAAAATAAGATCTTCTTCTTTATTCTCAACTGCTGATGACGATAAGGTCAAAATATTCAAGTAAGTTTTGTTGTTGTTTCTTCGTTTTCTATTCTTTTAACCATTTGGTATGATTGTAATATTATATATATACTTTTTCGTTGGAAATACGATCTAAAATGGACAAGTATAGTTCAATATAGAAAAAGAAACATAGAGAAATCAAAGAAACACACTTGCAGTCTCTAATTTTCGGTTTGAACCGTCTTCAGGAGAGATAAGAGAGGGAAACCGTCTCTTATAAGGATTGGTATCCCTCTCTTCTCTCTCCTGAAGACGGTTCAAACCGAAAATTAGAGACTGCAAGTGTGTTTCTTTGATTTCTCTATGTTTTTTTCTAATTGAACTATATATATATATATGATCAAACCACAATAAGAAATGGGAAAACAAGACTAAAATCTTTCAATCGTAACAAGCGGTCTTCGTCAGAGTAAAAAACCCAAATGAGTTGGGTTTTTGACTCTGACGAAGACCGCTTGTTACGGTTGAAAGATCTTAGTCTTGTTTTTCCATTTCTTATTGTGGTATGATCATTGATTGTTATCTCACGTGTTTATGTGAAATCTATTTATATATATATGTATGTATATATAAAAGTTTCACAGTAAACTATAGACACATAGTAAAGATACGAACACACTTACAGTCTCTAAATTTTGGTTGGACTGATTTTTCTCCTCAGGACTGTTATTCCGGGGTTCGATACCCACTCTAGTACTCGATTTATTCACGTATGAGGTGAAAAAAATCTGAGAACGTCATCCCTCAGAGAGGACGTTAAAGGCTATGTTTATACCAGTGTGTTATTTTTATAACTTGTCAAATCATTTACACATTATTTACAACAGTTTTCTATATTATTATCCTTCAAATTCAACATTCCCAACACTTTGTTCGCTCAAATGGACAAACTATTAGAAATTTTAACAGTATTAAAAAGAAAAAAAGTTGTTACTGAGTTAGGTTTATACTGATCTTGTAACAACTTCTTCCTCCAAACGAGTTAATATTTCAAAACTTTATTCAAATTATACTTTGAATAAGTAAATTGAACTTCTAAACAATTGGCCTTTATTTTCTGCTTTTAAACTCTTTTTCAGCAACATTTTTTCTGCTTCAACTTAAACAGTATACTATCACAAGACTCATGTATTTTTTGTGTATATTTATGTAATATATAAGTCTAATTTCATCAGAATAAAGAAAACTATATTTTTGTTGCTATACGTTTAAGTATTTTTTTTACTATACGTTTCTTTAAAATAATATATACAAAATAGTTGTTTTAAAACAAGTTAACTTTAACTAAAATCAGTTAAATCAAAATCCTAGAAAACAAAACCTTAATGATAATGAATTGATTTTGATTTTATTCTCTTGCAGCCCTAGTAAGGTCTTGAGATTTAGCTTGTTTGAAGTAGGACGTACTTCATTAGAGCGGAGTAGAACATTGTTTGCGTTTTAAGTACTCAGTTTATAATGTAGATTTGAAACACATTATGAACTAAGTGTATATGTCTTCATTTTTAACATTACGTTTTAATTACAATTCAACAAGCATCAATTTATCAAGCATTTCCTGCTGCACTCGTAATAACACTTATCAACATCGCATCGCCCGAAAGTATTACCCAAGGCTATACACTAAATATCTACCTAAAACTGACTGCAATCGTTCGGGTAATTATTTCAGTTTTTACAAGTGTTTTATTTTACAAATGTGTATATTTTACCGACACAAAATTATTACAATATGTTATCTTGAAACTATAATGAAGAAAAAAAGAAAAGTTTTGTCAAGAAAATAGTCTTATTATAATTAATAATGCTTTAATTAATTTATTATTACTTAATTATGTAATAGATAACTTTATTCATGTGTATCAGTTTAAAATTCTTTTTGAATATTGTTGAAAGTAAAATTCTGGAAAAACAAACTTGTTTTATAAATACTTAAAACATTGTATCTTAGATGGCTTGCTGTTCCTTTTCGCAATTTTTTAATTTTTTTTTCTTTTTAAATATTTTATACCTGAGTCTTTCATACTATAAACAACACAGTAGTAGGAGTGAACAACTGAATGGTGAAGAATTTTTAGATCCATATCTAGTAACTTTATACTCTATTTTTCCTTGCAGTTTACTAAATGTTTATGTTAGTATCGTTAGATTCGTCACAAAGTCCATTAAAAGCAATGGTACAGAGTGCAATATAAACTTGCAAGCCATCTGAAAATGGAGGCTTGATTTTTGTTTGCTGTTTCTCGAACTTCAGCCTGTATCAATAGCCCAGATACCCTTAGCGCTCCCTCTAACAAACTGATTGAATTGCACAATTTATCAAAGTCCGTAAATTTGTTTAACGCATCTTACAAGTCTTGCTGTTTTCTTGAGCAGTTCTTCTATTTTTTCCCTTTTTTTTATGTTGTATATCTGTGTCTTCCCTACCATGTACAACATAGTAGTACGGGTGGAATTCTGAATGCAGAGAACATAATTCATTTATTGGAAGGATACTTCTTTGATTGGAATCTTCTGAGGTGAGGGTAGCTCAGTACCTTTGTACTCACCTCTGCAATGGTATATCCGGGGTTCGATCCCCACTCTGGCCGCCCTCGATTCACTCGTGCTGGAGATGGAAAATCTGAGCACTTCGTCTCTTGAAAAGAACATTCAGCTGCCAGTTTCAAACCTATATGATGTCATTATTCGCCTCTCGATGGACGGTCACTGCAACCTAACTTAACCTAGAGAGGAGATGGCTGAAAGTTATGTACAACACCCCCGTTGAAAATTTGTAATTATGCTCCGCCTGAGGATGGAACACGCCTGACTTTCAGTTTCTCTTCATGTTCTCAACAACCTTCCTCTTTGATCCGTAATCTAAATAGATTTCAGAATATGGATATTCCAAAAATTTAGTACTCCCAATGTTCAATACCTATACGATGTTAGGTATTCGTTACAGATTCATAATCTAAATAGTTTTCAGAATATGGATATTTTAAAAATGTATGGCTCTCAATGTTGAATGCCTAAACGTTGTTAGGTATTTGTTACAGATTCATAATCTAACAGTTATCAGAATATGTATACTCTAAAAATTTAGGACTTCCAATGTTGAATGGCTGTACGATGTTAGGTATTCGTTCCAGATTCATACTCTAAACAGTTATCAGAATATGTATACTCTAAAAATTTAGGACTTCCAATGTTGAATGGCTGTACGATGTTAGGTATTCGTTACAGATTCTTATTCTAAATAGTTTTCAGAATATGGATATTCTAAAAATGTATGGCTCTTAATGTTCAATGCTTCTACGATATCAGGTATTCGTTGAAGATTCATATTCTAAATAGATTTGAAAATATGGTAATTTCAAACATTTAGGATGCCATTGTTGAATGGCTGTACGATGTTAGGTATTCGTTCCAGATTCATACTCTAAACAGTTATCAGAATATATACATTCTAAAAATTTAGGACTGCCAATGTTGAATGGCTGTACGATGTTAGGTATTCGTTGAAGATTTATATTCTAAATAGATTTCAAAATATGGTAATTCCAAAAATTTAGGACTGCCAATGTTGAATGCCTGTACGATGTTAGGTATTCGTTACAGATTCTTATTCTAAATAGTTTTCAGAATATGGATATTCTAAAACTGTATGGCTCTTAATGTTCAATGCTTCTACAATATCAGGTATTCGTTGAAGATTCATATTCTAAATAGATTTGAAAATATGGTAATTTCAAAAATTTAGGATGCCAATGTTGAATGGCTGTACGATGTTAGGTATTCGTTCCAGATTCATACTCTAAACAGTCATCAGAATATATATATTCTAAAAATTTAGGACTGCCAATGTTGAATGCTTGTACGATGTTAGGTACTCGTTACAGATTTATATTCTATATATCTTGCTGGATATGGCAGGATAAGCATGTCACTTTATATGCCTGATATATTGTCATATATTAAGCACCTAGAGTTTCTTATAGAGCCAGATTGGCATGCTAGACATAACATGCTTAGGTTTTTGTACCGTCTTGTTTTTAGAACTCTTATTCTAATATTTAATCGTAAAAAGTTTCTGATCATTAGATACATCATCAAACATTTATCATTCTCGTATATTATAATAACAAAACTTATAATGAAATCAACCGCTATTACATCAGAGCTTATTAATAAATAATGATGTCTATATCCAAAGAAAGAAGATAAAAGTACTCTCTGTTAAAAATTGGCTATTAAACTGGTAAACCTAATTTCAGTATTACACACATTGTTGATTTACCTAGAGTCACACCTTAATTCATTTAATGTTCTTAATAAGATTTAATTCATAAATAATTTATAACATTAACTATTTTATTTACATAAATATTCAATTACCCAAGAACTGAAGTGAAACAATTTGATTACATTTTTGAAAAGTTCTTGAGATAATCTTTTAACCTTAAACACCTACATAGTTAAATATCCTCATTTATTATTATTTTATATACACTGAAATATAAACTCTTTAATATATTTCAATTATTCCTTTAATAACTATTTTTTACAAAAGAATATCCAATCACAAGTCAAAAATTATTATTTTTTTGTAGTATTTTCAATATTATAAATTTTGGATGATAATTTCAAAAATAGGGGTAATTTTTCAGTAAAATAGGTGTAATAGATAATAAAAGCTAGCAAAACAAATCTTTAATCTTGTCTGTGTGCTTAACGTTACGATAATATTAGTATTTTAACCCCAATAATTTATGAATTGCAACATTTATTCGATTCATTCTGACGTACACATGACGTACATTATTTTGGTTTTCAGTTATTGCAAGGGATCAGCATTTGAGCGAAGAACTTCACTTTTTACTTGCTTTATATTTTATCTTCAAAATTCACCCAAAGTATGTAATTGATATCTATTATTTTTATATTTAATTCAATGCTCAGCCCCAATGCATATCAACATGTGAAAAATCACAGTATTTTTTTTGCTTCTGCCCTTTTTTGTTTTTACCATAATGAATAATCACAGATAATACGGATTCAATACGCTGGGCTGCAGCTGGGTATATTAAGCATAAAAATGTTATATCCCAAAATTAATAAAATGACAGTGGCTCAATTCATAAAACTACCCTAGGTGGTAAAAGGAGAAATTCTACAAGGCTGCACGACCCGCATGTATAGGGACCATGTGTTCAGTGCAGCAGTGTCATGGAGGAGTAGCCATGAGAGAGGTAGATAATTAGACCTCTACCTCATTGTCATCGTAATGGCTAATAATTTTCACGTTTCTTTCAGATAGTTTGACTTCAATATTTATCTTAGACATTTATAAAGTGTAAATGTTACGGTAGGCTACACGATAATCTGGAGAAATTAACAGTTTTTCGTTCAGTAGTTAAGGTAGTTAAATATTATTGAAGTGACAGTATTTATACTTCGTTTACATTGATCATTTCAAATTAATGTTGTCAAAATTGTGGCATTCGTTTTACATGCTAGTATTTTTCTGATTTGTTCTCAATCTTTTTATATATTCTGTTTCTGTCAAATATGGTGATCTCCAATATTTAAAAAAGTCATTTAGTGAAAACATTATGGAACATTTTCAACTATTTTCCTAGGAGTTTAAATTATTAATGCTTTCTTATTCTGGGATACTCTGAATGCAAGTATCTAAGACAGAGAAGTTTGGAGTGGAAATGTGCCACAATACAGGCTTAGCAGAAGATGTACATGAAAACAGGTGCAATTAACGTGATGTTTGCTTGGTTGGAGGCCTGACGGTGAATATTTATGGCAAGCGTGTAGTGGTGGGGGGAGGGTTTGGCAAACAGTAAGGAGGGGAGTAGTTTGGTGGAGTGCGTCGGGATGTCGACCTCGCGGCCTCCGAGTCTGTACGACAACCTAGAGCCGGGCGAGCCGCGCCAGCTCATGGCCACGACTGTGCCGCAGAGTGTTGTGCCACCGACGCTTGGCTCGAGACATCAGCCCACGCGCTCGTCTCTGCGACATAGCCGCATGATAGTTCTCTCAAAACAGGGAAAAGGTAAACTAAATTATGGAATACATTTTTAACAAAAGTAATTCAAAAATTTGGAAAATTCAATGTGAGTAATGCACGTAAGGCACGCTTTCTTATGAAGATTATGAGAAAAGAATATTTTATGAACAAATTAATGTTAATGAGGAACGATTCAATGTCTCTGTTGAGGAACTATGTTAATACTATGGTTGCCTAGTCAGTTGATGTATAATACCTCTTCATACTTATAAATTATAAGTCAATCTCTACATAAACGACTGACTAGTCAATCTCTACATTGACAAGACTACGCTTTTTGAACCCATAGTGTTCCCCTTTATATACTTATAGTTAATACACTTTCAGTGATAAGTTAGAAATAATAATGTTTTTACTATTCACTATAAATTTTTCCTTATAAACCCTCTTTTACTTTTAACAAAATTTTACTTCAATTTTTCAAACTTTATTTACTCAATATCAAATCAAACAGATCTGAAGAGCACAAGTTAGAACACAAACTTGGTTTGTTAACAAAACATTATTTCTTTATAAATGTCATTTTAAATGCAATTTATTGAAACATGCATCCTTTTTTTCAGTAGCCAATTCTCATATCTGATGAGTGCCAATTATGCACAATGTATTTATTAAGAATCAGCATGTCGGATATAATATCAATAAAAAATAAAAACTAACAATGTAAAAAGGCTACAAGGCTGTAGTCTCATTGGTTTCATATGTTTTCTAAGCTCAAATTAATTGAATTTAATAGTGGACATCTTTGTCCTTTTACCTATATTGCAAAGTTCATGTTGAGCTTATGGTAATGGAATAATGCGTTACATTGGTTACTGAAGAATAAACACTATTTCAAACGTAGACGTAACAATTTCTTTATTCCTCCATTTCAATTATGTTTGACAATAAAAAAGTTGTAAAATTGTTACTTTTTTATTTATTTACGAATATAAAATTCTTGAATAAAATAATTTGACATCAAAAGCAAATCCATATAATGTAAACATTATGACAAAATAGAAATGTGAAAGCAAAAAAAAAAAAAAGAAAAAAATTATTACAAAACAGAACTATGAAGTTATTGCTTGCTGATGAGGAGGGTCGAAATATAGGAGTGAGTTATTCCTTTGTCTATCGTCGTTATCAGGAGGCAAGAGTCCTGCAGGAAGGCAGAGCTGGGTCGCCTTTCTTGATGACGACGATGGTCGAAATATAGAAGTGAGTTATTCCTGTGTCTATCTGTGTGCTATCTTTTTTTTTAATTGGTTTTTATTTAAAAGTCCGTTGGACCGTTTCATTTAATTTATATATATATATATATATATAAAACAACTTATCTATTCCTGACGACGAGGACATCGAAATATAGTTGTGAGTTCAGTGATTTCTTTTCTATGTGTTCTTTAAAAAATTCTAGTTTATATATATGTGTGTGTGTATGTGTGTGTGTGTGTGTGTAATATATATATATATATATATATACAAGCGGTCTTCGTCAGAGTCAAAAACCCAACAGAGTTTTTGACTCTGACGAAGACCGCTTGTTACGGTTGAAAGATCTTAGTCTTGTTTTCCCATTTCTTATTATGGTTTGATCATTGATTGTTATTTCACGTGTTTATGTGAAATCTTTATATATATATATATATATGTATTTTATATATCACATATGTATATATTATTGAAAATGACACCAAATTTAGCTGATACCTGTTTTTTAATAAGTTTCTCAATTTTTCTAAATAACACTCTCGTTAAACAGGTATCAGCTAAATTTTGTGTCATTTTCAATAATGTGTGTGTCAAGGAAGGACTGCTACCAAAATTTACGAATATCAAAACTTCAGACCCAGCAGCCCGAGATCAATGGTTTATTAAAGAAAGTTGTACTTTATTGTGTAGACGAAATAACGAGAGTGTTATTTAGAAAAATTGAGAAACTTGTTAAGGTATCAGCTAAATTTGGTGTCATTTTCAATAATGTGTGTGTGTCAAGGAAGGACTGCTACCAAAATTTACGCATATATGTATATGTAAATATAAATCGGGGTTCAGTCAATATTCTATGGTAGGCTGAATATTCTATGTCAACGTTTCGGTTTTTATTTAAAACCTTTTTCACAGGCAGAAGTAAGAAATTTGAATTGCGAAAACTATAACAGGTTCTAAATAAAAACCGAAAGTTGGCAAAAAAGCCTAGAATGGTGAACAAAACCCTATTAGTGTTTACTTTTATTCTATCAAACTGTTGATGTATTATATATTTAGATATTGATTTTTAGGTTTATGTGTAATCTTGTTATACATATATGTCTACTTTCTAAAACATTTTCTCTAGTTAAAATTTTTCAAGTTAGTTTCTGGATTGATTAAACCATTTATTTTTTATTATAATTTAAAAACCTAATGTATGTTGGAATATACAGGAAAAGAATTTAGCTTTTGAAACTTGTCTCTGAGTTAATATTTTCAGAGAGATAATTAATGATTATTGAGTATTGTAGAATACGATCTTGTTATTTGATTCTAAAATATAATTTAAGATCATCAGGGAAACATTAAAATACGAACCTTTGTCGAGAATCCCACAGCTTCATTAACAATATAGACAAAGACGGACCCAAGTAGGACCAAGTGGAACACTCAACAGTTGACTATAAATTCATGGAGCAGAAATGGTCCAATCTTTACAATTGAATTCCTGTTCTTTCAGTTACTAACCATCTATTTTAATAGTGCACCAGTTGAACCCAAATGTTTGAGTTTGGTTATATTTAATACATAACCCAACGTATAATTAACGAATTTCTTGTAGATATTTTTATTATTATGTTATCTTAGAGAAATTTTAAAAATTATGATAAAAACCCTTGTTAACAGAGATACTCCTGCATACATCTTGCTAAATAAATCTCTTTCTAAGTACTTCCTTGATGCATAGGTATTACTGATATCCTTCATTATTTGGCAACGATAAACTAAAGCAATTAATAACTATTGTATACATAAACAAAAAAATGCAGCATCATATTAGAAATACAAGAAAAATCCATAAAAGATAAATAAAAACCATTCCCTGAGAATTATACGTGGTGGGTGCATTATAAACTTTGTCCTGAGATAAATTCACGGATTTCGAATGGTAGTTTCTAAACTATATATGTTGGAAAACCTATAATTGCAATTGAAACCAATCATGAAGATTGAAACCAACTCATTCCAATATATATAATATTTTTTTCTTAAATATTTAGAAATAATTTTGATTATATCATATTTTGACTTTCAATATGTATATTGCTTTACTTTATATGTAATATTTATGATCAAACCACAGTATGAAATGGGAAAACAAGACTAAGATCTTTCAACCGTAACGGGCGGTCTTCCTCAGCGTCAAAAACTCAACTAATAAACCGAGTTGGGTTTTTTACTCTGACGAAGACCGCTTGTTACGCTTGAAAGATCTTAGTCTTGTTTTCCCATTTCATATTGTGGTTGTATCATTGATTGTTATTTCACGTGTTTATGTGAAATCTTTTTATGTAATATTTCAGTTTTTTATATATATATTACAAATTTAATATAGATCACAAACTATAAGGTATACCAGAAACCTGCATATAAAGTAGTGTAGCTGGCAATGAATAGTGGCAAGAAGTTATCTAATATAAATAAACTTTTAATGTTATTTTGCGAGATATGAATCAATCGTTACTGCCTGTGTTTTCAGTCATTTATATTTGTGGATGGCTACCGAAAAAATAATGAATACAACGAATTAGTGTTTAATATAATCGCTTGAAACACAAACGAGGGGTTTTGAAGACTTGAATGAGAGTGAGCATTGAGTTTAGATGAAAGCCTAAGCATTTTAGAATGAAATGGTTCTTTGTAGTGACTACATGTGCTATATTATGAATGGAATGTTTGACTTGATAGTGATTCCAAGGTGATAATGACTGTATAACACAAATAACACTTATTGTTCATTCAGCCTCCTGTCAATATCAACATCTTGTATACAGGCAAACAGTGATGATGTCTAACCCATGACTGTAGATTTCTACAACTCAGTTTTTTTGTTAAACTCATAACATTTTTTTGAACATAAATTAACTTCATACTTTAATATCTTCTTTTTAACTTTTGTATTTAAAAATGTTTTCTTCTTTTTTTCAATTGGTGTAACCTTTTATACTTTTTATGTTTCTTTTTGTTTAGTTATTTTGAATTTATGTATTTTACTTTTATTTTTTTTTAAAAAACTTATGTTTTTATTACATTGCCTATCAATCTTAGTTGGCATCTTAAATAGCTATTGATTAAAGGTTAGTTAATCTTTATGAAATATTATATGTTAATACCTGTTATAACTGACGGGTCTAAGAAGTAATACGAGAAGTTTTATCTCGTATAACAGAGATAAAACAGTACTGTTTTGCTCTTACCGGTAATATGTAATATATTACTAAATATGTATCATAATTTATTATTTATATGTCATCATTGAAAGTTTTTTTAACTAAAGTAACCATCAAGCAATTTTATTTAAATAACAGATTTGTATGAGTTAATGTTATTCAAAACTAAATTGAAGAAATGGTCCACATGGACTATACAACTTTAAATTACACAAAACACGGCCCAGAAAAAAAGGTAAAATACACACTTACCAAATTCAATATTTCGAACTGTTGTTTGTTATCACTTGAAGAGAGGACGAAGTGAGAGAGATCTCCCCACGTCGAAGGACTGATCGCGATATCCTCTCTCGCGTTCCATCCTTCGATGTGAGGAGATCCCTCTCTTCGTCCTCTTTTCTAGCCTTTCCTGATGATGAATAACAGTTCCACATATTCAATTTAGT
This sequence comes from Hermatobates lingyangjiaoensis, assembly GCA_026182355.1. Classification (NCBI taxonomy): domain Eukaryota; kingdom Metazoa; phylum Arthropoda; class Insecta; order Hemiptera; family Hermatobatidae; genus Hermatobates; species Hermatobates lingyangjiaoensis. The sequence goes on along the minus strand of JAPFBL010000119.1, from coordinate 323,868 downwards.
AAGTGTGTATTTTATCTTTTTTCTCTGTCGTTTTGTGTAATTTAATGTTATTAAACGGTGCCGCCCCCTTCCTTCCTCAATGGTATTGAGAAACTATCTTCAATAACAATAAAGAAGATAAGATAGGGAAATCAGGCCAACAATTAATAGCTTGAGGATATTCATGTGAAAAGAGTTTTATAAACTTTCTTAAGTGGAGCTGTCTCACTGCGAGATAAGAACTACAAAGTGACAACCAGCAGACTTCTTTAGGAGTTAACTGCTCAAACGCCCAGACATTCTAAAAAACATTTCTCAGAACATTCAGTGTATAAGGTTTGATTGATTCAACATAAAAAGTACAATAATTTTCAATTCAAGTTTAATTTGGTACAATTTATTTTTAATCTTATTGATCCTTTCCTTTTTTATTTATTTTATTTTTTTACGTATTTTTTAAAAAAATATTTTGATATTGATGTGTTGCTAATGTCACATTAAACTTTTTTTTTGCTTTTGTACTTTTTTTACAAAAAAGGTACGTTTAATCTTTTTATATCTACCTTGAGTATGATTGTAAGCAAAAAGTGTACAAAATACACTTTCTTTTACGACACATTTTTTGCTTGTATATGAATTAAAATTTAGAGTTGTCAGTCCCGATCGTGTATGATGTCAACTACTCATTAGAGATCCCTATTCTAACTAATCTTGAGTTACACAATATTTAGGACTACTAATGTAGATCAACTAGGTAATGTGGTTCGCCCATTACTAAAATAGATGCCAAATAATAAATAAACCACACTTTACACCCCTACAACAGTACTAATAGGTGAAAGGCTATAACTGTGAGCATTATAAAACAAAAAAAACCTTCAACTTTGGTTTTAAATGTATAGATTTAAAGTTTTATAGTTTGCGATTTCCCAAGTCTTGTAGAAACAAGTCTTTTTTTTTTTTTGACAACTCCATTCTACTGAGTGTGGTTAACGTTAAATGGTTAGATATCTTTCAATGATTAATATTAGAAATTCATTATCAAAATGCGTGAATCTTTCAATGAGTTAAACGACTACAGCTACATATACCTTAGAAATTCAAAGAAAACATTTATCAGATATTTTTTTTACGTGGGTATTATCTTTATAAATAAAATAATGATTTTGTCTGTACATTGCTCAGAACTGACTCATTTCAAGTTTTCTTTACGTTTCATACATTGGAGAAACCGAATCCACCCTTAGAAAAATTTCTGTCGGTTTGTCGGTTTGTCGGTTTGTCGGTTTGTCCGCAAAACTTTGTCACAGGTAAACTCAGCTACCATAAGACGTATAAAGCTGAAACTTTTACAGTAGATTTGTGTAGGTCTAACTTAAAATATAGGCTATGAATTGATTGGAAATTCAACGTAGAAGTGAAGTTATGGACGTTTAACGGAAAAATGTTTGTCACAAGTAAACTCAGCCACCATAAGACATAGCGAGCTGAAACATTGACACTGGATTTGTGTCCAATACAATTGGATTTGTGTCCAATACAATACCAATTTGTGTGTGAAATACACAGGTGTGGAAAGTAGGTATTGTTAGTTGATTTTAATTTCAATTGAGCATATGAATATATTGCGTATTTGACATCATTGAAATGGTGTTTCACAGAGTTAAGGATGTACTATCTATTGAGAATAAATCTTTTGTAAACGAGAAATTCTCAGCCCTTAATATGAACAGGCATGAGAAATCAACAAACAAGTTCTTACGCTATATGAAACCGAGGAAAGAACTTACAAGTCAGTAAAGAAATTGGATTAGTGATGAAGAAGCAGTTCATTATCTAATTGAATTTATTGACTCTGAATTTATTTCTCCTGGACTGCCTGCTCATGAGTAAAAACTTAAAGTAGGAGAACCAATCATGCTGCAATTTAGTAGCAGTAACAAATTTCATGTTACGAAACATGAGTGCCCCAAAACTGTGCAACGGGACACGACTCTGAGTTCGTGCTCTACACAGGTATGCCATAGAGGCGGACATAATGACTGGATGTGGTATTGGGGAGTCTGTGTGTATACCACACATACCATTGATTCCGAGCCACTGTCTGTTTACGTTGAAATGATTGCAAAGTCCTGTCAGAGTCTATTTCGCAATGACGTTAACTAAGTCGCAAAGGGAGACTTTATCTAACGCAGGAATTCAAGTTAGCAAAACCAAGTTTTTCTCACGTGGTCAACTGTAGTTTACTTGCTCAATAGTCAGAGGTTTCAACTGATTGTTCTTCCATGAACCTGAAGGGCAGACAGCTAATGTAGTGTATACAGAGGCATTTGTTTAACACTGTACTAATAATGGTGTTTTCTACTATTCTACAATTTCTTATTATAGTATTAGTATAATACTATAACTGATATTTTGGAATACCAAGTATAATAGAATTTTTGATTCCGTCAAAGACGGGTACATTTGCTAGTCTTAATTAATAGCTTTTCATAGTCAAATTTTCAAATATCAGGAATGAAATCAGTATATCTTTATAAATAAAATAATGATTTTGTCTGTACATTGCTTAGAACTGATTCATTTCAAGTTTTCTTTACGTTTCATACATTGGAGAAACCGAATCCACCCTTAGAAAAATTTCTGTCGGTTTGTCGGTTTGTCGGTTTGTCGGTTTGTCTGTTTGTCCGCAAAACTGTGTCACAGGTAAACTCAGCTAGCATAAGACATATAAAGCTGAAACTTTTACAGTAGATTTGTGTAGGTCTAACTTAAAATATAGGCTCTGAATTGATTGGAAATTCAATATAGAAGTGAAGTTATGGACGTTTAACGGAAAAATGTTTGTCACAAGTAAACTCAGCCACCATAAGACATAGCGAGCTGAAACATTGACACTGGATTTGTGTGTGCCTAACTTAAAATATGGGCTCTAAGTAGATTATTAATTCAGTACAGAAGCGAAGTTATGGGGCTTTTAGCTGTATTTTCCTAACTTCACAGACAAGTTTGTTTTGAAAATACACAGGTGTGGCAAGTAGGTATTGTTAGTTGATTTTAATTTCAATTGAGCATATGAATATATTGCGTATTTGACATCATTGAAATGGTGTTTCACAGAGTTGAGGATGTACTATCTATTGAGAATAAATGTTTTGTAAACGAGCAATTCTCAGCCCTTAATATGAACAGGCAGGAGAAATCAACAAACAAGTTCTTACGCTATATGAAGCCGGGGGAAGAACTTACAAGTCAGTAAAGAAATTGGATTAGTGATGAAGAAGCAGTTCATTATCTAATTGAATTTATTGACTCTGAATTTATTTCTCCTGGACTGCCTGCTCATGAGTAAAAACTTAAAGTAGGAGCACCAATGATGCTGCAATTTATAGCAGTAACAAATTTCATGTTACGAAACATGAGTGCTCCAAAAACTGTGCAACGGGACACGACTCTGAGTTCGTGCTCTACACAGATATGCCATAGAGGCGGATATAATGAGTGGATGTGGTATTGGGGAGTCTGTGTGTATACCACACATAGCATTTATTCCGAGCCACTGTCTGTTTACGTTGAAATGATTGCAAAGTCCTGTCAGAGTCTATTTCGCAATGACGTTAACTAAGACGCAAATGGAGACTTCATCTAACGCAGGAATACAAGGTAGCGAAACCAAGTTTTTCTCACATGGTCAAATGTAGTTTACTTGCTCAAGGTTCAGAGGTTTCAAATCTTTCTTCTACCATGAATCTGAAGGACAGACAGCTAATGTAGTGTATTTAGAGGCATTTGTTTAACACTGTAGTAATAATGGTATTTTCTACTGTTCTATAATTTCTAATGACATTTTGGAATACCAAAAATGACGGAACTTCTGATTCCCTCAAAGACGGGTACGTTTGCTATGTATTATATATAACTGTAAACTTTGTTTTAATTTAACATTTGCTTAATAAATACACTGGTAATAATGTAAGGTATGGGACCAGAGTAGCCCAGTGGCTTGCGTGATCACCGATGACAGTAGTGCAAATGTATTATAAATAAATGTAACAAACAAATATTTTTTTTAATTTAAAATGTGGATAATATAAAAAATAGTAATAAAGTAAAGGGATCTAGCCAGGGTAGCCAGTAGCTTGCTTGCTCGCCGATGACAGTAGTGCAAATGTATTATAAATAAATACAACAAAAATATTTTTTTTTAATTTAATATTTGCGTAATATAAACACTGGTAATAAAGTAAGGTATGGAATCAGAGTAGCCCAGTGGCTTGCGTGCTAGCTGTTGACTGGGAGCACGTTAATTAGAACTAACTCATTTCAAGTTTTCTTTACGTTTCATACTTCAGAGTAGCCACATGTACTCCTAGAATAATTTCTGTCTGTCGGTTTGTCCACAAAATATTGCCACCATAAGACATATAAAGCTGAAGCATTGATTGTAGATTTGTGTATGTCTAACTTAAAATCTAATCTTTGTATACAGAGGCATTTGTTTAGCACTGTACTAATAATGGTATTTTCTACTATTCTATAACTTTTAATTGTAGTATTAGTATAATACTATTATTTATATTTTGGAATACCAAGTATAATAGAATTTTTGATTCCGTCAAAGACGGGTACGTTTGCTAGTAAGAAATAATTAACTAAGACAGTTCGTTTCAATCATAATAGTTGTAACCTGCATTTAGGAAAATGCCTACAGTTAGTTCAAAATGACTGGTAAATTGGGACTGATGGCCAGAAAATGATAACCAGTCTTGAATGAGTGAGATAAAGATCAAACCCTTAAAAAAAACTATTTCTCTTTTTCTTTTTTTTTTGATAATAGAGTACTTAAATCTGTAGTATACAATTTATTTTAAATATAAGTACAAATATACTTAGAAGTATATTAAAATAGTGACGATAATATTTTAAAATACGATAGTACCATATCAAAATTTACGAATATAAAATATAAGAAAAGCGAGGATTTCCTTAAATGATATAAAAATAAATAAAATATAATACACGTGACTAAATATATCAGTATAATGGTTACATAATTATAATAATAATAAATATATAAGAAATAAAAATGGAATCAATTTTACTAAGGCAGCTTTAATTCTGAAGTTGTGGATAAGTCTGAAACAGAAGTACGGTATTGATCTGCAGTATTTTACTGAACCCTTTCGCAGACCCATTGTTCAAGTCAGGTTTGACAAGTGTTTTTAAAGTGTAATTTTTTGCAGCAAAAGTACAGTTGGAAATTTATTGTTTGGTGTTTGCAAACATTTTTTGTTAGCAATGAAGAGAGTGAGAGCTGTTGAATATTTCTTTAGGAGTTACAGAGTTACTTTGGCTGGTTCTTCGTTCTAAGAAATCAAGTACACTGGTTGCTCCAGATACGAAGATTCTCTCAATGAACATTTCATTTTACGAAATGATATGCGAATACTTTTTCCGTTCATATTACGAAAAATTACTCAGAATACGATACAAAACTTGAAATTCTCGCTTAAAAAATCATAAATACTAAACTCTATTACAATTTAAAAAAAAAAAACAACGTTTTCTTCTTGAATTGTTAGTTTTTATGGAGGCCATTAGTGAGTCAATCAAAGTAATTCGAAAAAACAGAGACGGGAAGAAGAATCTGATGTAAATTAGAAACTGAAAAAAGAAAAATTACTTTTATGCGTTTCGTAAAGGCATAAAAATAAATTTAAATTAAATGAAATAAATTTAAATGGATTTTATGGTTTTAGTGAAACACTCTGGACAATCAACATTTTTTTTTCCTCTTAACACCTGAATGCAGTATGAAAGAATTAAGATTGTAGCTATTCTTACAACTCTCTAGACAGACAGGTCGAATGATGGTCTATCGCAGGTAACGAATTATAAGGAAGAATTATTATTATTCCATTTTCTATAGTTTTTGCCAATTGCCGTTAAATTTATTTTTCATTTATGATTGCATTATGCTCAATTATTTGCTTTATTTATAGGTATTAATGGTTATGTTAGATATATTGGGTGCGTCAAATAGATTCGACTCTTATTTCAATCTGGCTTTACCGTTATAAAATTTAATAACGTAAAACGTAACCCTTTATATGAAAAAAAAACATGGTAAAAAAACTGCAGAAGGAATGGAGTAGCACTCCATTGTTAATTTGAGCAGCAATGATTGGGTAGGTGAGGCTGAAGATGTCGGAGTAGAGGGGCTATGTTTGCAGATTAATGCATACTACAGTATCTGAAATACATGCAGAGCTGTATCCGTTTCAACATCCCTTGCAAATGAAACACCTCGAAACTTGCAATTCAAAGGGAATTGATTTGATGGAATGGCTCTAATTTAATCAAGCATAACAAGGCCACTGTTTCTAAGGCACAGTTCCTCACGTTTCCTTTGAACCATTGAAAAGGCTGAAAATGCCTTAGTCTAAACCAGTGTTTCTAAACCTTTTTTAACCTCAGTTGTTTCTCATTAGAGAAAATCAAAATTTTCTGAGTTACAATTTTGTCAAACAAAATCTATAAATGAAACAAATTTAAATAGTTCTTACGGTTTTAGTAAGGCACTCATAGACAATCAAAATTTTGAAAGTGCTTTTGAAGATGTAAGATTGTTCAACATTTTTTCCTCCTAACAGCTGAATGCAATATGAAGGAATTCAGATTGTAGCTGCTCTCTGGACAGACAGGTCCAATGATGGTCTATCACAGGTAACAAGTTATAAGGAAGAATTATTTACGAATAATATACTTCATGGAAGTAACAAATAATTTTATTGTCCAAATTACTTCGGAGCTGGAATGAGGGTGGAATCAAGAAGATTTTAACAGAGTGGAGATATGCGACTAAACTTATAAGGAGTTAGGGGCAGTTATTACGCAGATAGATACAAAGAAACAGTATTACATTAATCTTCTGTTATGCATGGTGCATAACAGTGTCGCCAACTCACTAAATGTACTAACTTGTAATGAAGTGCATTAATTAAACAAAATAGTCATTCCATTGAAGTTATTATAACTTAAATTATATTCATAAACCCAACTTGTTTCATATGATGTACCCGTAGAGACGAGTTTACACCGCGTATATTTCTAAAGGAATCCTACGTTACAACTAGTGAAGCATTACATGTAGAGTGCAACATAGAATTGATTTATATGTGAGTGTGTGTGGGAATGTGTGTTTGAATGTTTGGGTTTCTATATGTGTATGAATTTTTGTGATATCTTTTAAATGTTTTTTTCCTGCATTAATTATATATATATATATATATATATATATATATATATATTGGTATAAATAGGCAGCAGATCTTCTTTTAAAACAAGTATCATTAAAATTAACCGCAGTCTCGGCATTCACGATCTTAAGACTGAGAGATTCGATCCTACGAACTAACCTCCTGCTAACAGGGTTCAACTGGAAAAGGAGTTGGCCAAGTGACATGTTAAATTAAAATCGATGACTCATGCTTAGTCATTGCTATAAATAGATTAAAAGGATAGTACAGGTTAATGTAAAGAGAAGGTTAAAGGTCAATAATGAACAAGAAACAAGCGGTTAGAATAAAAGAGTTGAAAGTCCAAGAAATTCAAGAAAGGCCAAGTGACATGTTAAGTTAAACTCGATGACTCATGCTTAGTCATTGCTATAAATAGATTAAAATCGATGACTCATGCTTAGTCATTGCTAAAAATAGATTAAAAGGATAGTACAGGTTAATATAAAGAGAAGGTTAAAGGTCAACGGTATAACTGGACTAATAGAGAATAAATAGATTAAGAAAATTAATAATAATAATAATAATAATAATGTTAATAATAAATAATAATAATAATAATTAAGATTAATAGTAAACTTGAAAAGATATATTAAATAACGAGTTGAAAGAGAGTAAGAATTAAAAGGGAAGGTATAGTTAGTTAGAAAAAGAAAGAAAAGTTTATAGTTAGTTAGTTATAACGAAAGAAGAATAATAATAATAAATATAAGAAAAGTAAACGTATTGAGTGCGCAAGCTTTCGACATCACAGATGTCATCGACGGGCGAAGTTGTTCCTAGGAGATCCAGGACGCAAAAGGCATAGGGAAGGGAAAGCAGGCAAGTAGTGGGGGTAAGGGGAGTGGGGGTAAGGGGGGTGGGGGAGCCCAACTGGAGAACAGCTGCAGATCACCTGATGCCGGAGGCCGACTCGCGCCGAGCAGCCTCGGGAATACCGACCGCAGGCCGAGCGCCCGCCCTCACACCACTCTCCGGTCCACCAGTCCGAGTCACCAGATCAACTGAGCCACTACTATCAGCAGCACTATGTGGCGCTACACTCAGTCCGGTATCCCGCTGCACTTCACCGCTTACTGCCATACTCCTCATGCTGGGAATGACGAACATGTCTACCATCTGGCAGTTAAGGGAAGGCTTCTTAGACCTAATGTAGAGCGCTTCCAGGATTTTCAGGCGGTTAGGGTCACTTTGCAGTTGAAGGACTTTGGTTCCTTCGACTAACTTCTCCCTAGTGAGACGAGTACCATGGACTTCTTGTTCATGCTGTTTTGGTCCACCAGCAGACAGATGTAGGGTAAGACGCCTCGAGAGCTTCGTGTTTGTCATGCCGATGTATGTAGAAGGCAGGGCTGCACAGTTCCCTGAATTACAAACATATTCATACACGAGATGACTTTTCTGGAGCTCTGGGGTGACACACTGGGGGCTGTTCTTAAGAACAACATTACTGGTCTTATTGTTCTTATAGAATATTGTTAATTTAAGCTTATCCTCCTCCGTCGTCGTTGAAACGTGCTTAGAGACGATATTTCGCAGCGCTTGTTCATCTTGCTTGTACTGGCTGCTCATGTATGCCCTGTAATACAAGCGTATTACTTGATGCCTCTCCTCTGAGGCATCTTTGTTCTCTGTAGTGCCATACCACTTCTCAAGGCATTGACTGATAGTTTTCCTCACATGATTATTGGAATAACCATTGTATATATATATATATATATATATATATATATATATATATATATATATATATATATATATATATATATATATATATATAATGATCAAACCATAATAAGAAATTGAAAAAAAAAGACTAAGATCTTTCAACCGTAACAAGCGATCTTAGTCAGAGTCAAAAAACCCGGATTTTTTGACTCTGTTTGTGTTGATTCGTCGATACTGTCTTTATTTGATCCATGGTAACCATAATTTAACACTTTTTTTCACTCCTCCAAAATTGTCTAAACAGGGCTATCCTTCCTCATTCTTCGAAAACAATGTATTACCTTCCGACATTTCTCACCAACCTTGACCTAAAACAGATAACAGTTTTTCCCTGTTTTTACTTTACTATAAGTAAAGTATAGTGATCGTGAAAAAATTCGATCTCAAGATTTTGACGGAATTGTATGTTCTGAGGTCACAAAAGTCATTTTATGAAGTTTTTTTCATGATGTATGTGTGTCTGTGGGTGGGTGGGTGAGTGTGTTAGCATTGCTTGTTACCAAGCTACGGTCCAGAATCTTTGATGGATCAAGTTGGTATTTGACACAAAAATGGACCCCATAGTGTAGATGATCCCTGTAGTTTGGGAAGAAGTATGTATGATGGGAAAGTCACTTTTTTTTGCCAAAACCCGGTTTTTTTTTACTAAAGCTTCTACTTCTTCTATTTTTAATCGCCCCCCCAATCAGAAAAGCATTTTTACCATATGTCTCCTCTGACCTTTAGTGGAATGAAGCAGTGTGGACGTTGTGGCAAATGACAGCCGAAAATCATTAACAGTTGAACATCCGACAAATCAATGTCTGATTTGAATAAAGCAACTAAATTTTGAATTTAGAATACATTCATTTTTATGTACCTTGGCTTCATTTTAGTTTATTCATGTCTATGTAGTACACATGAATGGATGGTTAAATATTAAATATAATATGCCTTAATATTAAAAATATTCATTATCATTCTTAATTTAAATTAAACTCATTTTAATGAAGCGTTATTTTGATCATATAAAATGAAATTATTTTTCCATGCTTATAGTGACCTGGATTGTATTTTAACAATATGAGGAAGTTTTGGAAATTTTTACCTGGAATGTATACGAAATAGCAGTTTTGCAAAAACATTCCATTAAACATAGCTGAGAGTTAAGTTTTCTATTCGAGATAAAGCAGTCGGCTTAATTAAACTTGACTTTGCTTGAAGTTAGGCACCAATGTTATCAGATTCTGAATGGATGGGGTATGAGTAGGTCATTCTGTTTCTCTCTACTTGTAATATGGGTATCAAATATGCCTTTGTTACACACTATTAGTTCAAATAACTCTTAAAATACACTTTTATTGTGCTATTGAAATGCTTCAAATTTTAGTGACACTTTTTATTTAAAACTCTGGGAATTTGTCATCGAAAAAAAGTGGATTGTACCATATATAAAACTGTATATTTTTAATTTTATGTCATTTAGTCAATAACCAAACATTTTTTTTGTCGTATGCAAGTTTTCATTACCAAAAAAATATTTGGAAACTTTTTAGCATTATACGCGTTTTAAAAATACACGTTTTAAGCTCATTTGAATTCATAAAATGAGTATCATACTCATTGTGTGTGTCTCTGATATGAATTTGAACTGGTATTAATAATTAGCGACGTAGTGATAAATTAGGTAGTAATAAATAATAAATATAGAAATTTAACTTTTTCGATAAATGACTTTTTTGGCTGACAAAGTAACCTGAAGTCTGTCTCTTTCCACCAGCGCCCCTAATGAGAAATAGAGAAGGCTTTGCTTGTCTTAAATATATTCACACTTAACTTTGTACTAAATACTTGATTATTTAGTTAATTTTAATGTCATTTATAGTTTTTAAAGTGTTAATTATTAGTGTTGATAGTTGTTATTACAATTAGTAATTTTTGGTGAAACTATACGTAAAAATTATTTAATTTGATTGAACTTCTTGATGAATTTATGTTATACTGCGGTAAATAAAAGTTTGGTGTTTTGCAATTATACCACATTATAATAATAAGACATTTTTTTTGCAAAAAAATGAGTATTTTTTTTTTTAATAGATTTACAATGCTCATTGAAGGTATACTTGTTGTACAACAATGTAACATTATCTATATAGTTGATGATTTCGTTAAAGATGGCATTTGCACATGTTGGATAATGAAGCACCATTAAAAATTTTATTTTTGTTTTAATGAACAAATACAAAATGTTTTCTAAAGGTTATGTAAACTTAAAAAGTTTTGTTGTCTGCATGTTGATATTTTTCTGTAGTTTAAACCTGCTTAAAAAGGTCCTAGGGCCTTGCACCCTTATTCGTAAATATGACCTACTTCCCTTTCCACACCCCTCCTTATTTTCTTTAACCTCTCTTCAACTCCCAGACCCTCACCTTCTCCTTCTCACCAGGCTTTATCTACTTTTTCAAAAAGTAGATATACGCTACTTGACGTTCCCTCCATCCATAACGGACGAAATATTGAAAAGTGAGTTCTACTTTTTATTCTCTTCCCTGCCAGTGTAAGTCTTTAATCAGAAAATTGGAAAAAGTATTTAGGAACTACGAAAGAATAAAAGTAGTCGAAATTTGCAATATATATATATACACAAGATTTCACATAAACATGTGAAATAACAATCAATGATCAAACTACAGTATAAATTGGAAAAAAAAAAGACTATGATCTTTCAACCGTAACAAGCGGCCTTCGCCGGAGTCAGAGTTAGTTTTTACATGTTACGACCGTTTTCATAAATCTATCTTACCAATATGAGATGTTATTGTTAACCACTGTATTTATTTACAAGTATAGATATTGATGTATTTGTATTTTATCTATTTATATTTTATTCATGTGGATGAATAATGTAGATATATATATATATATATATATATATATATATATATAGGTGTGTTCTCTAATCGGGGTTCCGTCAATTTTCAAGGATAAAAAATCAAACTCTCGTTGCCAACGTTTCGGTTTTATTTAAAAACTTTTTCATAGGCCTACAAACAAAGGATAATAAGAATTTTTTCATTATCCTTTGTTTGTAGGCCTATGAAAAATGTTTTAAATAAAACCACAACGTTGGTAACGAGAGTTTGATTTCTTATCCTGGAAAATTGACCAAACCCCGATTAGAGAACACACCTATTCTATCAAACGGTCGATATATTTTGAATTTGTTATATATATATATATATATATATATATATACAGTTAGGTTTTTGACTGTGACGAAGACCGCTTGTTACGGTTGAAAGATTTTAGTCTTGTTTTCCCATTTCTTATTATATATATATAAATGATGAAACCACAATAAGAAATGGGAAAACAAGAATAAAATCTTTCAACCGTAACAAGTGGTCTTCGTCAGAGTAAAAAACCCAACTGACTATATATATATATAAAGTTCAATGTAGATGAAGAAACAGGAAATATTAAAAACACACTTACACTCTCTAATTTTTGGTTTGAACCGTCTTCAGGAAAGATAAGAGAGGGAGGCTAAACACGCACTGGTACATATGGTTGGAAACCAACAACAATGCTTTTACTCAAAACTGGAAGTCAAATTTGATTTTCGGCATTGTTGGTCTTCAACTGTCTCTGTACTAGTTCGCTTGGTTTTCCCCTTTAATCTCTCCTGAAGACTGTTCAAACCAAAAATAAGAAACTTACGTGTGTGTTTTTAATTTCTCAATGTTTTTTCATCTAAATTGACTATTTGTCCATTTTGGATCGTATTTGCACCGAAATAGTGTAAATATACACTTTTTTTCTGTTTGCTCGTATTTATATAATTGATAATACTAAGATTTGATTTCTTTTGATTTATAATAAAGAACTAATAATTTTCTTTTTAAGTTCCTAAGGAGTGTGAATTCTACTGCTAATTCATTTATTTTATGCTTTTTGGAAGGAGATTTATCAGTTAGAAATCTGATTTAAAGAGAATAATCAAGTCCTAAAAGATACCGAAATAAATTTGCGAAACTCTATTAAAATTTAGCGAGCAAATAAAATAAAAATATAACTATGGCTTCAAGAGATGCCTCAAACTACATTATGGAACTTCAGTATTCATAGCTTTAAGAATAATTTTATTAGTAATCCTTAAGAAGGAACTCTGTGGTTTTCCCCATTGTATGTGTTAGTTGGTAAATATTTCAATACACTGAAAATATAAAGTATTTTGATACAAATCTTTTATATCAAAACTTGTTTTTATATCAAAACAAAATATATAATCTTGTTGAAGTTACATCAATATAAAGGACTAAAATGGCTTTAATTTTCCTAAACTGGAAACGTCCTAATTGTATGATGGATGAAAAGCATCCATCATAAATGATTAAAGCTTCGTACTGTTATAATGTTTGAAAAAAAAAACTTTCAAGCATCTCAACAGTTCTTGGGAAAACTACTCATTGAAAAGACTTTTTTTTCAGAAAATATTTGAGTATGAAGCCTTTGAAATATTTTTTTTTTAATTTTTCAAACTTCAGGAAATATTGCATAAAAACTTATTTCTTTTGAATTACAATATGGAATAATTATCAATATTATTTAAGTATTCTCATTAGTTGTTCAAGCTGTAATTGTGTAGTATTTACTCATACTGGGGTAAATGGAGTTAAGAATTAACGTTCGGTTGATGTATGATCTTCACTACTGTCATTGGAAGTTAAGCCGATGATGAACACAAAGTGTTTGGAATAACGCTTAGTTTGAATAAAAAAACTTCTTTTGTGTAGAGACTTAGTATTATTAATTTACCCCAGTATATTTAAGTATTATTTAGTTATGATAAAATACCTGTGGATTTAAAAAAAATAGGAATGGTGAAGAGATATAAAATACAATGAGTAAAATACAAGGAGCACTAGTCCCTTTGTTCTATGTGTGGTGGTTCTTTTTATTTGATGGGCCTCAACTGGACTATTTTAAGGTTTGCAGAGTCTTAAACTCGCTTCAGTGGTCCTTGTGAATGGTTTTTATTAGACAATTGGTGGAACAAGAATGAGGTAGATAAAAGGATTTGCCTATCTGAGGACTCGATTTCCTTTAGATTAAACATTGTTGTGTAGCAGACATTCCTGTTACCCTAATCAGCATCCAGTGTCTACTCACTTTCCTTCCTCTTCCTCCATCCAACTTCAGTCTTCTCCTTCTTACTTGTCCACTTTCCTTGTCACTCCTTTTAACACTCCACTTATTTTATTCTTAGTTTATTAAGCCTTTTCTTTATTACTTCTTAGTTATAAACTCGCAACTTTTAATTTTAAAATTAATTACTGTTTTAAAATGTTAATAACTTATATAATAAATTTCTTAATTTTCTGTTTACTTGCTTTTACTATACCGTGAAATATATAATATTGTTATGGTTGATTCTTTTCTTTTCTTTCTTCTTTTGAAATAAGCATATGTTATTTATACTGTATTACTTTTCTTTAGTATTCGGTTATGTCACTCGTCTATGACTAATGGGTGACGAATCATTGGTGAGCAAAACCTTCTGCTCTTGCTTAGCATATATGTCGTAAAACCAGTAGGTATGAATGTAAAAAAAAAAGTAAATTAAATGAAATATCAATGTTACTAAAATAATTGAAAAAAGATAGACAAAACAGTCTAGTCGAAGGTTTTGTCCGGTTAAGATTGTTATTCCTTTAAATAATGTAAATTTCATTTAATTAGTCAAAAAATTCTTACTTCTGTAAGTTATATTGTTTTATTTATCTCTGAAATACTTCTGCTTATAATATAAGTTGTAACAATTCATTTTCGTAATGTTTATATGTTGGATGTTGATATGTGATTTCTTATGATCCTTTGTTTGTAGGCTTACGAAAAAGGTTTTAAAATAAAGCCAAAATGTCGGCAATGAGAGTTTGATTTTTGAACCTAGAAAATTTTATTGGATCCCGATTAGATAACACACCTATATATATTTATATATATACAATAAAATAAAAAACGAAGGAAACACACAGAAAGACACAGACATAACTCACATCGATATTTCGACAATCGTCGTCATCAGGAGGTGCAAAGAGCGAAGAGTCCCGCAGGAAGACAGGGCGGTACTGAACTTGGAAACCGCAGCCAGTACCCCACCACTTACCACCAAGCGGGGGAAGGGAGGGAAGGAAATGAAGAGCCAAATTAAGACGTAAAAGGAACGAGTAAAAATTATAACTATAAAAAATTATAAAAAAGTAGATAAATCAAATTAAAATTAATAAAAATAATAAATAAAAAGTAAAATAAAAAATAATAAATAAATAAATAAAAAATAATAAATAAATAAATAAATCATAAATAAATTATCGGTTGAGGTTGAGTCCGGGGGAAGAGCGAGCATCAAGTAAGCATATATATGCCTCCTCTGAAGCTCTTAGGGTAACTTTATTGTTGGATTCGGGGATCTGTTTCAGGATCTGAACCCTGAAACAGTTCAGTTCAGATCCTGAAACAGATCCCCGAATCCAACAATAAAGTTACCCTAAGAGCTTCAGAGGAGGCATACATATGCTTACTTGATGCTCGCTCTTCCCCGGACTCAACCTCAACCGATAATTTATTTATGATTTATTTATTTATTTATTATTTTTTATTTATTTATTTATTATTTTTTATTTTTACTTTTTTATTTATTATTTTTATTAATTTTAATTTGATTTATCTACTTTTTTATAATTTTTTATAGTTATAATTTTTACTCGTTCCTTTTACGTCTTAATTTGGCTCTTCATTTCCTTCCTCCCTTCCCCCGCTTGGTGGTAAGTGGTGGGGTACTGGCTGCGGTTTCCGAGTTCAGTACCGCCCTGTCTTCCTGCGGGACTCTTCGCTCTTCGTTCTTCGCACCTCCTGATGACGACGATTGTCGAAATATCGATGTGAGTTATGTCTGTGTCTTTCTGTGTGTTTCCTTCGTTTTTTATTTTATTGTAAAAAAGTCCGCTGGACCGTTTCTTTTAATTGGTGTATTTTATAATATATATACATTATATTATATATATATATATATATATATATATATATATATATGACCAACCTGCACATATTCTGTGAAGCTGTCCAGTTGGCTTTTGTCTTCTCACCACTCAACTTCCTTTCCTGAGGACGACCGTTAAAAGGGTCGAAATATTGAATGTGAGACCTAGTTTCTGTTTTTCACTTGTGTTTCACAAAGTTTTCAAAGTATATAGTCCTATCGGATCTGATTTCATTTGAAAGTGTCAAGTGTGTTAGTACTGGCCTCCGACTTCCTGTAGTTTCTTGGGATTTGTTGGCCTCTTATTCCTTCTAACTCAGTAATTTATCCTCATTCTTGTCTCTTAATTTAATTTAACTTCTCTGCACTAGTTCTTCTTCTATTATTAATGTTTACCTTTACCTTAATTGCTTTAATTTAGTTTATTTATTACTCATATTATTATTATATTTTTAACGTTTAAATTTCTTCCTGTTTTATTTTATTGGCCGTAATAATAATGGATGACTAAACGGTTCACTGGTTTAATCAAGTATCTTATCTTTCTCGTAAAGTAGTTAAATATACTGTTTATATTGAGTTTTTGTAGCATGTTTATCTATGAACATCCCTCCTAATGGGTTGACACTTAAAATGCCTTTATCTGCTATTCCTCTTCAGTTTCGCGGTCTAATAGCCGCCTCAGGTTTCAATTATTCTCAGCAACTTACTCAATTTACCCATATTAACTATCAACAATTGTGTGATTTGCATGTTAGCAAACTTTGTTCTACTATTAAAATTTCATTAACTGTGTCACCCACTTCCAAAAAATTAACGAGTTGCTTTCCATTGCCAATAAACACCTTCATAAATCCCGTTCCCGTAACATGAAGAAATTGTCAAATTTATACTGTTCTTATCTAATTTGGAATTTCACTACCATTCCAGGTACCATCATAACTTCATTAAAATCCTTACTCTCTACCTGAGCATGGTCCCATCTTTCCTTTTTCCTTTGACTCTTATCTTACTCTTGAATTTAACCGACACCTCTCTCATTCTAATCCTACTTATTGACCAAGATCTCAACCTACTCCTAACCCCAAATATAATCAGCCTGTGAGTAAGGGTAATATTTGTAACATCTCATCACGTATGTTGACTAAGGAAGTATACTTTTCAAGGGTCTTACCTTTTCTTCAGTTAGTAAAGAGGAATTTTCGTAAATACCTGAATTTTCGTAAAATACCTGTCAAATACACGTCTGTTAGTGTATATATAACATGAGGTTCTCTGTGTACTACATAATCGTTGTACATTGATTTTCACCTGTTACTTGATTTATTGTCTTTTCGAATCATTTAATTTGATTAATCATTTAAGTAATTGCAGGAACAAGTTGTAGGCCATAGAGGCCAGATGAAATTTAATAAGCTTAAGGGGTTGCGCCAACTTTTTTACTTGAGAGAATACAGCCAAAGTAAGTGCTTTTCTCAGCACCAATCTTATAAAAAAGAAATCACTAAACTTCAAACTTTTATAGCGGTATTCAAAAATATAACACTTTTATTATTTCTTGTTGAAACTCAATTTAATTTGTTTTCTAGTAAAGCTAAATTTTAAGCTACTGAAACATTATTTATCAATTGTTGAATATGTTTATTATTAACTTGGATAAATAATGTACCAAAGCTATTGATAATTAGTTATTGAGATTTATAAAATATAACACGGCACTGGAAGTATTACTGATCTGATGTTTTATTTTCAGCTTTTTTCCTTCTAAATTATAATATAACATCATTATTCATAATTCAGTATACATTTTTTTTACCTTAGCATTAATATCTATCACTGCAAAAGTTTCCAAGTTTTTCATGTTGGTATTTTTTAAATTTATGTACATAATTTGGCAACACTGTAACTCAGTTTTAAGAGCAAACAAGAGGCTTAACGTTATTTATTCCTTGAATCTTTCAACTGAGATAATGACACATGAATAATTATAATTACGAAAGATGTTGGTGGAAAGTTTGTTTATTTTTTTTTGCTATCATATTAGAAGCATTTCGAATATTTACATTGAAACTCCTAGGAATTAGATATAAATCTTCATAACCCTATGTATCTGAACTACTTTCAAATTATTTTTGATTTACATATTGCAGTATGTATTTCATGCTGACATAATACATTTTTTTAATAGAATGTGTACAATTTTAGATCATTTTAATGGTTTGTACTCTTACAGGCCAAAGTAAGTGCATTATATACCACAAATTTTATAATAAAATAATTTAATAAAAAATGTCTTTTGAAAAAATCTGAATACACGCAGTGAATTAACATTTATTTGTTACAATTTTGATTCCAACCTGTTTTCTTTTTAACGTCATCTTAGGATCAAAATCTCGACAAATTGTATAAGGTAAGACAAGTGGTAGTTATTGAATATGAGGTTCTCTCTTTACTACATAATCGTTGTACATTGATTTTCACCTGTTTCTTGATTTATTGTCTTTTCGAATCATTTAAGTAATTGCATTTATGAATTCACCTGCCAGTCATACAGGTATTCTCACAAATTTTTATGTTAACATTTTTTTCCGTTGAAGCCCTGTTTATGTTAATTGGTTGGCACTTCATTTCATTGGTTTTAAAATAGAAATTAAGAAATTAAGGAATTGATAAATTAACAACTGTGTGTTAATTAAGAAAATAGTTTCTAACAAAAACACTGGTACTATTTTATTCATAGTGCTTTCGTAGAGGAAGTTAGTTTGTCTCATTTGTTATATGACACAAATTTTATCATGAGTGAACCATATTACCTGATTAAAATTAAATGTTAAAAACCGTTTTTTAAATTCTTATAGTCTTGTATCACTCTAACCTGTTTTGATTTATTCACGCGCTCAGGCTTTCGGCTAAATCATGTTAAAGCAGAACTGGTTGATGTTTTTTAACTTAGAACCCTTTCCCCACGTCACGAAAAACCATTTCCTCTCGAATGAGACAAAACGATACAGTCTTTGTGAAGTGCCCACTGTGGAGCTCACTGGGGCGGACTTCCACGACGTGCATACATCCTCAAAAGTTATAAAAAGTATTATGCGATGGTTACTTGATAAAAGAGATCATAAATAATTAAAGGGCAAAATACGAAAAGGAGGCAAACAAGAGTAACAGTTAATAGAGAGTTGTGATATAGCAATGAATAGGTAAGGCGAAGAGTAGGAGATTACAACAAAAGATGTAGGGAAGGAAAGAAGCATACAAACGACACATGTGTCCACGACATCCACATGTGCACACTATAGAGATTTAAACAACGTTACTTGTTTTTTGTCAACAACGTTTGATAATTTACCCCCTTTTATAATCGATTTAAAAAATTTGAATTGTGGAGTTTACTATTGTCTTAATATAGCTATGGTGTCTTAATAAATCGATGAAACTTTGGATCAATGCGATGACTTTACACATGTGCAAGTGTCCTCTTATTGTAAATAGTGTTTACATCTATTTATTCAAAAAAAATAATTAATTAAATTATCATTCTTTTAATTGAAAAAAATTGTAAATAAGTCAATTATTTCATCTATATTTCAATGTTATTAAAGTAATAGAATTTCAGATATAATTGAACTAGATGTTATATTTCAAATTGATTGCTATATTTCAAATAAATTTAGTAAAATAGTTTCTTTTTTGTCATGTGTACTAATTACTTATTGTTTTTATAAACTGTTTGAAATAATAACTAAAACAAATAGAAAACATAATTAACGACGTAAACTTTACGGTATGTTCAGGTACCTTATAAAGTTATCACTTATTAATGTTTGATTATGAATACGATTAATATTAGTTAAGAATCAATATAAACAGATTGTGCAGAATAAATTATTACATTCTTGTTATAATTGATCAAATAGAGCAACTGTATTAGAATTAATTATTGAATTTATTTACTTGACTTTTGACAATAAGTTTACTTATAGCAATGTGTTGTACAACAATCCAAAGATTTTTTTAATATTTTGATTCATTCTTGAAAATTTATTTATAATATAAGCTCTTCTCGCCCTCTAATAAAAATCAATATCAAAATCCGATCATTTTCCCCCTGTTTGTGCAATCAATTATTAAATGCAACTGAAGAAAATGAAGTTGCAATCTTATCATATTTTCGTATGCAAATATTTGGGAATACCATTATAAGTTTTCTGTTGGAGTAATATTTTTTTCTTCGAGAGTGGGTTTGAAGGTCTGCTAGAAAGCTCTGACGCTGATTCGTCGAGGGAGTAGTACATCACCCCAAACATTTCATATTGGGGGCCATACATTTTGCCTAACTCAAGTATATTTGAAATACGAGTAGAAATCTTTAAAGTACTTCATCAGGACCAACGGTTTAATGTCTTCTAGAGGGACGACTTAACGCAGATTTTTTTTCACCTCCGATGTGAAAAAAATCAAGGGTCAGAGTGAGAATCGAAAGGGATTTACCAGTTCAGAGGCAGACATACCACTGGACTGTGTCCTACACCCTTCAAGCAATGATAAATAGTCTATTTTTTTTCGATTTACTACTATTTGAAAAAACTGCAATTTTTCTTTCTTTCTAACAGAACTTTCAAACTGTGATTACAAGTTTGCTGAAGAAATGTTATCAGTTGATATGCAGTTTCAAGGTTTGTGTGATTGTGCTATTTTTAAATGACTCCCTGTCCGTCTTACTCCAAGTCATAACAAACGATTTGCATAAGTTAAGTTAAAATTAATGAGTGTTTATTTGCAAGTTTTCCAAATTTAATAATCTGTGTTTCCTCCACGTGGCTCTGAAGCAGCTTGTATTTTTGGCTAGAACTGTATTTGTTAAATATTATTAGAAATGTTTATATTATTTTTTAGACTCAATTATTATATTTTATTATTATAATTTAATTATTACTGAAATGAGGTCTTATTATTATATAAATGGTTAAATTATCAATTATCATCTAACGTTTGTTGTTTATATCTCAGGAAAATAATATTATAAAACATCAAAGAGGAAGTTAAGTAATTATAAAAATAACAATATAATTATATATTAAAGTAAATATATTCAATTATATATTAAAGACAAAAGATGGAAAATTGCACCAAAGCCAAGAAAAAACTAACATTAAAAACATTATGTATAGATGATCTGATAAAAAAAAGAATTATGACCCCATTTTTTGTATATTTTTTTTTAAACTCTTAGTGCACATAGTTGCCCAAACATAATGTTTTTAAATGATTTAATTTACTGCTGGCTTCTTATTATTAGATGTTATTACATTTTTCGATGGGGAAGGGGTCCTGTAATTATTTGCCTATTTACCTTCTAAGTTTCATTCAATCAACCAAATGATAATGAAAACAGCGTTATTACGTTTATCCGGGAAATGGCTCAAGCATAATCATAAAACATGGCATCTAAACTTATTGTAATCTACAGAAAGAACAAATTTTAACTTCTAAGGGACTTGAGCTTCTCAAATAGCATTCTTATGTAGTCAGTTAGATATTCTGTGCCACTTCCATTGTCTTCCTTGATAAATTTTACATAAGAATACACTTTCAATTTTTATGAACGACCCGTAACCGGTCTATATGAACCACACTCACAAACACTAACACACACACATTCACAGACATGCACATACACATACTTACGCATCACTACACCACATCTTAGATTATTTTGTTTTGTTAATTTATAGGCTATTTAATCCTATGTTTATCTGAATGTAGTGTAAAAATATTGTTCAATTTTTATTATTTTTAGAAATTCTATTTGTTGAATTATGGTTGTGTAATCAATCATCCTCAGTGTGGTAGTATATTACTTTATTTTGACAATTTTTTTATTTTGTATATAATGTTTATTGAACCTTGAGAACTTTTGCCTGTTTAGTTATAAACAGTTATAAGTTTGGTATATTAATTTTGCATGAATGAGGTATTTTTAAATCTCCACCCATCTCCAATTCATTCTAAATGAGCCGATTTGTCGTCATTTTATGACTCTTGTCAATATTTCACTTCAATTTTCAGAAGCTAAAAATATACCCTAAAAGTGTAATCCTGTCACTTCTAATCAACAAAGTTAGCTTTCTCTTAAAATATAACACGAGAAAAGAGATGAATGGACTTCTGCATCGAGGCACCTTGAACATGATCCGCGTTTCGCAACTCACATATGGAGAAACAATAAAGTCAGGTGAATTGCTGAAATATTCCTTGTCTTTGAGAAACTGGTCAGAGACATGATATTTATTAATATCCGTTTCGTTTTATGAACTAAAGAATCCTCTCACATCCAGAGCAACAAACTATCATGAATGAATTTGCATATTGAAACAGGATAGCTGATAAACAATACCTGTTTTTCCCATTTGACTTAATGATCTAGATTAACCTTTTGATTGAAAATATGATGAAGATGGCAACGTAGTCTCGAGATGTGACGGTTCAATTGTTCCTCTTTTATCTTGAATCCCGTCACAAGTTTCCGACCAAAGAACATCATTTTGCGAATCAAAATGGATGATGACGCTATACTCGTCAAATCGTTGCTAAAGTTCTAACCATATCGAAAACAACCTGTTTTCTTTGTAACTGATATGAAGGAAATAGGCAATTTAATTTCACGCATATAAATTTGCAATACAAACTTTAGACTTTAAGATAAATTTTATTGCAACCTGTTTAAAATTGTATTTCTCGTTACCTGTTGTATCATAGTTTTCCGGGGGAGGGGGTAATAACACCCCCTCATTTTATTGTATACTTTCAATTATAACACATTGTACTTTCATTTATTTTGCAGGTATTGATGTACAATCAAAGGTATTTCAATTTCATGTGTCCGTTTTGATATGATTTTATCAGGGTATTAGGTGTTTCCATTTTTACAATAAAGAGGAGCCAATATAGAATTAAAATCAGAGCAGTTCGGAGACTACCATATCTATGAACTGAACTCAGTCAACATAACGTTACATGCTTATATGGTCAGGTGGGTTTATCAGCCAACGCCAGGATTTTACCATGAAGGCAGATCTCTCTGGTTTAAAATGTTTGGTCTATAATTTGACAGCAAATTTATTTTTTAAATAAAGTTGCAAATCACCTATCCATAAGCAGTAAAGTTCTAAACTAGTGGTTCCCAAAGTGGTCCAGGGATGCACAGAGGATTACTGGGGGTATATGAGAAAAACAAATATTTTAAGGTCCATGACCCGCGGTTAGCCTCCATGTTGAGTTTATATAAGTATATATCAGGATAGCATAGTTAGAATATTCAAACATTATAAAACATATGGCCTAATATTTATGTCAGTTTGTTACAATCTTCCAATGTTTTAAAATGCTCTATTACATTTTTTCTTACATTCAAAACTGATTATTTTACAATTTATTTCAGCATACTTAATAAAATGTTAATATAGGAATATTTTCTTTTAAAAAGGTTTTTGTATTTCGACATCGCGTTGTAAATGAAATGACCTTATTTCATTGCTACACCTTCCATTTGCCTAAAAATAAATATTTGTTTGAAAATGTATACGAGTATATTATTATGTTTTTAATTAGCAGTGGGGTGGGGGGGGGGATCCAAAGATGGTAATATAACCCTCAGGGGATCCACAAGCAAACATAGGTTGAGAACTCCTGTTCTAAACAACCAGTCGCCTAACTCACCAGCAAATATAGATTCTTCTGCTTTTATTATTAATGTGATGTTAATATCTATATAGATTTCCTTGTTTTAAGCTTGCTGCAAAATCTTATTACCAAATTAGATATAATTGAAAGTAATATAATTGGTCTTTCAATTATATTACAGATATAGTAATATATCTTATTGTATTATATAATAACAGAATCTTACAGCTTCTAGAACTCCCATCTCATAAACCAAGGAGCTACTAAATCTCTTAAATTACTAAACCTTAGTAAAATAAAATCAAGTTTAGAGTAAGTGTATTGACTGGAGAATCGTAAGTAATTATCCTTATGAAGAAGAAAAATATTGTCTTCCGGGTATATTGTCGCCATGCTGCTAGAAAAGTGAGACTCCGGGAGTTTAGTATAGAAGTCAAGGAAAAGCAAGGGTTGTCAACAGACATACAACTAAGGGGCTGTGAAGGAGCAAGTGAATTACTCACCTGAACTGCATATTCTGTAATCTGACTTGAAGAGTACACTACAGAGTTTCTCAACTGAGGTCCGTTGGAAGGTTAAAGTTCAGTAAAATGTGCCTAAGAGTTCCGCAAGAGCAACTAAAATAATCCATCCACTTTTTAGTTTTCGTTTTGTTATTCTAATTAAACTAGTTGATTATTATTATTGTTATTTGAGGGTGTCTATAGCACTGCGCTTTAAAAGCTATTGTACTTCTCCGCTTCTGTACTAAAGGACCCCAGCAATTAACTTCAATGCATCCAAGAAGCTCAGCGCTTTTACTGGGTCCAGCAGTAAAAGTTTTTCTATGTTATTGTTGAGTATCCCGAAGCACGTATCTCTGTGCAGCAAAGTTGCCTGACAGTCAGGCAGCAGGTGCAACGATGTTTCTTCCTTTTCTTTGCAGAATCTGCACAAACAATCATTGATAATACCCATTCAGGCTCCCTACGTTTCGGATGAAAGTGACTTCCCTTCTCCTTCTTCGGGACAGTCTACTTCGGGTCCTTAGGTGCACTTGTGGGAGGTTGGTTCCTACTAGTTATCGCTTCTGATAATCGACCCTCTGAGCTACTAGAGTTTGGTCTCCGGACTTCTTTTTCCTTAATATCACATAGAGGAAAATCCCTGAAGCTCTGTCGGTGGTACAGGGATTTGACAGCAAATCCCTGTATATATAACTCTCATATTAAACTCGCCGTACATGCGGTGTGGCTGAGCACCGCATACCGGAGTAAGGCTGTTTACTCAAGGGGGTCGCCTGGTACCTTTGAGACTCCGTTCGTAATACAGTAACTCCTGTATCATCCATCCTTCGGCACGGATTGCATAACGCCTTGGACTGGGGCTGGGTAAGACGAGAGGATTTGAGAAGTTGGAGGGATGTGAAACAAAGATGGTCAGGCCCAGCCCCTGGTCACCTCCTACTCTTTCGTTTGTGTCTGCATATAGCATGTTTACAGGGTAACTTTGCGAAGGTCGAAAGTCCGAGTTGAGTGCTTGAGGCAATTAGAGGCACATAATTACTCCATTACTACCGCAAACTACTTGATGGTCTAATAGTTAGAGTAGTCTTCATATGTCAACAGCGAAGTAAATTTTAGTATATATTATAGCAGACATCTCGATGCTGCTGTAGACAAAATATTGGTTGGCTATAAAAATCATTTAGATATCAGATAAAAATTTAGCTTCAGATTTCTTAAAAAAAATGCAAAGAAAAGAATTTTAAAATGAAGAAGTACTTATTAACGTTCTTACCTGAAAGACGAATGACTAAAATATCTTCGTACGCAATCCTGAAATTATTATCGTCCTTTAGTATGTCATTCACGGGGCTTTTGTTTGATACGATCTAACTTGATTAGAATTAAAAGTTTGAAATTTATTTTCTTTTTGATAAATTATTTTAAGATAGGTACATTTAAATTTCAATATAATGAATGACTGGGTGCTTATGTAGGTCGTACATGCTTAAGGTAGTAAAGTTGAGGAGTTTTCTTTTGCCTTGAAGAGTTGAGGCGGTAAACGGCCAGAGCTGGGCGTGACGCTCTTTGTCAAAGTTGTTGTTCAGCTGTTTTATGGTTTGTCTTGCAGGTATAGGCGGGTTGTTGGAAGCATCCCAAGTCCAGATTGCTTATCAGCCCCAGGAGTTGATTTATTAACCAGCCTCCCTCTAGTATTTGAACCATCGCACTGTTCACAACTCATCCATGCCACTATCTCCACTAAATTCTTGTATATTTAAATTCATATTATTATTGAGGCATTAATTATTTATGCAAGTGCTTATTAAAGATCTTGACAAATATTTACATTTGTTTGTTTCTATATTTCTTACAATGAATATTCTACATTGCAATTAAAACTATATTGAGAAATAAAGCATTTAGTGGGGGTGGGATGAGGTTATCAGTCGGTGGCAGGGTCTGAAAATGGCATTGTTTCCCATACATCGAAATCCATCCAATTTGTCATTCTGCATCCAATATGCTAACATAACGTCATTGCAGTGCATACAAATGTAGTTACATCTAATTACGAATGGCCCTAATTTGTTAACCGTAATCGCCTATAAACAGCAGTAAGGTCTGTTTGAAAACCTGATATTCAAACTGTAACCACCTCATTACTACATTCGCATTTCCAGCTAAAAGAAAAGTTTGGAAACTTTTATCCAATGGATAGCAGAAAATCTGTATATGTAAGCAATATAATATATTATTTTATTCTGATATCCATGTTATTTAGTTTGACCTTATTCTTTAGTGTTTAGTCCTTGAATTGGCAATGTTATTTTAAAGGTAATATATATGCTTCCAAAAAACTTAATAATAGGCGAAGAATGTGATGTGCTCAGCCATTTCCAAATATATTGATACTCTTCAGAGTGATTACTGAACAAACTTGTTTAGTTTCTCAGTGAAACCTTCTGCTTTCGCTACTGACTGTTACAGATCAGTCGAGAACTCCTGCCTCTTTTTATTTGAAATCTTATTATTAGTCTTTAACCAAATGACATTTGCGAGTGAACATGGGTGATACTCCATTCTTCATGTCGTTGTCAAGTTTCTAGATAAATCATACACAAACTGTTCTCGATGTAAGGTGCATGGTAGAAATAGTTGATTTAGTTTTTCACCTATAAGCTTGCAAATGCAGCCTTTAAACATTAACATGTATTCTATTTATACATTTTATATTATAATAATAATAATAATAATAATTATTATTATTATTGTTATTACCTATTTTATAGCTCTGCGGGGGGGGATGGAATACATACAATCGAGTATGTAATAGGTATTTGTTATTAAATACCAATATTTGCAAAATAAATGACATTATGATGACAAAATTAAAAGTTTTATGGAACTACATCATTCTTTATAGCTTCTCATTCTATTCCTCTTTTCTTTATTGTTAAAACGAAAATGCTAGATACCAGAGAAAGTCACGGTCATTTATCTAGTAATTCCATTTTTTTTTCATAATTTTTACTATTATACTAGGGGATTTTCAGTAGCGACTTACTTTTTGTGGCTTATCATTTTAACCTATACTAAGGACAGTGCACTGTTTAGTCCATCTATATAAACTGAAGTGTTATCTGATGGTGAGTCAGTGAGTCAGCCAGGTGTGGCCAATTCTCTACCTATTTAGACCAATGGCCTGTGTGTTCCACAACACTGACTGCTGCCCTTAGTTGAGGAAGAACTCTTCGGTACTGGGTATTCATTTATAATGTAGTTCAATGTTTGTATAAGTCAAAAAGTAGTTATATAAAAGATTTGTCTTATAAATTAATATAATAATTTTAATGTATTAACATAAATTATATACTAATATATTTTAATGAATTTAATATACCAATATTGTGCCAATATTGGCGACAGATAATAAGTTAACCTTACTTTCCGCCCATTAAGGAACCGAAAGGTATAGAGCTCGTTGAAACAAATAGGCATATAGCCTTTCTCATCTTTGGAAGTTTGTACTTAGATATATATCTATAATAATCTATTGGATACTAATTTGTTTTATATGTAGTTTTATATTCTTTGTTTTATTATTTTAGAGCAAAATTAAATTATTTTTATGTATTGCCTACCTTTAAAATTTGTTGCTAGTGTTTTTACGTAGAAAAACGGTTTTCAATACTTAGTATGCAATAATAGTATAAGTGAGTAAATATTAATATTGTAGATAATTATTGCATACATGTTTTTGTACTAATAATTATTTGTATTATACAAATAATTAATATTATAAAAAAAACATGCAAAGTGTTCTCTTTGATATTCTCCAAGGAATTGAAATCAAAGATGATAAACTTTGAACTTTTGCTTCATTAAATTAACAACAAAACAAGAATGTGAACGTCTTCAACTAACCATGGTGGTAATTCAGGTTAGACCATTAGGTCCCACCATAAAATCATTATGCAACCTGTTTTTTTTTTTTTAAAAGTACTAATAAATAATGAAACCAAAAAGACAATTCCTTTATTCATTAAAATTATTTTACTTTATTGTACTAATTTCAGAAATATTTATTATTTCATTCAAACACAGTCATTCCTGGCTACTTCACGCGTGTCATTCATTTATCGCAGTGTCATTTAAAAAATATACATCAAAAATTCAAAACTGATGAATTATGGTCCAAAGTTCCCTGCATACCAGCAAAAGGCAGGGAGTGTCCACAGAATTCAAAATCCAAGACCATAATTGGTATTTTCAAGTGTTTCATCGACACTCATAAGATCAAGAAGAAAAGCTTTTGTTAGAGGTGATCGAGTTACGTCCCTTGTTATAAAAGAAAAGTTGTTCTATAAATTAAAGAGTTCTAAACACATATTTACATTAAATGCACTTTAGTTGCATTTACGTATGTTACATACACACACGCATCATATATATATTTTTTATACGTTATGTATGTTATTCATACTATTTATATTTGATTATATGTTTGAATTTATTCTTTAATGTTCTAGTGATAACATATCCATTTTTATAGTTTCATATACAATTATTGATATTAGACATAATTAAAAAATGTACGAATGTTAGAAAGAAGAGGGTGACACTCTATCGCGGTTTTCCACTTAACATGGCTGATTCTGGTCCCTGTTAACCGTGATAACTGGGAGATCACTGTAATTTATTCTGGTTAATTAAAATTATATGAAATGATTTTGAAGTAGTTTCAAATTACTTATTCATTGAATGTGGCATTATCTTTTTGTCCTTAGCCATCTTAAAGTTTTGGGTTACATCTGTGATGCATGCTTATAAAATTTTGCATTTACTTAGTTTATTATATTGAATTAATTTAACAGAACAATCTAAGCAATATTTCACACCAGACTTTACACAAAAGTGATATTCAGATTTATGTATGTCCGGGGTAGTCTAAGATTTGACGACCCCCCCCCCCCTCCCACCCGCCCGTTGGCTGTTGATAATCCGTTAAACTTCAAAATTCCAGAAATTCCTCCAAATATTACAATCAAGGGTATAATTTTAGACTACTGTTATTTGTCCCAGACTTCCATATTATCGTATGAGTGCTCATATACATGTACCGTCATCATAAAAAAAAATTCTATTAACTGGCTACGCAAACAAATATAATAAACTTTCAACCCCTTTAAAAAAATAGTTTCGAAAAATTTAAAATACATTTATTTTTAATTTGCAAATATTACGGTTGAAACATGCGTTTAAAAACAGTGTAACAAACGTAACATACTGTTACGACCTTAAAAACTCATTCTGATGTAAAATTTCAGATTTTTTGTTAGCTTTTTATGAGTTTAATTTTTTTTCTATTTTTACACCCTTAAAATGACACCCCCTGGCACGTGCCGCCCGGGGCGGCATGTTTTTACCAACTTATTCAAAGTTGTTTTACCATTATTCCTTCACTTCTCATAATCATCCTTCCTGTTATCTTTTTAAAATGTCTTGAATCTCATACTTTGTCTATATTTGCACATTATTTGTCATATATTTAGTCTATTATTGACAAATAACACCATACATAACTAATGTTTATCTTGACAGGGTAAATAAACGACAAACTTGTTAATGGAATTTTAGTACGTATTTTTTGTGAAATTAAAATAATAGCAATATGAAAACCAAGTTTTAGTGAGGATGGTTGAAAATATTTTGCTATTAGTGGTGTATATATATATATATATATATATATGATCAAACCACAATAAGAAATGGGAAAACAAGACTAAGATCTTTCAACCGTAACAAGCGGTCTTCGTCAGAGTCAAAAACCCATATTATATATATATATATATGATGTTAAAAATTATGCCAGTTTTTATTCTTGTCCTTTTGCGAGTAAATTTTTCAAACTTTCTGAATATGGCTTTCCACCTTTCCGGTAAGATATAAAGCAATTCGCCAAATATTTTATTCTTCATATCCATTTTTTCTTTTTTTACAAACTCACAATAAATAATAAATATTCTGAAGGATTCCAACATTTCTGTGAGCTTAATTTAACTCCCACTCAATTTATGTAAACATTTCTTATTCAGTTAGTATGTTCAACAATTTAGATAGTTTTCATTAGTATTTCAGTTAAGTTATAAGTATCGACCGTGGAGAAACAAAACTGAAGTTTATCGGGACTCTATCAGTTCTTCAGGTTCAAATTAAACTCTCAATATCAACGCTTCGGTTTTTTTTAAAGTAGGCCTATGAAAAAAAGAACTGAAATTAGAGCCAATAATTTTTTCTACAAACATTGACGTTGAAAGAGTTTAATGTTGTAATGCTTTTTTAGAAATTGGAATGAAACTCAACAGCTTTATGACATGACAATAATTCCATTCATTATTGATTATTAATATAATTTTTAATTTATTAAAAAAAATATATATTGTGATGTACAAATACATTTATCATGGCGTGATGTATGGATATCCTTAGTTATCACTTATTATAGGAGTCTACCATTATCTTTCAAAAAAGGAATTTTTTTGAAGTATTCTAGATTAAAAAAAATATGCTGGAATGTATGATTTTAATTACATTTGATATGAAAAGGAGGAGTTTACTGGATGGCTTCATTCTTCACATTTCATATCATATAAACGTTTATTGCTCAGGGTACTTAGCAATTTTTCATTTAAAAGATTATATTTCTAAAAAAAAAAAGTAAAAAAAAATAAAATTCAATAAATCTTTAGACTTTATTTAATATGAAGAATACTGTTTTTGAGAGGCTGGGTTGCTGGGCCAGTTGGCTGAGGAATACAGATGCCTCGAGGAACAAAGAGAGAAAGATTTAGGGTTCCACCTGGCCGCCCTTCCATCTGTTCGCCCTCATCCCTTTAATATGCCTTTTCCGCTCAGTTATTACCCTCAATAACTTCACAACCCACTTGGGCTATTCAACTTTATGCATATCCCAGTGTTTCCAAGGTCAATATTTAAAGAACACTCTCAGGATAATCTAGTTCCAAGATATTACTTTTGTTAGCTTATTAGAGCACTAAATCAAGTCGAATTTTTATTTTGTATCTTATAATTGAAACTAAAGTTAAGACGTAAAGTATTCTTTCTTTAATAACTTATTCATATTAGCTATTTGCTCTAACTTTGCGCAATCAGATAGTAGGTATACTCCTATTGAAAAAATAATTGAGGTGCAAAGTAATACTAAATGATTTTGTAGGGTAAAAAGCTAATGAAATGGTCTCCACATATAAAAATTTAATTGTATAAACAACGCGTTTCGAACACGTAGTGTTCTTCCTCAGGCATTAACTAAGGGTGAGTGTGGTACAACTGTGGTACAACAGACACTCACGATTAGTTAATGCCTGAGGAAGAACACTGCATGTTCGAAACGCGTTGTTTATACGAGTAAATTTTTATATGTGAATACTTTTTTCATTAGCTTTTTACCCTACAATGAGTACATACCACATAATAACTGATTACACTATATTAGAAACAAATAATTTTTATGAACAAAGCGTTTCGAACATGAAGATTTATACATAGAATACCAACAAACTAAGCAAGTAACAGTTATCTGATTTTACAGTGTTATAAAGTGTTTTAGATTAAAAAAATAGTGTTACTTGGTTTGTAAAATAGAAAAAGTAATTATTTATAAACGAAGATGAGAACATGATAACAATGGTTGAATCAGATAACCGCCACTGTTATTTGCCTAGTTTTACCTCTGATTTTTTTTTGTAATAATAGACTTAAATTAGAGAAGTAAAGAGAAAAGGGAAATTCCTTTGCTCATAATAAAAATATTGGGGGCGTGCGAATAAACTGACGTTCGGGACATATCTGGCATGATTTACGGCGTCCTCAATCACACTCCCGGTATCGAGAAGCTTTTTGTAAAAGCTTCCCGGACTATAACATGGGAAAAGAATGTGCTGAGTTAGTGTAGTCAACTACTCTTTCTTGGTGACGGCTTTTTATTTTCAGGAACAACCAATTTAGTGCATAGAAAGCGATACTCTTAAGTTATTTTGCAATAATAGCCCCTTAAGAGAACATAGGTCAAGCATTGGACCCTTGTGATATCACACAATGAACATTATTTATTGGGAATCCTAAACTTTTGCCTGCTTATATGTATTTAGAGTAGGGTTATTTCACGAGTACCTGAGATCGTACAGGCTCGGGACCGACGGTACTATTCTACTATTTTTGTAGATTACTTGAAATTGTAGACTAGGATAGATACATGAACGGCTCAGATTATTGCTAATTGTAGTAGCGTAAACATAAAGTTTTTATGTTTTTTTCTTGTTATTATTGTCGAATACTGCTTTTAAGATGAACGATATATTATTCTGGAGGTTCAGTGGCTATATATCAAATCGTATAAGCTTTTAATAAACTTTTTTTAAATATTTATGAATAAATCTTGTGATAAATGTAATTATTAAAAAAACCGTTATTTATTTACTAAAATCTAACTTTTGTTCTTGAGTTCGTTTTTTTTTTATTAGATTAATGTGAACAAATACGACTAGTGGCTTGTACCTACAAAAATGTCAAGTTCGAAATTTATTTTTCTTTTATCAAATTTTACCGTTTAGTATAATTATGTCATTGTATAGCATTAATATGACATTCCAGAGGTGTTAACATGAAAGCAGATTTGAAAGGAAGCACTTTAGTGGAGTTGAGGTTAGGGATCCAGTATACTTGAGATATTTACAGTGTTTGTAACAATAGAAGGGCTTATACCTATTTGCAAATTACAAAAAGGGTCTCTTGACATTGTGTCAAAAACGATCTTGTCAGTGTATCAATGGGAGTAAATAAATCCTTTTGAAACCATTACCAGGATAGATTTCTTTTAAAAGACTCTTTAGAGCTTTGGGGTGCTTTACTTCACAAGTTGTGGTTTTTATCTTCATTTTATCTTCGTCAAACAGTGGATAAATTGCTCTATTTACTCTTTTAACTTAAGTGACACTGGATATCGATTTTCTGGTATTTAAAGCAGCACTGACGATGAGACGGTCACATTTGTTTTGGGCGACCCGAAGACAATTATTATTTGTCTTTGCAGCGTTGAATCGAACAAAACACCTATTAATCGTGGTAGTTCTTATGACCGCTTTATATAGGAGCTCCTTAATTTGCTGTGGAGTATATTTCAACTTATGGATAGTATATCAGTTGCATAGAAAGGCTTCCACTTTTTGCCTATGTACTCATCTTTCGGTTCAAGGCTGAGAGTTTTGGGAAAATTGGACAACCGCGGTAATTTGACAGATATGCACCCAGACCGTTACAGCAGATTAGCAGTCTCGGGGACATTCACCTGGTCACCTAGGCAGCGAGCACTCTGAGGGCTCTCTCTACACAGGCGTTGATTACCAAAGCACTCCAAAGACCGGATTTTCCTGGAGAGTCCTACACCGTCACTGCTATTCCCAACTACATTATAATGTTGTCAGTATCCTTATATGGAGGTCTGTTTCAATCGCCGTCTAAAACACCGACAAGGGTCTAGGAAGAGGGTCACGAGACACCGGTTTATTCGGTCTAAGGCTCTATTACCTGTCATCCGTAAATCATTTTCTAAATTAGCTGTTTCTGTATCTGTAGAGAGATTTTTCCTTTTAAAATCCAAATTTTTCCTTAGTTTAAACACCAAAGGAGCCTTAAATGAGTGAACTCAATATCTAACTGTTGTTTGGTAAATTGTCTAGTAGTTTTGGTTTGGACCCTAATTGACTGGCCACCCAATAACGCTATAATTCAGTCCAATATCTGAGGCTTTCAGTATCTCAAAACTGACACAGATTGATTCATAATACATAGAAAAAGTTGTAACTCAGAAGGTTTCTTTGCTGAGTTCGTGGGCGTAGTTTCGACTGGTTTTATTTGTGAGTGAGAATAATTATGCCTCTGTAATATTTTCAAGTGTAGAAAAGTGATTCTTGTTCAAAAGTGAATGCAGATTTTGAACTATGAGGGAGGTCTTTCTAGTTGAGTTAGAAAGACGGGAAGTCAATTGAGGTTGGGAGGTGTAGGGCATCGAGGTTGAGGTCGCACAGAGTATTAATATGGTTGATTTTGTTTTTTTTTTCGAGTTGGAAGGTGGGTGTAGTTGTAGTTGATATTATTCTTTTAAATTTCTTTCAGTCACACCTGAAGTACGCTGCTTGAGACAAAAGTATAGCTAATCTCTGTTGAAGTAGAGTCTGGAGGGGTTTGATGTTTGGGGTTGTAAGTCAGTTTACTGTAAAGTTGAAGGCTAGTGTAATCCTGTATGGAGGGTTTAATGACCTCACCCGTGAACGGGGCTATACCTTCAATCCATTAGAGTGAGAGTTTAAGGACAAACCTAATGCCAAATACTGAACTAAACACGTATACGAGACCTCGTACAACAGTCTCTACAAAGAACCAGGAAATGTACCGCACAAAATCAAGCCATTAATTGAACCTGACTTGATTGACCAGCTGATGATCAGATGAAATGTTTGTTTTATTCACTGGTGTGGTCCAGGTGACGTTGGATGGAGTTAATCATCCTTAGGGTGCAGTGCTTTCTGGCTCTAAAAAGGTCATAAATCTAGTGTATCTCGTCTCTAGAGTCACCTCTGTCATCATGCCAAAATGAGTTGAGAACTCACGCTCCCTCGGAAGATGCCATTACCTCCAGTACTATTATTAGAAAGCCAATAATTCATGTTAACTCTTTGACCTTATATAGTGTGTATATAACTTGATAAATAGACTGTAGGATATCATAAAAAAATTTACTAAAAATCGGTCATTTTTCAGTTTGAAATTAAACTTTTAAAGTGGTCGTTTTGGTTTAAATTAAAAATTATTCAGTCGGTTTACAATACAAATGAAAATATAGGAAGTATTATAACAATCAACAGTAATACTTATTGAGTTATAAATTATAAAACTTAATTAAGTTTTGATTACCTTTAACTGTTAGTGTAATTTTACATTGTTTATAAACATTTGGTTTCTTGGTTGATGTAATTGTTCATTGTTCATCACTAGTTCATAACGCTGGACAGTTCTTTTAAAAATTTTCCTTTCTGAATTTTAAATCTATAATATACCAGCTCATTTTTTGCTCTATTTCAAAATGTCATACTTCTGTTGGTTTCCTCGCTTTTAATTACATATAGAGTGCAGAATGTTACATTTAGTTAGTTTAGATTAGAATATTACATTAGTGTAGAATGCTACATTCCGTATGTTACTATGTATCTTATTTCTGTAACTTAATATTTGTAACTTTTATTTTATTGCTATCTGTAAAATTGTTGATTGTTACATGATTTCTTATATTTTCTTTTGTGTTGTAATTCATAGAAAGTTTGTTACACAAACTGAAACGTCGGCTTTGAAAGTTTGATTTAAACCTGTAAAACTGACTGATTCATGATAAATACTTTTTATTTTATATATATATTAAGACATGTACAAGTCTTACATTTAGTTATGAAGCACTAGTGCATTTCCAATATAATTTAGAGTATTTTCTGCCATTTTAAAGAAGAAGTCCGTGAAAAGTGGACTCGTTCCACATTGTGAGCCAGGTTACTTACTTTTAGTTTACTAGAAGTAAGGTATAGTAAGCATTAAAAATGTCTGTCTAGAGATTTTGATGGATTACATACTTTGAGGCCTCCGAAGTCCTTTTTTTGATGCGTACATGAGTGCAGGTATTTTACTGAAATTTATTTCTGCGTGCTCCACGAACGTATTGTTCCTTTCCCAGAATGTCATTTATAATGTTGCTAGTGCGAAACATTAGAAATTGTCTATTGTTCTATATAAGAGTTGTGTGAGTGTCGAAATCTGTAATTGAATTCTGTGTTATTTGAATGTCAGTTATGATAGTTATCGTATCTGGTCGATCTATATTAATTCCTGGCAACACTTGCCACTCCAATACTCTTTGAATGGTATTGCTGCTCCGTTTGATCGAGCAATTTTTTTCGAATTTTTCTACAATTTCTAAGTGTGAAAAATATTGTTTTTTTAAATTAAAAATGCTTCTCTATAAAACAATTTATTTTTTAAGTTCTGATTACTGCAAAAGACAGCTGTAGTTCTAAGAAACTCTCAACTAAACTTGCAATAATGGATATCCTGTTGTACTCATCGGATTTTTTTATATTGACTTTGCATCGGTTGATTTGCCCATCTGATAGCTATGTTGTCCCATAGGAGAAGCCTATTTACCAAAATCTTCTCACATAGATAACCTTTTTAGTGAAATATTATTCTTCAAATATGTTAGTCATGAAATATTCGCATTAAGGCAATATCTATTTGGAAATGTTATGTTTCTTCGAACAGTGGAGACTTGACATAAAAAGTAGTAGCCGTATTGTCATAAAGATTGAAAAGTATCTTTCTCATGTCTCAATATTACCAAACACTAAGGAAGTTTTTATAAAAACAACGAAAAAAAAATTTGTCTGTTAAACAAGCTTCATCAAAAACACTATTTTAAAGTAACAATACACACAGTTTCTGTGAATGGTAAACTATTTTAAACGTTCTGTTGAATGTTTCCATGTCCTACTATCTTTAAATAATTCTATAAAATATGATCAACCAGAGGACTACACCAAGAAGAAATAGCCATATAAAATATACAAATCATTTTTGATATTTAAAAACGAGTACAATACTATTTGATTTCTTTCTTATGGTTTTCCACATCTCTTATCCAATAGAACATGTATCATTTAATTACTTCGACATGGCAGATGGTCTTTGTTCCTTTCTATTCCAAACCAGCACTTTTGATGCTAGGAGAAGAAAGTGTGGCATTAATTTTAGTTATAAGCAATCCTTATCACTGGGTGACCATTCAGGTCTATATTTTCTCATTCTCGTATTTGTCAGTTTGAAGATCGTCAACAAGTACATGGCATGGTCCAGGTTATTCTTTATTAAGACAAGTGTGTTATTAATTAGCCGTAACTTCACCACAGCAATTGTTTGAGTTATTTGATTTTATGGTGTAACTCAGGTTTATTTGCGACGTATAGAACATTTTGACCCTTAACATAAAACATCTATGTTTCTACCAAGGTATGAACTTAGCATCCATCTACAAAAACAATAGCAAACAATCCACATACAGATTATAACTGAAGTCATAGTTCTTAGAAAACTTTACGTACTCTATGAAACTAGAACTTCTTATTAGAATAAGAAATAAATTAACAAAATGCTAATCTATATAAATAAAATAATGATTTTGTCTGTACATTGCTTAGAACTGACTCAATTCAAGTTTTCTTTACGTTTCATACATTGGAGAAACCGAATCCACCCTTAGAAAAATTTCTGTCGGTTTGTCGGGTTGTCGGTTTGTCTGTTTGTCCGCAAAACTTTGTCACAAGTAAACTCAGCTACCATAAGACATATAAAGCTGAAACTTTTACAGTAGATTTGGGTAGGTCTAACTTAAAATATAGGCTCTGAATTATCTGGAAATTCAACGTAGAAGTGAAGTTATGGACGTTTAAAGCAAAAACGTTTGTCACAAGTAAACTCAGCCACCATAAGACATGGCGAACTGAAACTTTGACACAGGATTTGTGTATGCCTAACTTAAAATATGGGCTCTAAATAGATTCATAATTAAGTACAGAAACGAAGTTATAGGGCTTTAAGCGTATTTTCCTTACTTCACAGGCAAGTTTGTTTTGAAAATACACAGGTGAAGCAAGTAGGTATTGTTAGTTGATTTTAATTTCATTGGAGCATATGAATATATTGCGTATTTGACATCTTTGAAAAAGTGTTTCCCAGAGTTGAGGATGTACTATCTATTACGAATAAATAGTTTTGTAAACGGGCAATTCTCAACTCTTAATACGGACAGAACAAGTTCTTACGCTATATCATACCGAGGAAAGACCTTACAAGTCAGTAAAGAGATTGGATTAGTGATGAAGAAGCAGTTCATTATCTAATTGAATTTCTTGACTCTGAATTTATTTCTCCTGGACTGCCTGCTCATGAGTAAAAACTTAAAGTAGGAGAATCAATCATGCTGCAATTTAGTAGCAGTAACAAATTTCATGTTACGAAACATGAGTGCCCCAAAACTGTGCAACGGGACACGACTCTGAGTTCGTGCTCTACACAGATATGCCATAGAGGCGGAAATAATGACTGGATGTGGTATTGGGGAGTCTGTGTGTATACCACACATACCATTGATTCCGAGCCACTGTCTGTTTACGTTGAAATGATTGCAAAGTCCGGTCAGAGTCTATTTCGCAATGACGTTAACTAAGTCGCAAAGGGAGACTTCATCTAACGCAGGATTACAAGGTAGCGAAACCAAGTTTTTCTCACATGGTCAAATGTAGTTTACTTGCTCAAGTAAATGTGCTCAAGAATTTAAAATGATAAAGTAAAAATCTGGTAGGGTAGCCAGTAGTTGCTTGATCGCCGATGACAGTAGTGCAAATGTATTATAAATAAATACAACAAAATTATTTTTTTTTAATTTAATATTTGCGTAATATAAACACTGGTAATAAAGTAAGGTATGGAACCAGAGTAGCCCAGTGGCTTGCGTGCTAGCTTTTGACTGTGAGCACGTTAATTAGAACTAACTCATTTCAAGTTTTCTTTACGTTTGATACTTCAGAGTAGCCACATGTACCCTTAGAATAATTTCTGTCTGTCGGTTTGTCCACAAAATATTGCCACCATAAGACATATAAAGCTGAAACATTGATTGTAGATTTATGTATGTCTAACTTAAAATCTAATCTTTGTATACAGAGGCATTTGTTTAGCACTGTACTAATAATGGTATTTTCTACTATTCTATAACTTCTAATTGTAGCATTAGTATAATAATATAATTGATATTTTGGAATACCAAGTATAATAGCATTTTTGATTCCGTCAAAGACGGGTACGTTTGCTAGTATTCTCATAAAGGAAGGTAAATGATTCAGTGGACTGATGTTGATTTAAAATATCAATTTAGTGAGATGTTATCACTGCGACTGGATCACTTCCCGCAAGAAACTTATATCAGAAAGTTTGAGAAGTAAATATTTGTGGGGTATCGATTTGAGGTAAGGAATTATATCAGGTTGAACAGTCACTTTGATGGTGGTATCGGCAGCTGACTGAGAGGTTTGGATGACTACACCTCATCTAATCAGGCTTTCCCATCCCTAGTCAGCTAACTTTAAATGGCTCTTATTTGAAATTCAAGCTCCCATGGGATGTGTAAACTTTCAGGTAATTTTATTGTCACTATTTTACTAATGACTGCCTATATAGAAGCTAAAATGCAGTCACTATATTTTAGCCACAAATAAACTCTCTCAAACCCACAACTCCACCTTTTTGTAAATTCTAAATCCTCTTTACAACTAAGTTCCTAAGTATTCCACAAATCAGTTTAAAGATATTGGTCCTAATTCAGGATCGCACACTATAGTTTATATGAAACTAGAGTTTACATTTTTGTTTTTTTTTTATTTTTGGTTGTCATTAAATTACATGATATATATTAATGCTTTCAAATTGTATCTGTGGTTGTTCAGATAATACTGGATTATGCAGTGAAGAGTGTTAATAAGGAAATGCTTACCAATAAACAATCTGGGTATTTAAGGCAAGAACACAATTTGTAGCGAAGCAAGAAAGATATTTAGATTCAACTTGGCCTGATTTCCTCTGGTTATTAGAAGACTTAACTTTCTGTGTTTATTATACTGAAGTTTCCCTCTTCTAACAAAACAGTAGTAAAAGAAAAAATTGCAAGTAAACTTTTCTACTCGGATATATTATATAAGCTTTTCAAGTTAAAACTTTATTGGTTTCAGAATAATTGTTCCTAAACTGTAATCATGTAGAATTATTTACTTTTTCATTCTGTAAGTTTAGATTTTACCTCACCGCGATATAGGCGAGAATTATATTCACAACACATGACTGCATAATAGTTTCATTAATAAAGAACATAATAGTATAGTACAATAATAGTTTCATGTAATTTGTTACAAAAAAATATTATTTCTACTGAAAAATGCTTTTAAAACAATTGTTTATATTGATTTTTTAGTAAACTGAGGAAGTTGAACCAAACATATGTTATGTGTAATGTATTTTAGAGTTGTAGGACGGAGGTATAAGTTCTATCTATTCTGGTGTGTGAGTAGTCTCGGATTAATGTATAGTAAGACGAAAGAAGTAGGTTCCTTTGTTTGAGTTTCTTAAATTTTTTCTTTACTATTTTTTTATCAATGGTGTCACTAATTCTTTTCAGGAGTCAACTTGACTTTACGAAACAAAAGACTGATATATACTTAATACTCAAAACTGATTTGGACGTATGGACTCCAGATCTGAGCATGAACCAAGAATACAAATATCCAAAGAATCCAAACGGTCCAAAACTGAATATTTCGTACAAATCGTACAACCTTCCTTTTATGATTGTAACAAACGCCATTCATAACAATCCGAACATTCACTTTATTCACCAATAAATCCGATCCCGATAGTGCAAATATCATGATCTTTACCCACCAGTCTAAACCCTTTAATTCAGCAGTTATAACCCAACCAGATTTCTTCCAACATTATTAGAAGGCTATAAATGTATTGGCCTCGAGATATGCTGAGCACTGCTGATTGAGAAGTCTGATTACAAGTGATCAGAAAATTTATATGGATTACTTACTACTGATTGGGGACTTGGCAACCTGAGTAATGAAAACTCATTACCAATTTATATTATTGGAGATTACCAATGGGTTTCTCCACGCTTTTATTTTAGTTTTAGTCGTAGCAAGGATCAGTATTACTCGTTACCCCTCTAGGTGTAGTTGAATATATATATATATATATAATTAAAGTTGGCAGCAGCTTCTGCGTTGACCAATTTCTTACTGATGTTCTCTAGTTTCCTAACTAGTTTTCGGTAACTTTCGGGTATTTTCCAAAGGAGTTCTGGTAACGACATGAAAGGAAAGAAGTTGAATACTAAACACTTTAACACTTTAAACTAAAGTGTTTTTCAAAGTGTATTTCAAATTATAGTTTTAGTTTAAAGTGTTAAAGTGTTTCACTTTAACTCCTTTGGAAAATACCCGAAAGTTACCGAAAACTAGTTAGGAAACTAGAGAACATCAGTAAGAAATTGGTCAACGCAGAAGCTGCTGCCAACTTTAATTATACCTGT
This sequence comes from Hermatobates lingyangjiaoensis, assembly GCA_026182355.1. NCBI lineage: Eukaryota > Metazoa > Arthropoda > Insecta > Hemiptera > Hermatobatidae > Hermatobates > Hermatobates lingyangjiaoensis. Next base: position 282,405 of record JAPFBL010000119.1, on the reverse strand, counting down.
TTAAGAGAAGACCTGCTGCCTTCATATACCAATATATATATATATATATAATATATATATATATATATATATATATATTTCAATGATCAAACCACAATAAGAAAATGGGAAAGCAAGACTAAGATCTTTCAACCGTAACAAGCAGTGTTCGTCAGAGTCAAAAACCCAATCTCAGTTGGGTTTTTGACTCTGACGAAGACAAAAACTTTGCTACGGTTGAAAGATCTTAGTCTTGCTTTCTCATTTTCTTATTGTGGTTTGATCATTGATTGTTATTTCACGTGTTTATGTGAAATCTTTATATATATATATTAATTAACATTAATTAACTCGGAAAAGAACAAAAGTTAAAATTTGCATAATTTTTAATAAAACATGTTTGATTGAAGGTCTGCTCCCAAAATACACAAATATATATATATATATATATAGTTAAATATAGACAAAGAAACATAGAGAAATCAAAATTTTGATTTCTCTATGTTTCTTTGTCTGTATTGAACGGTATTTGTCCGTTTTGGATCGTATTTCCAACGAAAAAGTTATATATATATATATATACAAGATTTCACAATAAACACGTGAAATAACTATTAATGTTCAAACCACAATAAGAAATGAGAAAAAAATACTAAGATCTCTCAACCATAAAAGTCGGTCTTCGTCAGAGTCCTTCGTCGGACTCTGACGAAGACCGACAGAGTCCTTTTCATTCTGTAAATTTTGACATCAAAACTGGAATGCATTAAACTATGAAACCATTCTGATTTCTGTTATAAAACCAATGTCTCTACTTCTAACAGTTCAGTTGATGAATGATGTAAATAAAACTATATTAAAATAGTAGATCTTTACCTATAGAAATATGTAGTAAATTTTTATCATTATGTACTTATATACCCAAGAAAATGAAAAACTGTTGACATAAATGACTGAAAAGGCTGAAAAAAGTCGATTTTACTCTTGACTATGTTACAAAGTTTTATTTTATTGGAAAAGGGAGGAGAGCTGATTATTGAGGGCTTGGTTCACACCACGTCTATCTGCATGCCTCAGTGCTTCACTCACCGGCTTTAATCACAACATCCCTTTCATCCTCTGATTGTTCAACGCTCTTTTATTTCTTTGCACTTGTTCTTTAAATATTGTTTAAGTGTAAATTCTATGACGAGAAAATATTACTTTAGGAATCCATTTGTTTTTTTTTTATCTTGTCTAACTGTTAATGCAGTATATTTCAAACGACTCTTTAATTTGTGTTAAAAGTTTGTGCAAACTATTTACATTGCATTTACAATTAGTCAAAGAGACTGAGAAAACTAGAGTAAGGTATACTTAAACCTTGAAGTTCGATAACAATGACAAACATGCTAAGTACCTTTGTGCACTTTCATGCCAAGAGTAATAGTCTTCTTTTTAGTTGTAGCAGGGATCAATATTACTCGTTACCTACTAGGGGTAGTTGTATTGTTTAGTAATGATAGTAATTTGTTTAATATTCTTGTTAATAATAAGAGGGAGGAAAAAGATAGTTGTTATATAGGATACCTTGTATTGATTGCCAAATGTCTTATATTAGATAGACGAATAAAGTCTCTTTACAAGAGTAAAACAACACCAATATTCAATCAGACGAGAAGATGAAAAGAGTGCCTGATTCTTACATGTAAGGAACGAAAATCGTATGATAAATTGGAGTGAAGCAAAGGAATTAATTTTTGTACCTTTAGAAAGGAGGAGAAATATTATTGAAAGTGCACTCATAAAGAAATTCTATGAAAATTTAATGAACAATAGTCCGGGACTTTACAAACTACATGAAATATTAATAAAAGAAACAAGTAAGCAGATCAAGACTCCTTCAATTTTAGGAACATTAAATTCAGACAAGGATGCCAGCAATCCTGAAGGCTTCGATCAGCCAGGTTAACTTGTTATTATATTTTTTGTTTGGTTCATTTAGCTCTCTGTTGATGTTGTAACGAAAGGCCTTAGAGCATTGTAATTAATATATATTTGTTTATTGTGGTGTTTAATTCATGTATATATATATCACTCAAAATTAAAAAAAAACGATCCAGACTGGACGCAAATCAGCTCCAATACGAAGAAAAGCAACACACAGAGAAAGAGACACACTTACAAACCCAAATTTTCGGATGATCCGTCTTCAGGAAAAAATAGAAGGGGCGACCAAGCACGCCGGAAACACAACTACACGACAAATTTTATCCCTGCTATTCTTTTCATATCATCCAAAGCATACTTTTTGTGTTCCTGTCATGCGGTGCTGCGCAGTCCAGCGGACCAAACTGTCAGTATGGTTAGATGGTCACCTAGGTGAGAGGCTGGTGCGTCAGTACGAGCATTCACCACTTCCAGCACACTTTTGTGCAAAAAATACCATTATATTGGCGTAAATCAAGTAAAAACTACTTTCTTACTTATATAGAGTTATCAGCTTATCGATAAAGTGTGCAATGAATAAATTATTTTAACATTTACATGGTGAATAAAGACTACTGGGAAAATAGAATAATCTATTTGCAAACTAGATGGAAAAATGTCAAGTATAATACAGTGTTCAAAACTTATTCAAAATCAAATAATTTTATTTTACATTTTGGAAATTGATCGTGGCAAGGAAAATATAATTTCTGGAGGAGCTAGAAAAAAATGTTACAGAATTCAATACTAATAACTGGGATATAAAAGACCCGCTACATTAATGAAATTGTTAGATGAAAGTGTTTCCTAATATGAAATTAATAGGATTATAATTGAATTAAATTGATATTGGATTTTATTTTTTTTCAAACTTCAGGAAACCTTTGTATGCGCAATCCAATCAGGTTTTTGATAGATAGGATTGAAAAACAAATGACGGATATTAATTCTTCCACTCCTGATGTCACAATTTTCATGGTACCAGCAGTAGCAGTGTGTGCAAAGACTTAACATTTAAACCATACAGTCCTTGCAATACTGTGAGAGTGAACTTTTTTTCATGATTGGTATTCGTAGATGAATTCCTTTCTAATTCCGAATATTGATTTCGTCTCTATTTTTTTCTACACCGTACCGAGTTTACTTTTAAACAGGAATTTTTTTATAAGAAGTGATGACAATGGATTATTCTTTTCCAATAAGATGATTTGATAGGTTTAGGAGGGAGTGGTGAAGTGTGTGTTGTAGTGCTACTGGCGTGTGAAGTTCTTGTCATTACCCAATGATGTTGAAGGCTGACCACAAATTCACAGATAGACCGATAGCCTCTGGACATGCATGTCCTTGTTTTTGAAGTCACGATAGAGTATGAAGTCGTCATCAATGAAAGCGTGCCAATCATAGGAAAATAAACTAGTTATTTGAATATATTGATTGACCTCTAACATTATCGTTGCAATCATTAATAATTATTGAACATTAATAAGTCCCCGCTTGATTTTGCTGTTAGTTTCTATCTTTTTCTGTCATATTTTTTTCCTATCTTTTTCACACTTCTTCAAACTCATATTTATATTATATTAATATAATGGTTATTTATGTGTTATAACATAATATGTATTCATTGCAATGAGTGATGAGTGAATATTTATCAGTGCAGTTTTACAGAAATCCTAGTTATAAAACATGGCCAATTGTAACCCAAGGGTGGATTCAAGCCAAAGGAGTGATTGGCCAGTGATTCAGTGGAGGGATTGGCCGGTCACCCCCACCCCTACCCCAAATACACCCATTTTTGAAAATATCAATCAAATTTTTCTAAAATCCATATAGTGTTATGAAACAGTTACTGTCATTACACGCATAAAAGTTCGGGAAAATTGAGGACTACCAATGAAGAATCAACCCAGTAATAATGCTCACCCGTAACTAAAATAGGTGCCAAATAACAAATGAGCCAGTTACACTTTCCACCCCTAAAACAACACTAAAATATGATAGCTAATAAGTGTGTTGGAACTTCTTATCCCATCGACTGAAGTGACAAGTGCGATATCTTGTGATTTGGTCACTCCATTATTTCTAAACAAGTTCTTAGTTCTAAATATTTATTATTTTAATTCTTTTTTAAAGATTGATTATTATCTACATTTTAATTCCATTTTTATAATTTGTTCTTATCAAACTATACATTCAAAAAATATTATGGTAAAATCGTAGATAAATTCTACTCTATAATTATATTTTAACTGTGATTCCACATTACCAGCATATTTTTAGAACAAAATCTCTAAACAAACTAGATATATTGCTTCTTACTAGATCATTTCTTCTTATTCCTCACATTTTCAATAAAATAGTACCAGTATATAATTATAAATTTCAGAAAATACAATCATTCTGACATAATGGTACAATTTAGGTAATGACCTACCAAATACTATAGAGTCAAAACATTGGAAACAAACCGTTGATGTAAACTACAGATATTTTTTGAATTATAATATCCAAGGGAAAAAATGTGGCATATGTTTGAGTTCTGAGTTTTATTTCATTCAAAGGATATTATTGAAATCGCCAAACTTTCTGAAAAAATAATATGTAAAATAAATTGTCTTTCACTTAAAGAAAAAGGTATATTTGAAATATTTTAATAAAAGTGGAATAGCTAACCTACAAAAGAACAGAAGGCGTTCGAGAAAATTGATAAAAAAACAATTGAGCCGAAGAGAGGAGTTAGTAATGTTTTAGGAGTTTTGCGAAAAAACGTAAGAGGTGTGACAAGGTGGGTCCATGCGAGAGATTCACCTTCCCGTCTTCGTCCCCGAATCCAACTCCTTTCAACATCTCCCTCCTTGTTTGGTTCAAACCATTTATATGTTAAGTTTCCTGATATCCAGCGAATTGAAATTGGTTTCAAATACAAATAAGTTTTTAGCTTATCTTGTATTTTAACAAATTTTGATAGCATTTATAGCATTGATTTGATTTCATCATGATATTTCTTTTATTACATGTGGGATTATTAACAACAAACTGTATATTTGTGTTTTTTCAACGATTTTATAGCTTTAACCTTTATTGTTGTTGTTGAGTGAAAATAGTGACACATTTGTTATATGGCATAGACACTTCACAGTTCTACTTTGTTTCTAAATCGGAAGTCCTTCATTTGGACTTACTTGGGATTGGACCAGGAATGTATATAATGTACCTGACATCATATATGGAGAGACAACTTTGATCCTCTCTGAGGGATAATGAGAACATCATTTCTTTCATCCTTGATTTGAAAGAATTAGGATTATTTTGATTCTAGATTTGATAGATCTGAAATCCTAGATTTGAAAAGTCATTATTTTTCGAGCCTCCAATCTTCAGTATTAAAGGCATGCTTCCTTCCTGTTAATAATATCTGACTTTAGACTCTGCACAATAAACATAATTTATTAATTATGTATACATGTTTATAATATAGTGTAATGTTCATCGGTTAAACTCTAATAGAAATGAAAATTTTCCTAGCCCTTGAAAACCAAAAAAATATGTTATATATAATGTGTAGGATGAAAGCACTAACTTTAGAACGTTCTGTTATCAATTTCATTTCAACCAATTTTGTTGTACTTTACCCCAAGGGTACTACATATATAAAAGGATTTCACTTAAACACCTGAAATAACAATCAATGATGACTTGGGTCAGTTGGGTTTTTGACTCTGACGAAGACCGCTTGTTAAGGTTGAAAGATCTAAATCTTGTTTTCCCATTTCATATTGTGGTTTGATCATTGATATATATATTTCTAAAAATGTTATGCCAATTTAATACTTGGTTACCCTTTTTGAGAGTTTCTCTAACGTCTTACAGGCTCTTCTCAGTACCTCGGGGAATAAAAAAATCGACTGGTCCAAACATTTCTTTTCATAACTACACATTCTAACACTATTTATATCTAATACTATTTAAGAACTAACTAAATATTATTTCTTTCAATAAAACAACGACATGTTTCGGACTCGTGGACCATCATCAAGCTCAGTTCCCCGAGGAACTGAGAAGAGCCTGTAGGACATTAGAGAAACTCTCAAAAAAGGTAGCCAAGCATGAAATTGGTATAAAATTTTTAGAAGCACGTTTGCAAGAAGGATTGCTACCAACCTTCACTAATATATATATATCTTGTATTAAAATCAATTGACTTGATTACACGTACCTTTTTCTTATTGAGGTATGTAAACATAATAGAAAGGAAAAATTACACTAGAGTTAAACTTGGTTACAGTATGATTTCAAAAATTATAAAAATGATTGTGAAAAGTTAAAAAAACAAATTCTGATGGGTGGGTTGTTCTTCCTAGTAGTTCTAGTTGCCGTGTGCTTCCTGTATGCTGTTGGTTTAATTCTGGTTTGTTTTCCAGAATCAGAAGTGCTTCAATGATGTGTATATGTGTAGCCTCCTCTGATCTCGTTCTTGTTTGAGCACTACGGTGTTTTCTTTCAAATAGCTAGGAGATTTGAAAAATTCAATAAGAAAAAAGTACGTGCAATCAAGTCAATTGATTTTAATACAATGTGTATGAAAGAAGGTTTGCTTCCTACCTTTACTAATATATATAAAAAGATTTCACGTGTTTATGTGAAATCTTTTTATCGAAGTCTTGTTTTCCCATTCTTATTGTGGTTTAATCATTGATTACTGTAATAAATTTTTATATATTTTATTATATGTTATATATATATAAATATATTGTGTTAAACTGAATTGCCTTAATTAAACATACCTTTTTTTTGAGCAGTTTTTCATATTTCCTTGCTAATTTTAAATCGTCTTGATTTAGCTGGTGGATTATTTGAGCGAAACTCTGGTAAGCCATCAATATTTAATGATTAACATAAAATAACATGACATGTTTCGGTTGTCTCCAACCATCATCAGAAATAATCAAATAATCCACCAGCTAAATCAAGACGATTTAAAATTAGCAAGGAAATATGAAAAACTGCTCAAAAAAAAGGTATGTTTAATTAAGGCAATCCAGTTTAACACAATATGTATAAAAGAAGGTCTGCTCCCTATTTATACTAATATATATATATATATTTAAACAACAGTAAGAAGATTAATCAGAAAAGCTAGTATATTTGAACCAAAAGAAGTTGTGTTCATCAGAGTCTCACCGATATTGAAACAAGTGGTGCAAAACATCTGGTGTGGTATTGAGAACAGAAGAAGGCAAGAGAAGTTTTTAAAGGGTGTAAAGTGTAGGAAAGGGAATAAAAAGCTGGAAAGGAAAGTCAGGGTAAACAAAGGTGTTCAGGAAGAAATAAGAAGTAGCTATGGTTAAACGATCTTAGTTTATATTCTTAATCTATATTCTTTCTTAATATAAATGGTTTTTAATAATTAATGGACTCAAAACATTAACTAACCATTTGTATAAGGAATCTGAAGTCGAACCAACCGAACTCACAATTAATCCTGTCGAGAAATGTTTGTTATTCGTCTTTATCAACTCGTACAAACATGCCAAGAAAGGGATTAAGATCGAAATTTAGAAGTTAATTGCGATTGATTGTTGACAACAGTTTTTATCGTTTTATTAGAAAATTATTAAAAATTATTATTAAAATCCTTTCCAAAAGATTGGTTCTTAACGTATAGTTAATATAAATAATTAGAGATACCGTTATTGTTTACTACGTGTGTTACTTTCTCCGTATTTGATCATAAATATACTTATACTTATACCTATAAATTCTTCATAGGGATAAATATATACCTATTATACTTTACACCTTAAAGTGTAATATTACAATGTGTATTTAATAATTACTTACATTTGCAGTATGTTTATTCTATAAGCATATATGGCTGACAAAGTCAATATAAATAGTATTTGATCATTTATAATAATTCGTGGAACTTTAAAAAATTGTACTTCATTTCAAAAAATATAATCTTGGTGCAGTTTCCAGTTTGTCATCCCTCTTTTAAGTCATCCTTTGTGACTAAATGTAATGTTGCTTTATGTCTTATAGGAAAGAATGGGTATGTAAGAGTTACTTCGATCCATCTATCGTGAAACTCTATTCATTAATCTGCCTCGCCTGTTCTCAATTCTAGACTGTGTGGGTAGCCACTCTGTGAATCACACCTGGCTCTCTCATTCAATCACTCCCTCGTTTGTTTCCCTTGGGCACACCTATATGACCTAAACCAACATGACACACTACTGACTAATTCAACCTGTGCAGTCATACAGCCTGAAATAAAGTGTAGTTCATGACTGTTGCAATACCCACATGGACACATTTTACGAATCAAGTCTTAACTGAATGACAAAGACTGTTGCAGTTTTATAATTTGTTGATCAAATCTTTAAATAGTCCCTTAGACATCCATCCAGCACATTTAGCATTTCAACATTCTTGAATCAATCGATACACTTTAGAATTATTGCTTTTAGAATTTGGAAAAAGAAATATCGTGAAAAATTTCAGTTTCTTTTAATTTTTTTTTAAATCCTACCAGAACTGTTATTCCTTAAAAATAGCTACAAGGTGGGGACTTATCTATTCATTTTCGTATGGTCCAAAGTCCACTAGTAAGAAGTGCTTCTAAATATAAATATATACATATACATAGGTGTGTTCTCTAATCGGGGTTCGGTCAATTTTTCTGGATAAAAAATCAAACTCTCTTTGCCAACGTTTCGGTTTTATTTATAACCTTTTTCATAGGCCTACAAACAAAGGATAATAAGAAATCATTACTAATATTTGGACACTAAAGTGAAGCCTCCACGTTTACAAAAACAAAGCGTTTTGAGTATGTTGTGTATTCTTCAGTTCTTGTTATTAGAAGTAGAAACTAGTCATATCCACATTTCTACATTCTCACTAAAAGCTGACAAACCTAAAGAGGAATATTATGTGTTTGAAATGGGTTTTCTTCAGTAGTAAATCTTGACACATCTGGAAACTAATCTGTTATTTCCAAATATTCTTAGCTATTGATTTATGTAAAGTGATAATACATACAACCAGAAAATGTAACTATAAATTAACTTCATACGATTCTAAACAACATCAAAAACATTTTACACACTAATAGCTAAAATTTTTACGACTGGTGTGAATTTTTTTTTTAAAATGCTCCATTTTTCTTGTTTCAATAATTTTAGCTAAAGCATTAATTATCTGTAATAACGAAAAGCGTTCGCAGTAAATTTGTTTAAAAAGTTATACTGCCTTCTACCAGCACTGGTCATAATAGCACTTGAACCAGCACGGGTTTAATAATGCTTTCATCACGAATTGCAAAATATCTATATTTTTCATTGAAAAATAATATAATTTATAGTTAGAAATTTTAATTTGAATTAGTCATATGTCTACAGCTTAGAAAACTTTATAAAACAAGATGTATTTTAATCTCCTTAAGTTAATAAGCATTATTTTTTTATATTAAAAAAAAGTCATTACACGTTATTATGTTATGAACAAAATCATTATGACTTCTGAGAGATTAATATTTAGATGGTAAGATTATTCTCGTCATACTTTTATAATCGTATTCAATAATAACAGTAATAATGTATAGCATTGATAATGATCTGTACAAAGAAACTAAATACACAGGAAGAACACGAAAAAAATATCACCAAAACTCACTACAAACATTTTAGTGTATTCCGTTAGCGGATATATATATAATTAAAGTTCATCAGGGCTCAGTCAATTTTTCAGGTTCAAATTAAACTCTCATTGCTAACGTTTCGGTTTTTATTTATAACATTTTTCATAGGCCTACAAAACAGTAATAATTAGTTTTAACTTCTGTAATACTTGTTTTACTGTTTCTAGTTTTTGTTTTACTGTTTCTACTGTTTTACTGTTTTCAGTTACTTTTACTTGTTTTACTAGTTTTTTCTGTTTCAAAATTGTATACTTCTTTAAGTTTTCTCACTAATCTATTACCAAAATTTCTGTTTAAATTTCTATGAAAATGGTTTTAAATAAAAACCGAAACGTTGGCAATGAGAGTTTAATTTGAACCTGAAGAACTGAATGAGTCCTGATAAACTTTAATTTTGTTTCTATTTCACGCTCAATATTTTGATAAATATATATATATATATTTCTATATGATTAGTAATTGACTAATATTTATATTTTCTATTATTCATAGAAATTTGAGGAAAAACTAGTCTTCGATAGTAATTCCTTTAGATTGAAATTGTTTCTGACTTATTTGTTGATCACTCATTTGAATATGCTCATTTAGAGTTATTTAAACTTTTTTTACCTCCCTCATATATTGTTGTTGAATTCTGTTTGAACTTTCTACTTTGTTGTTTTTGTTCTTCTGCTATTTAGGTCCTTCCCATCCCTCCCCTGCATTCCTTCACGTCGCTTTTTGAGTCATTGGCCCCAGTACCTGCCCCGATTGGCAGCAGACTGAGAGAACACTTGCTCCTAAATTTAGAAAACAATAAATTCTTGAAGTGACTTTGGTCACTATTCAAATATAAAGTAGTCCTTAATTTTCCGAAAATAGAGCTTGTTTCATTTTTGCTGCTTCCAGTGAAAAACTAAATCATAATATGGTATCGGTTTTTAGTTTCCTCATTATTCAAATATTTTGTATATATGTAAATTGAATTATTATTTAGTAATAATATTTGAGTTACATATTTTTCATTATATAATAATGGTATAAAAATATTTTTATCTCTAAAACGTAGTAATAAACTTGAAATAGAGTAATGTAATATTGGTATTACAGAAAATGCATGCACGTTTTACTCCCAGTCCAGCTGTTCGGGACTCCTCCTATGTTAAAACAAACTGAGCCAAGAAGTGTGGGCCTGTTTCAAAACTGATTAAGATTTCATTAAAACGTTTCAAAGAAACAAATTGGATGTTTACAATAAGAATTCACTATTTTTACAATATTTTAATAATAATAATAATTTATAATCTATTTTGAATATTTATCATATCTGCCATAGGTAATTAGAAGGTGGTATATACATGAAATTATAGGATAAAAAATATTTAAAAATAAACAATTTAAAATAATTTTTCACTTTTGCCTCATAAATCAAAAGTTTGCGAAGTTGTGCACTAAAACGTGACCTATCTGCTGCTAAAAGCAATCGGCTCGTCCTTCCCTTCTCGCAGATCCTCTTTTAATTTATTGCCTCTCACTATTTATTTATATCTTCAAATTTTATACACATTTCATATATATATATATATATATATATATATATATATATATATATATTATATATATATATATTATATATATATATATAAATGATAAAACCACAATATGAAATGGGGAAAAAAGACTAAGATCTTTCAACTGTGACAAGCGGTCTTTGTCAGAGTGAAAACTCTACTGAAACACTAGATCCAGAAACATCATGGTGAAGGGTTGAAAGTAGGGGGAGGGAAGAGTGGTTTTTAAAAGGGTGTAAAGTGCAGGAAGGTACAAAAGCCCAGGCAGGGATGTTTGGGGAAACAAAGTAGTACAGCAAGAAAGAGTAAAAAATCTATTCACTAGCTGTCAACCCTCTTAGAAGTGGCTATTGCCCTCGTTAACACTGAATCAAGCCGGAACAACCCGTTACTAATATTTATAATATTTGATCAGAAGGTGAACTCAGTTGGGTTTGGACTCTGACGAAGACCGCTTGTTATGGTTGAAAGATCTTAAGTCGGTTTTTCCCATTTCTTAGTGTGATTTTTTTCTCATACATATGTATATCTCTTTTTGACATTCTTGTTATCAATGAAAAATATTGTTATAGATAAAAGTTAGAGGAAGTTGCTTTGCATTTGTTTTCTTAGTGTTTTTTTAAAACATTGGTCTTATCGTTTCTTTTTTTTCAACGTGTTTATTGGATATTCTTTTTTTGAACCCTTGATTGTTATATTCTTTAATGAGATGATATCTCTGTTATAAGAATATTTATTATCATACTGGGTAATTCTTTTTTTAATGTATGTAAGTTATAAAAACTTCCTTCAGTTGTCAAAAAAGAATACACAAAGAAATTGGAATAATTTAAGCGATTAAGGGTGATTTTGTTTTTTTTTTTGCGAGTGTTTAGTTATTGTTGGTTTGAAACAGAGTACGGAGGTGGGAGAAAGAAAGAGGTGTCATGTGATATGTAAGCGGGACACGGCAGGCTATTGTCTCCAGTCTGGTCTTCGGTCAAGGCGAGACCTGCAAAGGAAGTCTCCAGCGAATGCAGACTGTTGACCCACACTCGCCTTTGTCATTTCGCACCTCTCCAGTCCCATTCATTTATCTTCTATTCCAGTAACATTTCACTTCAGTTTTACTCACATATTCAAGGTAGTTTTTATCAACAATATAATATAGATTATGTTAGAATTTAATTATATAATACTAGACTACATGTGACCCTTTGTGTCACTCAGATTTGTAAATTGGTCCATCTGTGTATATGCGTGTGTGTGTTCGCGATTGCCTGAGTTTCTATGTCGAATATTTTCGAAAATGAAAAGAGCTATAACAATCAACTTTCAGATTATACTCCTGCTATATCTGAGCCAGAACAGCAAGCCTGGAACTGAATTCCTTTTTTTTTTATGGTAAGAGTTTACTCGACATGAATCTAACACCTCGTTTTTTTTCGTATAGATCATCTATCCATATGATTTTGAGTAAAATCGGCTATTGCATTAAAAGAATTTTTATAATATTTTGTAATATAAATATTATATTAACACGACTTTATAAGCTATTTATCATGATAAATTGTCTTTGACAGTAATGATAGTAATTTTTTGATATAACATCGCAGGTCCCTTTGTTTTATTGAGAAGGGTATTTCAGTCTGTTGATTGGGTGTCCCCTTTCCCTTCCCACCAAAGTTAATTCAGTATCCCACCTGGATATCTGGTATCACATCAGTTTGCAACGCAATCAGATTCAACTGGTTTAGCAGAGATACAAGGACCTAGGAATTTCGGTATTAGATAGCATAGCTTCAACAATGGTCTGATTCACATTTTCCTTTAAATTATTGTGATTACTTTCTAGTAATTCTCTTTCTAATTCTAACGTAGTGCAATCACTTATTATGTGGTATATACTCATTGTAGAGTAAAAAGTTAATCAAATGGTCTCTTTCTAATACCTGCATTGATATCTTTTAGAAGATTAATATAGAATAAAATTGTTAGAATTGGTTGATATATTTATTTTAATTAAATTTGTTTTCATATATAAAATTTCAATTCAATAATTATTAATAATTGAATTGATAACATTATTAATGTTATATTACATTATTAACACGCAAAGACACACACATCATAATACGCACAGTCACAGAGATAGTGCATCATTTGTGACCAAACAAATGCTATACAAGCAAACAATAAAAATATGACCTTTCAACCAAACGAGGGTTTTACTCATACTGGCAGGCATAAATGGTTTTTTAGTATTAACGACAGAAATTTGTCAAAAACCTTGGTTAATATTAAGCAAACGTTTAGGTATTTGTGACATTGGAACAATGTTTTCTTTCAAACAATTAATAATAATATTAACTTTAATTTCAATTTATGAGCATTCACAAAACTGGACAAACAATTGTTTTTTACAACAGAGATAAAGGAAAGTAAGAGATGAGAGAAATAGAAATTGTAGTGCTCACGGTTTCCATCGGTAACTAGATTCCTAAGTAAAGACGTGAAGGAAAAATCAATGACTGAACCACAGTAAGAAAATAAGAAATATGAATATTTCTTAATTTTCAATCAAAACAAGTGGTCTTCGTCAGAGTATTACATATACTGTGAGTGTATAGGGATTGAAGTGAGCATTGGTCAGCATGACTGAGACTCTTAACAAAGACCACAGCTTTTCTTGGAAGATCTTAGTCAGGTTTCTGATTGACTTAAAGTTGTTTATACTTTTATTTTTAATATACATATTAATATATCAATAACTAAATTCAGAGATAGAATTATCTGTTGGTTTTATTTTTATTGTTTAAAATGATTCCCTAGTGGGTGATAACGTCAGCCTTTTACCGGCTTTTTGTTTTATCGGTGATTCTACAGATTCTACATTAGGAGTACTATATTTTACCCAACTCAAGTTCATTTTGAGTAGGGATCTTTATCGAGTACCTGACATCGTAAAGGCTCGGGACAGACGATTTTTAACCATCCTTTCTGAGGGACGACGTACTCGGATTTATTTACCTCCCGCGAATAAATCGAGGGCCAGGTCAGGATCGAATCCCGGACTACCAGCCCAGAGGGCGAGTACATTAATAACTGAGCTAACCTGATCCCAATCTGTTGATTAATTCGAGGAAGCGTTTTATTTAATTGCTTATATATATGTAAAAGTGTTCGCGTTTTAAAATAGCTAAAAGTGAAAAACGTTAGTTTAAAAAAATTAAGATAACACTTACATTTTTCTTTTACTCCTTTGAGTGGTTATTCCCTTTATATACATATATTTAAGCAATGATCAAAAATGATTCAACGTACTAAATAAAGAAATAATGACGGAGATAATGTACGCAAAAATCCACTTCATGTAATTATTTTATAAAAATATTGGCATCTGTTATCATCATTTGGTGAAGTGAGCTGCACGAGGGAAAGATAAGATTGAAATTTACTTTTCAAATACACATTGTTGCCATCTTACGGAGGTAAGTGAAGCAAGGAAAATAATAATTAATAATAAATTGCAAAAGTACATAATAATAAACATTTAAGCAAAATAAATTTAAATAATATTGAATTGTAAAAAGTCCTGTTAAGTTTGTAAAAAAATAGCTTATTTTACTTATTTCACTATATTCCTTATCAAACTTGGTATAATTTCATTTTGGTTCCTTAGGAAACAGTGTGAAAGGGTCCAGGGTAGACCAATGGCTCGCCTCCTCGCTTCTGTACTGGTAGATCTAGGTTTGATTCTTACTATGGCCTTCGATTTAGTCACATATGTGGTTAAAAAATCTGAACACGTTGTCCGTTAGAGAGTACGTTAAGCCGTCGGTCCCGGGTCTCTACGATGTCAGCTACTCGTTAAAAATGCTTACTCTAAATGCACTTGTGTTCGGTAAAATTTAGGATTCTCAATGTAGAATCATTAAGATGATGCAATATTCCCATGAGCTATGGTTTTCTAGCTGATTCTCAAATAAAAAAACAAATAATGACATTCTAGCTGTAGTATTAGATATTTTTTTATTTGTGTTTCCGTCCCCAGAGTCTCACTGTACAGTTGGGGGATGCAAGTATTTATGCTCTTGTGTAGAAGTCATTACTGCTGTAAGCAATATTAATAGTTTCATACTTAGTGTGCTGAAGTCCTCACCATGCTGTTAAAGTCGTCTTGAGCTATCCCAGCTGTGACGTGTGCGTGGCAGTCATTAGTTCTATTTATGCTCTTGTGTAGAAGTCATTACTGCTGTAAGCAATATTAATAGTTTCATACTTAGTGTGCTGAAGTCCTCACCATGCTGTTAAAGTCGTCTTGAGCTATCCCAGCTGTGACGTGTGCGTGGCAGTCATTAGTTCCACAGTAATGATACACCGTTAAAGGGAACACTGGGCCACCGTGAACGTGACTGAAGCGCTTTGAAACACACTGCATATTTATTGTTGAAAATCCTTCAAACCGAATAACTTTGTCGCTGAACGACATTGTACAATATCCAACATTTTATATGAAATAAATGTCATAATACCGAAAATCAATACAAAAAAAAAGAAGAAAAACGTAGTGAAATGCCTTTTTTGATATTACCATTATGGTAATATAATAATGGTGATTTACATGGTAATATAATGGCGATCAACCATCACCATTATGGTTGAATAATGGTGATGATATACATGTTTACTTAGAATAAAGTGAACCAAGAACTATATTGAATTTTGAGTAGGACACAATTTACAAAAAAGAGATAAAGTACTGCTCCTCCAAAAAAAAAATCTAAACAGTTTAAGTAGGAAACTATTTATACATTATAAATTGTATTAATGTTTGAATAAAATTAAATATAAAACATGACTTTCATAAAACAATAATATTACACAGTATGGTATCCGTCATTAAACAGACATATTGCTGTTTGTTTGTCACGGCCACACTTACAAGGCTTTCACAGTTTATTGCTGTTTGTTTGTCACGGCCACACTTACAAGGCTTTCACAGTTTATTGCTGTTTGTTTGTCACAGCCACACTTACAAGGCTTTCACAGTTTATTGCTGTTTTAGGGGCTCTTTTATTATTTTGTACCCAATTTTATTAATGATTGAACTACATTTACCTGTTGATTCTACATTGGGAGAAACTAACTGAAGTCTATTTAGAGAAGGGATCTTCTAACGAGTACCTGACATCCAACAGGCACGGGACGGTTTAACGTCATCTCCGAGGGACGACATATTCAAATTTATTCACCTCCCACGTGAAAAATCGCTGAATAGGTGGGTATCGAACCCCCGGACCTACTAGTTCAGAGGTGAGTACGTCAATCACTGAGTTAACCAGGCCCCCTTAAACAGAAATATAGTTTCACTTCTGATAGGACTTAATTATAGGAATTAATTCAGTTAATGATCAATGCCGTGATCCCAGATATTTCTGTGCATTGGATTAAAAAAATATTTGTTGAAACGTTTGCTATTTATGTTATTTAGCTCAAATCTGAATAACTTCTAATTCTATTAATAGGTGAGAAGAATTCATAATGATGAACAATGATTAAAACAAAGACAATAACGTTGTTATGGTTTATAAAAATAACGTATGATCAAACGATGAAACGTTAAAGAGAATAAGTTCAAAAATTTCAGAGCAGTCTGTGTTATTACATTTATCATACTATGGAGCGATTGCTGGTCAAGTTTAACAATAAAGTATTTTGGCAATATTGCATCTTAGGAGTTTAGGTTTTTCACTAAAATGTAATTTTGCATATTTTTTTTGGAAAATAGTGAACTTTTGGGGGGTATTATGAAACAGCAGCAATTACTTCATAAATTTCCAGAATATTTCAAAAACAGAAAAGGTCAGTTTGCAATAAAATGAAATATTTTTGACTTATGATTGATTCTGAAAGCTTGAGGGCACGATACAGGTTACATAGTTTGACGGATCATAATTAAATTGTACCCGAAAATAGCACTTTTTAAGACTATGAGTCGAATGGTTTTTTGTTAAAATTACATCCATGATTATGATTTCACGCTAAATGTAGAACAATAAAATTTAATTTTTATCAAAAAAGAGTTAATTTCTGCCTAGTAAGGTATGAAAATACCTTATTGGGAGATGAGGTTTTCTAAAATTTAATACAATGGAATCTTAATAACTTGACGATATGTTTCCAGTTATAGGCATATATCATTCACATTGTATTTCAGATACAATGGCCTCCATAGAATACCTTACAGGAGGTAAAAGCGATAAAAAATACCAGAACTTTTTGATTTAAATAGTTTCTCGTCTGTCAGGTCAAAACATAATAAAAGCTCCAAAAATAAGTTAACTCGAATGTGGGTACCTGGGCACAAGGAAATACAAGGGTATAAGACAGTGGAGTTGTTGGAAAAGTTTGTAGCTAAACAAAACTTCTGTGGCGTGGAATAACTTCATACAACACTCCAGCTTTATTAAGTATGCAAAGGCAAAATGGATGAAGAAGAAGCAGATTCAATGCGGCTAGAACAACAGGGTATAATTTTGTCTAAAATCTCATTCTATTTAAACTCAAATTCATAAAGACTGTACTACATCTTAGAAGGGAGAGTTTATATATATTATCATCGAGAAAACGACCCATAAAGGACAACAAGCGTTTCAAAGTAAACTATAGGTACACAGTAAATAGAAAAACAGACATACAGTCTCTAAATTTCGGTTTCACCGTTATCAGGAAAGATAGATGGAGAGAGAGAGAGAGAGATAGGGACATCAAGTCTATTTACTGTGTACCTATAGTTTACTTTGAAACGATTATGTCAATTCCCCTATCATTAAAATGCCCCTCCTCTTATGGTACATCGATTTAGCTTTGATGGGTGCTTTATTCGGCAGGAGCTAAATTTATTACCTATGAACAATCCATCTTGTTCAAAAATATTATTGAATCTTCTCTAAATAGTTTTAATAGATCAGATATTACAAACATTAGTAAAGGTCTCTTCAAACTTGATACTTTTGTTATTAGGGCAATAGCCTCTTCTAAGAGGGTTGACAGCTTGCAGATAGTTTTTTTACTCTTTCTTACTGTGCTCCTTTGTTTCCCAAACCTCCGTTTCTGGTCACTTGTCCTTTTCTGCACTTTCACCCTTTTAGAATGCCACTCTTCTCAACCCCTCACCAGATGTGTCCTGCATCTAGTGTTTCAGTTGGGTTTTTGACTCTGACGAAGACCGCTTGTTACAGTTAAAAGATCTTAGTCTTGTTTTCCCATTTCATATTGTGGTTTGATCATTCATTGTTATTTCACGTGTTTATGTGAAATCTTTATATATATATATATATACGTGGCACGTGTTTATTCAAAATAGGCAAATTTGAAATTTCCAAATTGCTTTCATCAGCAAATCTCTAATGTAATATTTAAGTTTCTCTGTTTCAAAATTTTACACTTCTGCCCATGAAAAAGATTTTAAATAAAGCCTACATCAAACGTATGGATTGGGAAAGTTATTTTCGTTTGATAAACAAATATTACTTTTTGAAAAGGCTAATAATAAACAGAAGGTCCTGTCAAATCTAGGATAGGTTTTGGATGTAATAACACTTAAATTTACCGCCATTCCGATGAAGAATAAATACACTGAAAAGGCAAAAAATATTATGATAATATTGATTTTATAACCATTTCTAAAAAGCTTTGTTTGCTGATAGGACTTAGCTGTTACAGAACACTAAATATTGAAGTATAATTTGTCGATGCTTTACACAGGAAGCTATACACATTTTTATTGAGAACCTCCACTTTTTTGATTCAAGCTTATATTTAGGACCAATTCATGTTCAATTTCAAGTTTTTTCATTTTGTTTTTCATTGAACATTAAAAAAAATATCAATCTAAATTTGTTTTATTCGCAGTTAATTTGATTTCCAAATTCTGTTCACTAGTGCTACTGTACAAGCTAAAGAATAATATTAGCAGAGATTTTTAACGGCAACTTAAAAAAATGAGGAATGCAATTTTGATTTCTTAGCTTTTGGTTTTGCTAGAAGTGTAACATGAAAGGCACTAATTTCTTAAAAGCCATTTTGAATTGATAACAGAATTAGCAGCTTTCAGCCTAACACCAAAAAAAAAGCATTCAGAACAATTTATCAAGAGATTAAAGAGATATTTTGTCAAAATGAATATAGAATAAAGATAACTTTGAGAATTACTACTGGCCATCTCATGGATAGTTAAAAATAAAGAAAATAATAATAATAAATGTTTACTGGGAGGAATTCGAAATAAAATATACAAAATGATTGTAGCTGAAATCTTTAAATTTTTAAATTCATTTATTTACTGGTATCAAAAATATTAGTTCACTGAATACTGCTGTCAAGATAGTTAAGAAATAGTCAAGTTTATTAGATAAGGAGGATTAAGCCCTAGACAGTGTATACTTTCTCAATTTAGTTTGATCAGAGTCACATTATCTTTAAATACATAGTGATAACAATGACAACGGGACGAGAATAGATAAAACTCATGTGGTAATTGTAATACGCCATCAAATATGCATTCGTTTTGGGTAAGCTTTGGAAATAGTTTATTTACTCAGAGACTTTGATGTACTTTTTAAATGATACGCATGTTTTTATGTACAGTAGAAAAATAAAAATTAGATGGTAGAATTACCTTGTGAATTTGTTATTGCATCATATTTATGTAACCTCTATCTAATGTTCTACTTATGAAAATTCAATCAAGTAAGCTGCTTGTGAAAACTGAATCTACATAGATATTTCTTTTTTTAATCTTGATCCGGTTAACTATTTAAAAAAATTAATATCTTATTATCCATCTATATAATCAGTGGAGTTATCTATTCATATAATCTCATTCTACTGATCTATTTCTATAATCTCATTCTAGTTATCTGTTTATATAATCTTATTCTAGTGATTTGTTTATGTAATCTCATTCTAGTGATTTATTCATGTAATTATTCTAGTGTGTTATATCTCATTCTAGTGGTCTGTTTATACATATATTCTCATTCTAGTGATTTGTTTATGTAATCTCTTTTTAGTGATAATTTATGCACTGTAATAATTCTAGTGATAATTTATTACATACTTCTATTTATGTAATCTCATTCTAGTGATATATTTATGTAAATCCAGTGGAGTGATCTATTTATTTAATATCATTCTAGTGATCTAAGTAATCTCATTCGAGTGACATGTTTATTTAATGCCATTCTAGTGATCTATTTATTTAATATTATTCTAGTGATCTATTTATATAATGTCATTCTAGTGATCTGTTTATTTAATATCATTCCAGTAATCTGTTTATTTAATGTCATTCTAGTGATCTATTTATGAGATGTATCAAATGTAGGAAGAGGAAAAGTTATTTTCCTTTGATAAACAAATTTTACTTTTTTTACAGCCTAATAAGTAAATGGTACCATTTGTAATGTTATAACGTTCCAAACTGTCCATATTTCTATCAAAAATATTGAAAGTGTAAATCCTTCTTATGAGGTATTATTAAATATTGATTTTAAAGAAAATGGTTCGAGTACTTTAGTTGGTTTAAAGGTGATTTCTTTCTGTGTTTGCGCAAGAACCAGTTTATAAAATAATTTCAACTCTTTCATTTGAATGTAGCTTTAAAAAAAATTAATCGAAAAATTTAATATTATTCAATAACCATTTTAAAACTTTAGTTTATCCAAACTGAATTGAAAATAATATGAATTAGATCTGGTTCCAAGTAAAGTAAAAGTTCACGCTGCAAAAACTCATTATCTGAGTTTTCCAATAACATAAATACCCTCCCGTTTACTGTTTGAAACAAAAATGTGTTTTTGAAAGTAATATTTTCAATATAAAGGTTTAACAAAACTGAAAGTGTGTCACTGTTCACTTTTTTCAAATTAACCTATCTGCAGTGCAGAAAGTTCAGGATATTTAGATTAGGATCCATTATTTCTGAAATTTCTTAATACAACTAATTAGCAATATATTCCTAAAGAACATGGGTCCTCATATATATATTATAAAAAGATTTCACATAAACTCGTGAAATAACAAACAATGATCAAACCACAAATAAAATGGGAAAACAAGACTAAGATCTTTCAACCGTAACAAGCGGTCTTCGTCAGACTCAAAAACCCAACTGACTGACAACCCAACTGAACTGACCCAAAAAGTTGGGTTTTTTACTCTGACGAAGACCGCTTGTTACGTTTGAAAGATCTTAGTCTTGTTTTCCCTTTTCATTTGTGGTTTGATCATATATATACTATAGTCAGAACAGTTCTTAGATATCTTACTCTGAATATAATATTCTGCTTCTTAAAGAAAAAAGAACAGATATAACATCAGCATTGTGTTTAGTTTATTTCATTTACAGTTGTCATTGGCATGTTAACATTAAATAGATCTTGTCTCACTATATTACGAAAGTTATGTAACATTTAATGTAATATTAATCTTTCATTATTGTAAAGTCATGAAAAAATCATATTTTGACAACATCAAATATGGTATTTTCTGTTTCTTTAATCACCGGAGTCGTGGCATATAAAAAGAGTAGCCTTATTATCAACAACAATGATAAAAATCTTTTCGATAAAAAATCTGTTACTAAAAAACAATCACTAAACACACTGAAAACTAGATGTCTGAAAGTTATATATTCTTAATCGTTCGTAGAAAGATTTGATGTCCATGCGAAGTAGCACCAAGAGGTGAATTAGAGAAGCACGGTCTCTGCCGAGTAGGCATGGTTCATACTGTGTATGAACACATAAACAGGTGAACACTAACACAGGTGGTAGGTGACCTCTGCCACCAGTTTTCTGAGTTTGGTTCTAGGTTAGGTTAGGTTGCAGTGACTGTCCCAAACAAAGGAACACACATAGACCGAACATTGACCTTTTTTGGTACCATAAAAAACAGACTGATATTGGGGGTCCTAAATTTTGCCTGACTTAAGTGTTTTTAGATTACGGATCTTTAATGAATAGCTGACATTGTACAGGCTTGGGGCTGACAGTGTCCTTTAAGTGTCATGGTTTAATCTGTTTAATAGTTATAATACGGTTGATCATCGACCTTTGGCACTGTTGCATGGTTTTATATGTCTGTTGCGTGAAGTAATATCGTGCTGCCCGCCTCCGCGAGGTCCACCTAAGCATGTATCAAGCGTCGGCCTGGTTTGGTTTTACGGTGTCGTAGCCGGAAGGCTTGGGAACGCCATGAATCAAAACAGGTTTAACACCCTCTCCGATGGACATGATCAGACTTATTTTGCTTGCACGTGAATCAATCATTGGTTAGAGTGGGTATTTCCCTCTAGACCTAACAGTTCAGAGGCTAGCACTTAGCCACTGAGCTAACCTGTCCTCCTGAATCCAGGGTAACACATACAATTAGCACCATGTGTTACCTACTCGTAGTTCTCAGAAGATAGTCTTCATATACCATATCCTGCAGCAGGCATGTTGACGCAGTTCTGTCAATAAAAGCGTTATAGTGTTTAATTTATTCATTGACTCTTTTTTTGCAATAATTTATCTCCTACTTTGTGTTTCTAAATGAGTTTATCTCTTTGAAAGAATAAAAAAGCAGAATTAACACCATCACAAAGACATGTATAGTTTAAATAAATAAATACTTTTATTTCAACTCCTTGTGCTAATTAGCGTATATAAATAATTCCAAATACTGTATAATATAGCATGTGGTATATTCTAGTCAAAGAGAAACAATTGCTTATTTGATATTTATTATCTCACTCCATTCTAATTAACTCAGTCTCGACAGACTTCTCTGTTGCGTCTTTCTAAGTTACTACTATAACTTAGGATACAAGTGTAACTTTTTACAAAGTAACATTGAAGATGCAAGTTTGAAATAATTCAGTGTATGTGTTAACATGTACATTATACATTTGCATTGCATGAATATTGTATAAGGGAATAATCTGGTGTTAGAAGCCACAGACGCCAACCTCATCATAAATGTACACCACCAAAACTTAAATTAAAATCCTTTAAAAAAATGTGTAAATTCTTCTCTATAATATTTATCACCATTTATTAATTTTAATAAAACTTTAGCTAATTGTAACCAATACAAATAGGTAACTTTAGAATATAAATTTGGGTGAAAAGAATTTCATCATTGGAAACTAACCCGAACATACGGAAAGACTAAAAACATTTCTATTTGTAATAATTGTGCATACACACACACACACGCACCTATATACTAATATATGCATACACTTAAACAAAAATCACATGACTCTTGATCATGACTTTTTCACATGACTTGAATCACATGACTTGATCAATTGGAAACCTACTTTATTGGACTCAGTGGGTCTCAAGACGGGTTTCCCAGTTGAATATTTCAGGTATTCATGACGCTATATTTGACTTTGTATAGAAAGTAAGTTAAAGTAATAAGTGCATTATTTATCACTGAACTTATATACCTCAATTAGTTTTTAAAAACTATATATATATAAACGAGTATCAAGATTTTACAAAACACGTGAAATAAAAATCAGAGTCCACACTAAGAAATCAGAAAAAAATATTAACATTATTCAACTGTAACAAGCGTCTTCGTCAGAGTCAATTCTCAACTGATCTTAGAGCAAAGTTCTTTGTCTTTTTTCTGATCCTTACTGAGTTTGAACATTGATATGTATATTTAATTATAAATAAATGTATAAATATATATATATATATTTATATATAATGTATTGTTTTCTTGACCACAATTACCAATAAACACTTTTTTTTCTTCTCGGAATTTGGTCAGGGTTAATATTTAGAATCACCTTTTCCCCAACGTTTCGTCTTAATTACTTGAGTAAGTAAGTTTTTGGAATTTTTTATGATGAATGTAAAGTTGATATGACAAATGTTCATTGTTTTACTTAAAGACGATACGTTGTCGAAAAGGTCATTCCAAATATTAACCCTGACCAAATTCCGAGAAGAAGAAAAAGTGCTTATATATATACTCTTTTTTGTTGGTAATCGACAGAGGGTCTCCAACCTAGAATATTGATTACATTTTGAACAAAATTTCCAAAGTTGTATTCATTTGACTCAAGTGTATTCATTCCTTTGATGAATCATGTAAATGAAGAATCTATTAAAATTTCGTGTAGTTATTTCAAGGTCCGTTAGACAACTTTCCTAAAATGTCTTATGTAAATATTTGAAGTTAATAGTGTTGTTTGAGACATCACTATATTAGCAGCTCATATATTAACTATATTAACTGTTAATTCTGTCTCAAACATTATTCTTTGCAAATGATATGTAGTGTACTCATTTGTTCAAGAAAAAACACGCAAATAATAGCTTTCAGAGTATATGAAGAAACTAAAAATGTTTCTTAGTTTATCGTTTCTTTGTTGTTTAACTTCATCGTTAACAAGGAATGCCAAAAAGGACAACAAATTTAGTAATAAACCACAAGTTCAGAAATAACCAAAACAAAAACACACAATATTTCTAATATGAACCTTCAGTTTCAATTGTTTCATTAAGCTGCCATCTTACACATGCATTTATTGTTAAATAATTTATATAAATTAATATGAGCATTCATACTTCCATGTGATTCTGGTGCATAAAAAAGAATTTTACACACGGAATGACAAAAGAGAATAATCAATGTAAAAAAAAAGCAGGCGTTGAAATGGAGAGGGAAGTAAGAGAGAGGGTGTAGGGTTTTTTTAAGTGGCTAATGGACTAAGGGGTAGGGCTTAGTATGAAGGATACTAAAAGAAACTTGCAATCCTTGCAAACTAGATTGTATTTAAACAGTAGATTTTTTATTACATTTGGGATGAGAAATAACTATTACTCTTCCAATAATATGTCATATTCATTTCAATTAGATTGAATTAGTTATATATCAATAGAATTTTGTTCTGAATGTTCTCTATATAGGAACTTCATTCTGTGAAATCTTTTTAACCCCATAGGAGCAAATGTACGCAACAACTGGGAAGTAACGGCTCCATGGGTTACCACAGCCCATCACACTATACGCACTCATATGCTATAATACAGCCACACTCATGCTAGGTTAAAAGAGAACTAATCGAAGCCGAGTAGAGAAGAACTAAGAAGGAAATAGTTAAAGAGTTTGTTTTTGCTTCCCTGGTTCTGTTTCCCTCATTAATGTCTCCTGAAGACGGTTGAAACTGAAAATTAGAGATTGTAGAGTGTTTTTCATTTCTATATTATTCTTCATCTATAGTGAACTTTATATATGTATACAAAACTAAAGTTTATCGGGACTCGGTCAGTTTTTCAGGTTCAAATTAAACTCTCTTTGCCAACGTTTCGTGTCACGTCAGTTCAGTGTCACGTGTTCATTCAGACTATAGTTGTTGTTAAAATCGACATACTATTTTTTTTTGTAAAATAATTTGTAATGTGATACTTAGTTTTTCTGTTTCAAAATTTATACTTCTGCCTATGAAAAAGGTTTTAAATAAAGACCGAAATGGTGGCAAAGAGAGTTTAATTTGAACCTGAAGAACTGACCGAGTCCCGATAAACTTTAGGTTTGTTTCTATTCCACGGTCGATACTTTTATTCATATATATATATATATATATATATATATATATATATATATATATATATTGATTAGAAATAGGTAACAGACCGTTTGGACAACTTATGTAATGACTACGAGATAAATCTCGGAGGAGCTACAATGAAACTCACTTTAGTATGTTCAGTCATCGTCATCAACAGAAGAAGAGTTTTGGTTCCCTAGTAAACATATATGTATATATTAATTATAATATGTATATTTCAAAATCGAAAAGATGATAGAATCTGGGCATACGCAAGTTCAAAAATCGAAGAAGAGGAGCACACAAAGTAATGAAACAGACCTACTAACTAAACTTTTTGGTTAATCCATCTTCAGGTGAAAAGCAATAGGGCGACCAACAAACCTGGGACGTCAGACAACCGACTATATATACATATTAAATTCACAGAAAGAACACATAAAAGAAATCACAAAAACTCACTACTACATTTCGACTGCCTCATCATCAGGTATAAATATGTGAGCCGCTGCGAAGACAAATGACATCTCCTCACATGCAAGGTCGTCATGGTCGACAAAGTCGATATATAGTTGTGAGATTTTATGATTTACGTTATTTCTGTGTATTTAGTTTACTGAGTTCGTGAAATTATTTAATTTAATATATATATATTTATATATTGTGTTTCCCTACTTTGTGTGTTGCTCTTTGTTAATCTCGAACTCGTATGTATTATATATATATATATATTTATATATATATATATATATATATAATATATATATATATATATGCTATAAGTGGAAGTATCTGCTGCCTTTAGTACACTAAATATATATATATATATTATATATATATATATATATATATATATATATATATATATATATGACCCTATCTTGAAACTTCACAATACGAAAACTGGAAAAATGTTTAGGTAACGACACGGCAAATGTTTTAAGAATTTGAAGGTAGGGCGTTTTAAAGATTTGAAATATTTACCGCTTTAAAATACTGAAACAGTTCAGTTACACCTAAATCAACTGAATCAATGCTCTGTGGACCTGACAGTAAAGCAATAGATTAGGTGGACTGGGCTGAGGAATTATAATGTCGTCTATAACTGCTGAAGCTTTGCTAAAAAGATGGGGAAACCGAAGTTGCCTGCATTCTGTTAAATGGAATTGTAGATCTTTCCAAACTAAAGATGATATGGTTGTAACTCTAGTAATCATGATGATAATGATGATTTAGGGGTATGGTTCAGATGCAGTTTTTGCATATCATTTTCTTGTTGCATGATTATATATTATACTGATTATTATTGACTGCGATTTATTGTCATTGATGATTTTCTCTGTTTCAGGTAAGTTCCTTGATGATAATATTGTCTTTGGTAAGGAAGCTCCCAGGTATTTTTTTTAAATTTAAGGTACGTTTTATTTCAAGTAAGACAATTTTAGTTTCTCGGAGTACCTAACCCAAAATCTGTCACCCTATTCTGCCATTATTAATTTTTCTTAGACATAGGTAGCAATTTTTCAATTTATTATTAATATAAATTTAATATTAATAATTATTAATAAAAACTTCAGTTTTCATGTATTTCAGTGGAGAGGCGAGCACGTGAGCCAGTGGATTACCCTGGCCTTCTTATTTATAATAACTGCATCTGCATTTCATTATTCACGCTATAAGGTAATCTATAAGACAGTAGTTTGGCAGTTTCTTAGTGTTCTCTTACCGCTGTTGCATTTCATTTCTACTGCAAACTAAAAGTCCTTTGTTTGAGAGATCATGTATTGAAATCTATATCATTTAATCTATTCCCCTCTAATAACAATAGAGTATAATCCTTTAATTTAAAGTCGTACTTGACTTAAATGTGATTCAAATTCTCAAGCCATATGGTAATACATTTCAGGTTTGCATATCACCTGACATATATGCTTATTATTATAGACATCCTATGTATAGGGTGCCAGGTATAGGATCCATCTTTTCCAAACGTTATCGTCATCTACTGTTGCTGATAAAAAACTATACTTTTAATGAAATATAGAGTGTTGTTCATTTGCAATAGGCATCTTGTAAACAATATCCTATATAGAAAAGGATTTTTGAAACTTGGTTAACATACTGTTTACTGACTATAAATTTCCAGAAAATATGTAGATAGGACATTCCTGATCGTTGGTACATAGGTTGTTTGCCAACCCTGTAAAATTCTTTCTTACCAATTTTCTTCATGGAATTTGTTTTGAAGAACCCTCGAATATATAGGATCAAACTAGTCTTATCTGTTTTTCTGGAAATTCTAAACTACACAAAACATTAAAATCAAATTTTAATTTTTTGTGGTATGACAATTATTATTGAATTTATATAAAATATATTTAAATGAGGTAATTAACTTATTTTAACTATAATTTAAAATAAATTAACTTAAAAATTGATAAAATCTTAATTCCCGTTATGTGAATTTAAATCTTGTTTCCTTCTCCTGAACCACTAATTCTAGAGATTACAATTACTTAAAGTTTCTAAAGTTTGAAATTCGTAAAGAACTGATAATAGCATTAACTGAAAAAAAAATGATTTTCCGATAGCAATAAAGGACTAATAATAATACCAACAATAATAAGTATTATGAGTTTTAAAAATTATATTTAAAAAATTTTAAAAATTATATCACAAGCCTTTTTGTGATTTTTATGTTAATCACAAAAATCATACTAATCTCACTAATGATACGTTTTTTCATATTTTAGCACATTTTCATTTTAAAGTTTGCTGAGTCCATTTTTAAAGGACATATTATGTGTCGATAAGTTCTTAAGTTGGTGAGGTGGGAGGGGGTAGGTGGTAGATCCAAAAGTTTTTGGACCCACAACGTGTCAAACTGTTTGATCATTTAAACGTGTCAACGTATCATTTAAATAACCCTAATGATGAGATACACTGTATCGTGAGAAATTAAACTTATTGTTCTTTACATGAACTTAGATCTTATTTCCTTCACCTGACTTACTAATTCTAGAGATGGTAATTTTTTTTTTAAACCTCTTAAGTTTGAAACCAGTTTGGATAACCTGAAAAAAAATTCAAACTTTCCAATAACAATAAAGTTCTGTTTGAAAAAAAATTTAAACCTTTGAACATAAGATTGATCTGCAAGATTGTGATTTCGTTAATGGTCACTCCGTTTGACAGGTCGTATGAAATTGAACACAAGTATTTCCCCTTTAGGAAAATAACCTGTGCAGTTTTTAATGATATTTTTTAGTAGAAAAGGTTCCTTGTTGTACTTATTGAGTGCAATAAATAATATTATTAAATTATTATTATTATTAAATAAAATAATGAATCAATAATAAATGATAAATAATAATTCATAAATTAATAAATAATATGGGTATTATTTATTTATTTTAAATTTTGTTTAACTACTAACATATATTGACTTTGTAAGAAGTTCATACTATATTTCTATTACTATTTACGTTTTTGTTGTGGCCAGCCTGCACATATTCCGTGAAGCTTTCCAGTTGGCTTTCATCTTACTGAGGAAGACCGTTAAAAGGGTCGACATATTGAATGTAGATCTGAGTATCTCTTTTTCATTCGTGTATCTTTAAGTTTTCAAAGTATATACACGCATGTCTTTCAACTAAAACATCTAGTCTTCGTCACTCTCACTCACTCTATCTGAGTTGGAATCAAACTCTAACGAATACTAGTTATCTTAGTTCAAGTTCTTCGTCCCATTTTTGTATTTGTTATTGTGGTATAGTCGTTTATTTTTATTTCACAATTTTTGTCTATGAAATCGAGATATGCTCTTGTCAGCGTTTAAACTAGAGTAAGAAACTTTGGAATGCAACTAATATTTCTCAACTGAAACAACTTGTCTTCGTCTGAGAGTCACTTACACTGGAACAAGTGAAAGAGGACATTTGATGTGGTATTGAGAAGGGAGGTTGACAAGAGAGGTACTTTAAAGGGGTAAAGTGCAACGTATATTGAAAATATAATGTTTGTCTTTTTTAATTCATCCCATTTGTGTATATGAAGTTATTTATTTATATGATGATGATGATTTATATGTGTATATGAAGTTATTATTTCCTTCATTTATCGTAGTTGTGTGCTGTTTTATTTCTACCATTATCAATATATCAGCTGACTTCTTTTAGCGGTATCTGATGTGCATAGTTGGTGGATGTAGCAAGTCCTCAGGCTCAAAGCATACCGGTTACAAACATGACCTTATGATTCATTATTGAGCGTCCCACTCTTGTTGACCTTGACCGACATGCGGTCTTCGAAGAAGGTGCCAATGATGAAACCAGCAGTTTCTGTTGTACCTGACCTAGTTGTATTTCCAGAGGCCTGAAATGTTAACTAGTCTTGAGTACAGGTTGTCATGCCTTTAAGATCATAATCTCGACTGTGTTAGTTGTGTTATGTAGTGTTTGAATAGAGTCATGTAAATAGTTAGATAGTTAGAGGGAGAGGGGGCTAAATATTTTTCTAGAAATTATAAACATTAGTTAAAAATGAATTTGCTAATAAGCCAAAATGAGAACAAATAACATATTAATGATTTTTTATGAGAAAAGGATTTGAAAACCTTAGAGTGATGTAGTGTTGAGCTTTCTTGCCTGCAAGTTCCAGTAATCACTGCTTTATTAATATTATCTGAGATTTGGGAATACAAGGTCGATGACACTTGTAGGTCGCCTTACCTATCACTATCCTATACTCGTTAAAGACCCGTACTTCAAAAAATAGATGAAGCATGATCTTCGTTTGCAACTCCAACGCAGAATTCCAATGACCTTAAATAACTGATGGTTTAATGAAACAAAAAGTAATGAAATAAGACATATTTGAAAAATAAAAAAAATTTTAAGGAACTATTTGATTGTCAGATTACAATATCTATTTTAAAATTATTTTTGCTAAGTTAGTTTACAAAAGTAGAGTATGGGTATCATGTATGGAGATTGTTAAAAGCATGTTATGAAAGATGGTTGTGGGAATCAATCCTGAAACAAAGCACTCTCCTGTGTAGTTAATCGAAAACTGATTATCTGTGTTATACCTAATTTAAAGTTAGCTCAGTGGATCTCAAAGCTGTATAAGTCTTCTTGGAAATTCAGAAAGGTTATTCCAACGGTAGAAGCGTTGGAGTAAATAGTACAAAATGTTATTAACTTTTACATTACTGTAAGTAAAATAAAGTAATCTAGAAAAATATGAATGCTGAAATTTTCTCCAAAGGTTTTCGAGTCCAGTTATTTAAATGTCTTCACCACCCTGAGATCCATGTTTCTAGTTTAATATCTTATTTTTACTAAAATGGATAAGTTATTTTATATCCCAAGATTTCCATTGACGAACCTATGTATTTAGAATTTAGGAACTAACAATTTCCTATTTAACAATTGTCTGTTCTATGATTCAACTTCCGTCAGGATACAGAAGTGAATTATGAAAGTGCTTTCCGTGTCACTTAAACGTCTTATCCTCATGATCCGTTTCATCTTATATATTATATATATATATATATATATATATATATATATAAAGATTTCACATAAACACGTGAAACAACAATCAATGATCAAGCCACAATAAGAAATGGGAAAACAAGACTAAGATCTTTCAACCGTAACAAGCGGTCTTCGTCAGAGTCAAAAACCCAACTGAAAAACCAAATATTGTTATATATATATATAATAAAATAAAAAACGAAGGAAACACACAGAAAGACACAGACATAACTCACATCGATATTTCGACAATCGTCGTCATCAGGAGGTGCGAAGAGCGAAGAGTCCCGCAGGAAGACAGGGCGGTACTAAAAAAAAAAGTAAAAAAAAGTAAAAAAGTCCGCTGGACCGTTTCTTTTAATTGTGTATATATATATATATATATGTATATATAACAAGATTTCACATATACTCGTGAAACAACAATATGAAATAGAAAATAAAAGACTAAAATCATTCAACAACGACAAGTGGTCTTCGTCAAAGCTGGGTTTTTGACTCTGACGATGACCGCTTGTTACAGTTGAAAGATCTTAGTCTTTTTTCCCATTTCTTATTGTTGTCTGATCATATATACATTATATAAACATTATATATATGTGTGTTAGTTGCGTAATTTTTTTCTTAAAGGTAAAAATTTCATTTGAATGGATATATGTTTAGTATAGTTTATTATCAAATACAATGATACAATAAAAACTTAACCATTTTATTTGATTAAACGTTTAACCCTGTTCTCTCTTACACACACTTTCTCTCTCTTTCTGACACATACACACACACACACAACATACACACTCTCTCATATACACACGTGGACATAAAACACATATGCAAAACCTCTTATATTGGACTCAGGCGTCCTGAAGCCGTTTTTCGTTGAAAAAGAATTACTAAATGTTGACCTAAATAATACTTTGATTACCGAATATTTCTTTTAGAGTGTGAATAAAAGTAAAAATTAATGACTAGAAATTTTTAATTAAGTATATAAGAAATTAATTACATTAGAGAAATTCTGAAAACAGTTAGTTGATTGAAAATTTTACTGCCAACAACTCTTCAAAAGATTTCTCGCTCTGAGGTCATCTAAGGTCTAAAAATATTAAACATTTTAGGAGTCTAAAATAGAAATTTCCATTTGTTTACAGTTTGAAATTCACCTGTCAGTCATGCAGATAATCTTACTGAGCATTCTAATAATTTTTCCTATTTTATGATCATAAAGTTTCATTGTTAGTTCATAATTTTACATTACTTAATTTATCGTAAAATTAAACACTGTAATAGTGTAATCTTTTCTATATTTATTTTTATCAAGGGCGTACGGTGACTTTTGTGACTGGGAAATGATAGCCGACATTTTTTTTTCATAGAGGTAGAAATTTCATTTAAATAGATATATTTTATACTACAGTTACTTATCAAATATAACGATCCAATAAGAACTTAACCATTTTATTTAAATATAAGTTCAATCATTCTTTCTTTCTTGGTGAAATTTTCAATAACATCATTGTATAATGCATCAGTGGCGCAGCAAAGGGGGGGGGGGGAGGTCATGTGTCAGGGGGCAGCATTTTGAGGGTGTTAAAGTAGAAAACATAAAAAAATAACCAATGAAAAGCTAACACAAAATCTGAAATTTTATACCAAAATGAGTTTTTAAGGTCGTTGATTGTAATTTCATGAAATTCAATATTTATAATTTTGAAGGTTAACTGATTATCAAGGGTCTGAGGGGGGGGGGGGGGGGCAAATCTTACGACCGCCCGGGCAGCAAAAATGGTTGCCACGCCACTGGAAAGCATCGCTCTTGATGTTCTTTAAAAAAAGTTGTTTGCATTTCAATTAGTTCAAGACTGCTTAATCTTCTTTGCCCCTCCGAATTTCGCATATAGTTGTGAATTTTACTATACTATACTTCAAATTGTTCTTTTATAGTACTGTTAAAAATCTATACGCTTAAATCGACTTTCTCCGTGTTATAATGCATAAACTGTCAAAATACTCGTAGAGTTGCCGTTTTCTCCGTAAAACATAGTATATTTTGTTTTTGTATTAAATTATTTAATCTATCTTCTCTGAAATATATTTTCACTATATATTTTAATTCTGACGGTTGTTTCTGAAATTATTTGATTTGTTGATTAAAAAAAAACCTGAAATCGGTTAATTTTGATGCTTCTGTAACGATATGCACTCGATTTTCTGGTCGAAGCAGACTGATCGATTGCTTCCTCTTTGCTATGTGAGTGTTGCATCTAACTCTCCAGTTCACAATTCACCAATTCAAAACTCACCAAACAAACCGATTTAGGTGTAATTAATATAATTATATTTCTGTACCAGCGCAGACTGCGAAAAAAATTGATGTTATGACTTTTCATCAAAGCAAAATGTTGAATAATTTCATCCAGAGATTCCAATATCCCTGTTACTTCCCCTACGTGGATTTTTTTTTGTGCCGTCAGTCCACTGGTTCACCTCAGCGCAAATTCAGAAAATTAAAACTGGAAGCATTATATTCATCACAATTTGCACTGATTTTAATGATTTTACAGTATAACGAAAGAAACGTCTAGAGAAAAATGAGCAAAAAGCTTTCATTGGCTTCTATAAAAGCATTGCTTCCCTTGCTTCATTGACTACACGCCTTTGATGTGTATGACCTTAAATTCATAGTCAACCTTTTAACTAATATTTTGAATTATAAATAACGTTATTTGATAGTTTAATTTTATAAAAATTCGATTAATTTGAAATTTACTACAAGTACTATAGAATACAACAGTTAAAACTTGTATACTAGTATATAAAACAAAAGGACTCTCAGAAGAATTATTATTTTATGTTCCGCTGTCTGAAGCCAGGGAAAGCTGATTGCACCGACGAAGACATCTGGAATGCTTAATTCACTACATTATGATGTTGGAATTCAAACAGAAATCCAGTAATAAGCTTACAGAATGAATGAGGTTGAATTATGTAGTAGCTTACTAAATCATAGGTCCTGACAGATTGGGAGTGTTAGTTGACTGGTGACATTCATGATAAATGTATGCCGTAATTATATTAATCACAAACCAGAAATATGTCTACATTAATCTAGCAAAATAGACTTTCGTTAAATATATCATCAGATCTATGATAGTACAAAACATTATTAACTTTAAAGTAGTGTACATTTTTCATTTCCTTAATGATTTATATCGTTTATTTTATTATAATACAAAAATATATATCATGAATTTTATCAAAAAAAATTATCTTGATTAGTATATATATATTAAATGCTTTGAGCTGAAATACACACGTTTGGTAAGTCATATTTTCCTTTTTTGCTTTCAATTGATTCTTTTCTTGACCAAAGTCATTCTTTAAAAAAGTACTAATATCTATATATGTTTAGTAGTTCTTAAGAAATGGGAGACAACTCTGACGAAGCCTGCATGTTACGGTTGAAACGTATTAGTGTTTTTCTTATTTTATTATTGTGGTTTGAGCGTTATATATATAATCCGTGCCGAAGGATGGATGATACAGGGGTCAGTGTATTATGAACGGAACCTCAAAGGTACCAGGCGACCTCCTTGAGTAAATAGTCTTACTGCGGTATGCGGTGCTCTGACGGAGCGGACAAAATACCACCGATAGAGCTTCAGGGATTTTCCCCTGTATGATACTAAGGAGAAGGAAGTCCGGAAATCAAGTCAGAATCGAAGAAGAGTAACTGACAGGGAAAACAAATAAACTTACAGACTCAAATTTTTGGGTAATCTGTCTTCAGTAGAAAAGAAAAAGGGAAACGAAGCAGGTTGTAGACGCAACGGCAAGTAACACATTCTGTGTGTTATTCTTCTTCGATTATGAAATCCTATAGGGTCCAGTTTGGAACATCTTTCTGTTTATTAAATGAATATATATATATAGTTCAATGTGCATAAAGAAACATAGAGAAATTAAAAGCACACACTTACAGTCTCTAAATTTTGGTTTGAACCGTCTCCTGGAGAAATAAGAGGGAAACCAAGCTGATTAGATCAACCAAACTTCAAGTAGGCCTTTTCCTGTTAATGATGACTTCCTAAGTCATTCAACCTTCAGTATTAAGAAAAGACTACTTTGTCCATCTCTATTTACCTTATACATAGTGCCAAATCACTTTGAACTTCATTTACATTATGCAGTCGAATTATATTCACAATATCAATTGGATTATATAGTAATTATGTAGTAACAAGAATGCTGTTTACAAAGATTGTCAATCTTATTAAAAAAGGAATTTCAGCCAAATATAATCTTTATTTTTAAAAATGTTAATTTGAAGCACTTAATTTGAAAATGAGTGAATTAAATGGAACAATTGAATGGTAAGAAATTTGATCTGTAAAAAGTTTTAAAATGACTTAAACAACTGTGGTAATAATATTGTTTCGTATAGAATGATCACTTGCGTATGTACTTTCATTCTTGATTGAAAAGAAAGATAATGGATCACAAAGGAAAATATATTCATGATTCGCGGGTTGGATCAAACAGTATGATCTCTGGTGGGGCACGTCACTCAGAATGTACAGTAAAATCCCACGGTTTATAGGAAGATGAACTCTCTTTTCCAATGATATTAACTGTCAATCCTAATATTGTGTGCAGTATGAAAGAATGGCAAAATCTTTCGTTTTCAAACTGTAACGTATATTTTCTTAACATTTATAAACAATAGTTTGTTTCCTAATTGCGCTCTTCATACCTGAATCTAATGTGAAATCTAATTGGATGATAATTATATTAAAGTCTAAACATCTTCAAATTTTCATATTTATAAATACATACTGTCTTACGGAACAAAATTATTTCTGTAGAAATGTAGATGGAACATAGAAATGTCAATGTTAGATACTTTATGAGGAGTATCAACTATACTTTACTGATTGTAAATAAATGATTGTTTATTGTAAATAAATAAATATTTAATCATTATTAACATTTGCATGCTTTTATGATCAATTTATCAATGCTCTGTAAATAATTGCATATTAATGAATTTTGTTATATTAGACGAATCTCCGACCGTCGCATCGTAATTGCGTTTGGTGTCCCTATCTATTCTCTCCTGATGACGGTTAAACCGAAAATTAGAGACTGTAAGTGTGTTTTTCTATTTACTGTGTACCTATAGTTTGAAACATATGTATGTCAGTACATATAAACTAAGGTTTTCAAAAGAACACACAGAAAATAAGTGTTCAGTGATTTCATTTTCTGTGTGTTCTTTTGAAAATAATTCAGTTTGAAGAATCCTTTCATATATATATATATGTATAAATATTGATGAAAGTATTGACTGCGGAATAGAAACAAAACTAAAGTTTATCGGGACTCAGTTCTTCAGGTTCAAATTAAACTCTCATTGCCAACGTTTCGGTCTTTATTTAAAACCTTTTTCATAGGCAGAAGTATAAATTTTGAAATAGCTAAACTAAGTATTACATTACAAATTATTTTACAAAGATCAACATTACTTGTTTTTATAACAAGATCATTCTTGTTACAAAGAACAACAACTGTAGTTTGAATGAACACATGACACTAAACTGTCATCCACAGACTATTTTTCTTTGTAAAATAATTTGTAATGTAATACTTAGTTTAGCTGTTTCAAAATTTATACTTCTGTCTATGAAAAGGGTTTTGAATAAAGACCGAAACGTTGGCAATGAGAGTTTAATTTGAACCTGAAGAACTGACTTAGTCCCGATAAACTTTAGTTTTGTATATATATATATATTATCACACCAAGTGCATTTGAGAAGTGACGGTGGTGTGTTTGTATCTTTACTCTGTGTCTATAGTTTACCGTCGATCGTATATATATACAAATATTTCACAAGCATACAAATAAAAATTAACGATAAAATTTGACTGTGACTTTGACAAATAACAGTAGTTTTGTTAGAAAGATTTTAGTCCCATTTCTGTATTTCTTGCTGTGGTTTAAATAATATATATAATAAATTCATCATCGTTAGGTTTTCAGAGACTATAAAAAAGTAAAGTTGAAAAATCTACAGAAGAATGGCTGCTGAGAGGATTGGAAAAAGTATTAAAGCATAATTGACAAACAAAAAGTAGAAGGGGCTGCATGACAGTTGACGGAACGAATGAAGCTATTTTATAGTAAAAACAAACACCTAGGAGGGATGACCTCCTCCTGCTCAATATACTAAGGTTCAGTGACCCTTTAACCCTTATGGACCCAACTCAAATAGACTTTAACTTTTAAATTATTTCAGCCTTTAAATTTGAATAAGATATTTCAACCATATACCACTCTAGGGAATATTTCTCTCTACACGAACAATTTATAGGATACAATCCTTTTAACGTTAACATAATTTCAATTATAATAGAATGAATTCATGCATTTTTTCATTACCACAGAGGTTAGTAACATTAATATTAAAATTACAGTAATCCGTCTTACCTCGTACCCTGCTGCTGAAGCTCTTAGACCGGTTTCGGGCGTCACCCATCTTCAATAAGAACTGATCAACTAAATCTACGGAGTCCTACCTTTCTGTTTATATAACCTACCTACTTCCCAATGCTGCCTAGATTTTAATATTTAATTACTTTACCTTTACTTTTATTTTTATTTTATTTTATTTTACTTTTTATTTTAATTATTATTATTTAGTTTAATTCTTTTCTTATTATTTTCGTCATTGTCCAGTCTGTCAAGTCGTCGCTTCAATTTCTTTAACGGTTTAAATAGTGTATCGCTTTGGTGATTTATTTGTTCATTTATTAGCTTACCCGATTCTTTATTTTTAAATATCTCTAATTCTTCATTTACGTTTAGTCTTTTTCCTTTTTGTCCTGTTTTTATTAAGGTCATTGAATTTTCTAAACTGTCGGTTCATGTCCATATTCCGTTAGGTGGTTAGCATAATTAGATTTATTTGTGTTATTTAGATAATCTTTAATGTGTTCTTTATATCTTTATATCCATTTAATATCCATTTAATTATATCCAATTTAATAACGAATTTTATTTAGCGAAAGATGGATTAGGAATGGGACATCCAACTTCGGCTATATTATCCGAAATATTTTTACAGGAATTAGAAAAAACCTATGTCAAAAAATAAAAGAGAAATTCAACGTAGTCCATTATAGCAGATATGTGGATGACTCCTTCCTAATCGTAAATAATGAAATGAAGATAATATAATAAATATTAAAAACTACCTAAAC
Source organism: Hermatobates lingyangjiaoensis (assembly GCA_026182355.1). Classification (NCBI taxonomy): domain Eukaryota; kingdom Metazoa; phylum Arthropoda; class Insecta; order Hemiptera; family Hermatobatidae; genus Hermatobates; species Hermatobates lingyangjiaoensis. The sequence goes on along the minus strand of JAPFBL010000119.1, from coordinate 243,804 downwards.
TCACTAAATAATAAATAAAATTTACACACGAAATAGAAGTAAACAATCAAATAAACTTTATGGATCTAACTATAGAAAAAAATGACAAAAAGCTTAGTTTTAAAATATATAGGAAACCCACGCGACCGATATACCATACATAAAACTTCAATCCATCCTAGGCAACAAAAATTAGCAGCTTTCGTTATATGATAGATAGATTAATAAAATTCCGATGAATAAAACTAACTATAATAGCGAGTTAAATATAATAAAAACAATAGCAAATAACAACGGGTATAATACAAAACGTAATAGATAAAATGCTAAAAACCAGAAGAAATAAAATAATTTTAATAATGAAAGAATTAATAACGATAAATACGCGTGTATAACGTTTATAGGTCAAATAAGTCATAAAATCGCAAACTTACTAAAACAATACAATATAAATATAGGGTTTAAAACAAATAATTCAATTAACCAAAGATTAGATAACTCAACAGAAAATAAAACTAATAAATATGATAAAAGCGGGGTATATAAAATAAAATGTAAAAAATTGTAATCATATATATATTGGACAAACGGGAAGGACCTAAAATTAAGATATAAAGAACACATTAAAGATTATCTAAATAACACAAATAAATCTAATTATGCTAACCACCTAACGGAATATGGACATGAACCGGACAGTTTAGAAAATTCAATGACCTTAATAAAAACAGGACAAAAAGGAAAAAGACTAAACGTAAATGAAGAATTAGAGATATTTAAAAATAAAGAATCGGGTAAGCTAATAAATGAACAAATAAATCACCAAAGCGATACACTATTTAAACCGTTAAAGAAATTGAAGCGACGACTTGACAGACTGGACAATGACGAAAATAATAAGAAAAGATTAAACTAAATAATAATAATTAAAATAAAAAGTAAAATAAAATAAATAAAATAAAAGTAAAGGTAAAGTAATTAATATTAAAATCTAGGCAGCATTGGGAAGTAGGTAGGTTATATAAACAGAAAGGTAGGACTCGTAGATTTAGTTGATCAGTTCTTATTGAAGATGGGTGACGCCGAAACGGTCTAAGAGCTTCAGCAGCAGGGTACGAGGTAAGACGGATTACTTTAATTTTAATATTAATATAATAGAATGACTTCATTTTTATTACTTTTTCATGAAATTATATATATATATATATATATATATATATATATATATATATATATATATATATATAAATGATCAAACCACAAATGAAATGGGAAAATAAGACTAAGGTCTTTCAACCATAACAAGCGATCTTCGTCAGAGTCGAAAACCCAACTGTTGGGTCAGTTGTGTTTTTGACTCTGACAAAGGCTGCTTGTTACGGCTGAAAGATCTGAGCCTTGTTTTCCTATTTCATTTGTGGTTTGATCATTGATTGTTATTTCTCGTGTTTATGTGAAATCTTTATATATATATATATATATATATATATATATATATATTGTTGTTGTTGTTGTTGAATGTTGTTTTCAATCGGTACTTCTTTCTCTTCTGACGAAGATCACATTTCTTTAACCATATTCATAACACGATCAATAAATATCGTCATAATAAATTGCCTTGATACAAGGATAATCTAAAGAAATACTGCTTTATTTAATTATTTCCTTTTCATTTTATTTAGGTTTTGTCATTTTTTCTTCCCCAATACATTTTTTATCTTTTATTATTTAATTATTTCATTTTTTTTAACCATCTTCAAACGGGAGAGGGTTTCCTCCTCTTAACTCTGCTGAAGACGGTTCAAACCAAAAATTAGAAACTTTAAGTTTATGTTTTTAATTTCTTTATGTCTCTGAATCTACATTGAACCTTATTTACCCGTTTCAGATTGCATTTTCATCGAAAAAGGGCATATATTTAAATATATATCAGTTTGCAATGAATTACCACAGTTCTTCTGTTTGTAAACGCAGTGACCTTCCCGTTGATACTGATGCCACTTCTCATGGACTCAGTTTCAAAGACTTTTTCCGTATATAGAATCTTAGGCAGATTACAGATCCCAATGCTAATACCACTTTGAGAGCTTCAGAAGAAGTTCTTAATGGTCTCCCTGGTGGGTAGATCTGCTCCTGAGATTAACCTCAATCGTTAATTATTCATTATTATTCTTTAGTATTTTTAAAAAATTCCGTTTACTTATTTATTTTTAATTTACAGTTTTGTATAATTTTTCTTATTTTTACAGTATTATTTTTTATTTTTTTTTTATTTATTTATTTACTTTATTATATATTTTATTTGTCCTTGTCTTCCTTCTCTGCATAACTTGGCTTCCTGATTAATTACTAAGTTATTTAAGTTCTTCAAATAATAGTTAAGACTCTTCGTATATAATCTGAGCAACACAAATGTGTTAATAAAATCTATCAATTTTTCCCAAAAACTTTTGGGACACAAACATTCGTTACGGATCTGTTTAATCCTAATATTACCTTTGCTTATTAAATTTTTAGAATATTTTATTTCAGTTTTCATTCAGTCTCTGATCTCAAATGATATCATCTAATGCAAGTAAATTTACTATTTCTATAATATCTCCTTCATTTTCGAGGAATTCCAAAATACAATTTCTTGACTATGTCTATTGTATCTTTACCAAGCGAATGTAAAATTTTTAATTTTTACTGTGAAAGATTTAGCCTTAGATCTTCAAGTGCGTCATCACTGCTGGTTTTAACTTTCAAACTCATGGTTTATTCCCATTAGTTGTGCAATCTGTAATTGTGTGGTATTTACCCCAGTATAATGATTTATTGGTCGTCATGGCGGTAAACTCTCTTCAAATCAAAGAATCTTGCTAACATAGTGCAGCTTCTTTATGACAACATTCCAAATAGATTGCTTTATTGTTTTTTTTTAATAATCTTTTTCCAGAATTTAGCCACTAAATGAAACACACTATCTTCTAGTGACTGTTTAGTACTACTCCAACAATTTTTCACTAGCATCAGTATTATTATAACTATCCATTATAAATTACTAGTATTTGGAATCAAACATAGATATTCTTTAATGCAGCAAGCTTCAATAAGAACTGTACGTTTTACCTTGATAAGTTTATCTAATAAAGTTCCAAGTTGTACCACAGTATTTTAAATATTTTACACTAATAATTTATTTGTCCAAAATACCGTCTCACTTTGGTATTATTCTTATGTCTCTCAAAGGTTTTTATTGATACAAGGTCGTCTTTTGTTTTTAATCATATTTTTTCAATGACGTCACGTAAATAAATATTCGATTATATTTTGCTCTCCAACATTTTGCATTAATCAAACACTTATCACATAATTGCACATAGCAATATTTCAATATGTTTTATACATTCAAAACTCCTTGAAAACTTAAAAATATCGTTTATATAGTTCTTGGAACATTCATAATGATCTTTAGAATATAGATCAGAGTTAACGCTACACAAACCTGTTGGCATTGGCAATTCTAGATTACAAATACTATCTCCTTTCTGTCATTTTTTTTCTTATTGGAAAAGATCAGAAAGCGAAATTGATGCCATATGCAGAAAACCTATTGCATTTTCCTTGATGTAATCAATATGCAGGAGCCGGATGAGCTGCAGGTAACTCTATTTTATTTGAAAATCGAAAGTCAATACATAAACATGACCTGCGTGCTGGCTCTTGTCTAAAAGACATCGTAACTGGTGCTGCAGATGACGAGCAGGATTCCTCAATCAGACCTGCTTCTTTCTTTTTGACCAGGAATAGAACACTTTTAATGTTTCTCTGATGGATATTTTTCCTCTGTTGGTTTAATTCGAGCTTCCTCTTTGAAGTCTAAAAAAACGTCAAATTTATTTTTAGTAAACACATCATTTAGTGATATTACTTTTTTGTTTTCATCAAGTTCAGTTAATTATTTGCCTATTCAGTAATATTTATGTATCTATTTAGGTTTACTTGTGCACTTTACTACTGCCACCGTTAATTTTTTTTTTGTTATTATCAATCTATTAACTATTTAATTTCTCATTTTAATTTCTTGATAACAAATATTATGGTAACAAATTATAGGAAAATATATTTTTGATGGTGAAAACATCTAACACTTATACGAAAAGTGACGAAAGAAGTAAGCTGCTGCGAAAGAAGTTTATATCATTAATTATTTTAAGAACACGTCGATTTCCATTACTTTTGTTTTTATCTGTTTCATAAGATTATTATTTATTAAGGTAGCATTGGAAGCTTTTAATTTCTTTTACTTCTTTCAACTTTTGCTTAATTAATGGTATAAACTTCTCCAGACAGGCTAGTTTTTGTCACCATTCCTATTCTTTTTCTGTAGTCACTGCTAAATTCATTCTCACTGTCTAAGAACATTTCTTTTCTAAATATCTGCAAATACCGCTTAGATGCTTCAAAAATCAGGCAAAACAGTTATCCTTGGTTATAGATTTAGAATGGTTGGAGAACTTGGACATCAAAGGAAAGCTCAGAAGGAGGAAGAATGATCAGTATAATATATGCAGACAGTTGAATTAGTCCAAATATAATAAAAAACAATAACAAGCAATGGCCATTGGTGGAAAGCATAAGATGACATTTATCTAATATGATGAAAAACGATAAGTTTGAGGTAACTTTTTCTCGATAAAAGCACACATGGGTCGAGGTTAGGCAACGAGGTTGCGTTTATACTGACAGAAGAGACTTCTCAGGATGACGCTCTTGGAGAGCCATACAGCGCTGCTCCTAGTGGGTGTGCTAAAAATGAGTTTGTATGATGCATCATTTCAGCAATGGAAACAAGAATTGTAATCCTTGTTGAAATGATTACATAGAAAAGCGTTCTTTTCTACAATCAAAGAAAGGAAAAAGTATAACGTAAATCTTACATACAAAGTACACAAGCTCTTACAGGCCATGGTGGGACTAAATCTTACCTTAATAGGTTCCATATCATTGAAGATAACAGGTGTTCTCGTGATGGTATATCATCACAGGCTTGGGACGAGATACTGTTTAGTTGTCCAATTCTAAACCAAGAGTAACAAAGATTTATGGCATTCACATTAACAACTCCATATGACTGTCCTCCTGCTAATAATACCACAGTGCAAAACAGTGAACTAGTTCAATACTTTAAAAAATGCATAGGCCTTATCGACTGTCAAAAACTTTTATAATGTGTATTTTAATTTAATATAATGCTTGATGTAATTTAATGTATATTTATAATGTTAAAAAATTAAGATATGGAGAATGCTAATAAATATATTTTAAAATAAAACGTAAGTGGTATCTCTTTTGGTTTATCTAACTTAGCGCACTTATCGAATGGTTTTTTTGACTTTCTTTTATGGAAGTAAGTCTTTATATTTATAGGCTGTTTTATTCAAACTTCATAATTTTATTTTGTGTGTTGAAATAATATCTATCTAGAATTTTTATTAATTTATTTTTACTATTAATTTATTTTTATGTAATTTATTTTGTATGAAAATATTTCAGCCGATAAGACTGCAGTTTATCCTTGAAATATTCAATATACTGCTTTGAACTTTTAATAATATTTTTTCTTTAAACTATGATGATATAAAAGATCCATTTATGTATTTGTAAGTATAAGCATATTTCATATCTCTTTGGTGGGTGGCGTATGCCAACAGAAACGACTTTGACCATGCCTCCCACTCATCACGAGATAACTGTTTTCACTTTGAGCTATACCACTTTCTGGCACTAACTTCTATAAATAACCCTAGGGCTCTAGCTGGGTCTCTCACTGAATAACGATTACATTTCTCCACAAACTTCATCGTTCATTCTTGTGTATTATGTTGACTGTTGCATGTATCCATGACAACCATCTTCTCAATGTCCCGTCAAGTAAATTCTTTTGTAATTCTATTAAGTAAATTATTAAGTAATTCTTTAAACTAACATAATTACTCCTTTGTTTACATAAATAAACAGTTGGGTTTTTGACTCTGACGAAGACCGCTTGTTACGGTTGAAAGATCTTAGTCTTGTTTTTCCATTCCTCTTATTGTGGTTTGATCATATATATATATATATATATAACAGTTCAAAATTGAAGATAGCTAGCACACAAAGTAAACAAACACACTTAAAACTCAAATTTTCGGGCAATCCGTTTTCAGGAGAAAAGAGAAAGGGAGACCAAGCAAGTTGTAGACTCAACGGCTAGTAACCGACACGGCAACCGCCAGTGCTGCCCCCCGTACCCGATCTTGAAGTAATAGAATTGAGAGAAAATATAAACAGAAATTCAGATAAGCAATCAAGTTGGGAAAATATAAATGATTCAGAGAGAACATATATATATATAATAGTTACAGTTGTGCTTTTAATAATATAATAGTAGTAATTTACATCATAGAAAATACAAGAGTTTTTTTTAAGATATGTTTCTTTGTTACTTTTTGTTTACCGTATATAATTCTGTGTAAAAACAATCTATGAAATGTTGGAATAGAAAATACAATTTGTTAAGGGAATAAAACTGGATAAAATGAAACCTGGTTGGAAACAGTGGCCATAAATTCAATTTCCAGCAGCCATCTATTGGGCAAGTGAGTGCTCTGGCTTTGCAATGCCTTTATTTTCACCACCACTGCAGTAAAGGTATATAAGAGCAAATTTTATCAGATTTCCTGTGAAAGATTACATAACAAGGGAAGCGTTAATCAAAGTTCTGTATTTAACGCTTAAACTTGTTAGATAATCATTAGAAGTGTCATTAATCTTGTAGGCTTAATTACAAAACCAGCATATTCCTCTCTAGCCACCTGTTACTTCTTGAAATGAGCTAGCAGGCTCATACTTCGCTGTAATTTAACCGGTACTTTGTCTTCCTGACTTCCCATTTGTTAATTCAACCAACAGATGCTCTAGTCTTCAGATCATATTTTAGCTAGGAAGGGTTCTTTGATATTGCAATCTTATAACTGATACTAAGGTAAATTAATATAATAATTGCATTAGTAAATGATAACGCTATCATTTTTAGACTACAGCCAGAGTTATTCCACCGGTATTGGACGATACCCATCTTCAAGTAAAACTAATTACTTTATTGGATTATTGGTTTTTATAGCAGCAAAACAAGTGATCTCTGTGTATCATAGCTAATGCATACATTATTTATTCAATAAAATTGAATATACTTATATTCAATGAAAATTAAAATAAGGTAGCATTAGCAATGAAAGATTATATTTTAAATCATTAAAATTAAGCAATAAATAAAATTTTTGTAACATCTTTATTAGCAAATATACAACTACGCATATTCTGCGTAACAGGCATATGTAGTAATAGATTACGCAATAACATCGATGCACATGAGCAAAGAATGGAACCCACTGGTCAACTTTTCACTTTGTTTTTTTTTTGTTTTTTTTTAGTATATTATTGTAATAGGAGATCCCTGGGCCATTTTCTCTTGAGTCGTCTTGGCGGGATTCTGGAAACGTGAGGGGGAAGCAAGGATTCGTACAAGTGGATTTGGGTGAGAGGAAAGGTTATTGTGAAATGACTTGTAACGATCAGAGGCTAGGTTTTGAATGAATGGAATTTTTAGGTCTTTATGAAGCGTGTAGTTTTTGACGTAATAAGGAGCATTTGTGATAGTACGGAGGATTTTTGATTGTAATGATTGTATTTTATAAATGTTGGAAGGTTTTGCACAACCCCATACATCAAGTCCGTAAGTCCAGATCGGTCGCAGTAATGTTTTATATAACAGCACTTTGTTGTGGAGTGTCAATTTTGAATGTTTTCCGAGAAGTCTGTACAGTAGTAAGTAGCGTCGTTAATAAATAAAAAAATATGGAAAAAACATATTATTTAATATTATACATATTATGTTCACTATTGCATTTATTTATGACATACTACTTCTCAATGTCCCGAACAGTAGATTTCTTTTCTGAAATTTTTTGTCTCCAGTCATGAAGCAATGTAATTACTCCTTGTTACCATGACTTTGGTCCTGATGCCCTTTAAACCCCCCCCCCCCCTTGCCTTCCTTCTTTCTCAGTAACACACCACATGTCCTATTCCACTTGTTCCCGTATAAGTAAGACTCTGACAAAGACTAGTTGATTGCTTTGAAATTCGAAATAAAAGGAATAACCACTTGTCTCTTTGGCGACTCAACAAGACACTGAAGTGGTAACTAATGTAATCCTCCGCTCGGTAAACTGCTACTCCAGTTGTTCTCAATCTTGCTGCAAGTGTTCAAGTCCTTTTCTTTTATAAATGCATCATTATACGCTTTTCTCATTCGAAATGAAGCTAATATCTTTCGACCAAAACAACAGGTCATCGTCAGAGTCACACATAAAATTAGTTCGGAGTGTGCGTTTTGAACTGAGTTCAATTGCCACTCTGACTAAGACCAGATATTTTGCTCCCAGGCAAACAACCGACTTCTATATTTTGACTTTCGTTGTTATCAAGAATAAAAATGGATCGTTTCAAATCAGTGAAGTCACTAGAAATAGGTGATGGCTAGGAATACCTATTTCCTAGTGAAATATCACTAGAGGTGATATTTCCCAATCGCTTCTTCACTCCATTCGGGCCACTTCTACTCCTGACGACGATGGGAATCGTCATGAGTAGAAGTGGGTTGTTAGATATACTTCTATATGCCTGGTTCATATAATATAATATAAAATATGCATAATAGTCCAGTTGGCTAGTGACACTCAAGCGAACGCTTTCCTCCTGAAGATGATGAATATGAAAACATCCAAGTCAGTTTTGTCTGTAAATGCCTGCTCTCTTTTCCTCTGTTATCGTGTGTGTTAACCATGTGGTTATTTAATTTAATTTAATTTAAATGTATATATACTTATATGTCCAATTTGTGAGAAAATACATAAAAAAAATTGTGACAGTTCACTTCTATATTTAGAAATATCGATCTTAATTATGTTTTATTCCATTCTTCACCTTTTAATCTTATATACTAAATTTACAGAAAGAAAACATATAAAATAAATCACAAAAACACTGCTATATTCGGCCAGCATCGTCATCAGGTATAAAGATGTGAGTCGCTTCAAAGATAGGCAAGGACTAAAGTGAAGTCTTATAGAGGAAGCACTGAATGAGTTTAGTGAACTTGGGAGGCAGCGAAGATACGATAAATAATACCAAAAATCAATAAATTTTTTTAAAAAAATAAGACAAATATTAAAAATAAATAAAAAACCGATAATTAAAAGTAACTATGTAAACAAAATTGTTTAAAAAAGAAATAATTATTAATTTATTATTAATAAATTACAGGCTCCTGTAAGCCCAGGAGCAGCTTTACATCCCAGAAGACAAATAAGTGTTCCTTCTAATTTTTTTGTTTGTTATTATTTCCCTTATTTATCCTTGTCTCCCCTCCCTCCGTTAAGTTGGCCAGACTGATTGAGTGTCTCTTCAATGAGACTTTAGTCAATCGTCGTTTGTCTTCGGAGTGGTTCACATTTTCTTACATCATGACGAGGCACTCGGAATATAGTAGTGAGTTTTTTTATTTTTCGGTGAAGTTAGTTTATTTAGTTCGTAGAATGGTTTTATTTAATTTCATTTATTAAATTAATTTTTTATTTGTTTAATATATATAAACAATTAAATGAACAATGATAATTATGCAATTATTTAATCACAATCACATTCATTCGTGATGAATATTAATATGTTAAATGTAAATTGAAGTAGTATTCTAAGAAGCAATTCTGTTTCAATGGTATTTCCTTTATAAAGTACACACAGATGCAATCGACAAGTATATTTTAATTATTCAATTTAATATCTCTCACAATTCTGAAATGAAAATATTAAAGGAAATCAGGTAAAGTCACTGGCAGTTATTGGTTACCAACTAGTATTAAGCTAATAAAGCTAAGTAACAAGTATGTGTTACTAAAGCTAAGTAGGTGGTGTAATAAGTTAATTAATCAGGATAATTAGTGTAGTTGTTTATGGCAATAAGTTAAACAACACGTGTCATCATTTAATTAACTTAATAACTAAAATAATAATTATTGAATTAAGTTGTGGTACAGTAAGATAATAATATTGGGGAGAGGGGCCAGGTTAGTTCAGTGGTTAACGTACTCGCCTCTGGGCTGGCCCGCGGGTCGGTCCCCACCTGGCCCTCGATTTATCCATGCGGGAGGTGAATAAATGCGAGTACGTCGTCCCTCGGAGAAGATGCTAAGCCGTCGGTCCTAAGCCTTTACGATGTCAGGTACTCGTTAAAGATCCCTATACGAAACGGACTTGAGTGAGGATAAATTTAGGACTCCCAATGTAGAATCTGTAGAATCACCGATAAAGCAAAAAGCCGGTAAAGGGCTGACGTTATACCCGCCAAGATATCGGTTTGAACAATAAAAAAAAATACAGTAATTAACAATAAGTATGGTATATAAACTTATAATCAAGCCCTCGAGAGGGTTTTCTATGGTCCGCGAGATGATATTGTTTTATTATTAAAATCGACCCTCAAGCAGCAGAAGTTTACACGCACCAATACTACATTTCCCACAATGCATCTGCGACATATGAGCGTAGATTCATTTCATAATTTATCAGTAGTCATTAGCATAATTGCAAAAGTTAACTTTCAGTTATCCATCAAACATGGCAAGACGGAAGATAGACACTGGAAACCGGTGCTTTCAAACAAGGTGGTAGTCGGAGACAATGTTCACGGTGCTAGCTGGAAAATATTGCTTTATTTATCCGATCATATTGTAATATATTTGTTAGGTTTTCAGTAGGTTCAATTTGGTTTACTACATTTTATGTGTCATTTCAAAAAAATCAATCAACTTTCCGGCCTTTGGCTTGTTGCTAAATTTTTTATATGGCCCTCCGTCCATTTTGACTTTGACACCCCTAGGTTAGGCAAAATTTAGGACTCCCAATGTAAAATCTATAGAATCACCGATCCTACAGAAATCAGGTAAAAAGGTTGACGTTGTCACCCGCTAGGGGATTGGTTTAAACAATAAATAATAATCACGTTGGATAACGGGTGTGGTATGTTAAAAACATTAAAAACTGAATACAATGAGTTATTAAATCAAATAGTAGTAGTAAGTAAGTGAATATAATAAGTTAATCAAGCTATTAACTAGTAAAGTGTCATAAAGATTTAATGATCTTCAATGAAGAGTTTAATAAATGATGAAAACTATTTAGCAGTGTAGTAGGTTAATAAATTTGGCATAGTATGGTAAGTTAATTGAGTAAAACAAGAGTATAATAAGCGGTCTAATAAGTTAATCAACTCAAATAACGAGTTTAATAAGGTAATAAAGTTAAAGAAGGATTATGATAGGTTATGATTAAATATTTCCTTTTCATCCTTAGATAAAATGTGTTTCATTATTTAATGTTTGATTTAGATCTGCAAAAATAATATTTTCATTCTTGAAAAAAGTATATAATACTCCATTGTCTAAGTTATCTGTTTGATTTAGTTGCTCATGCTGAATGGTAGAGCAGAGGATGAAACTCACAAATACATGTACTATCTGTTCTTATCAGAGCTACATTTTAAATAAACCAACATTTTAAACTCTTCAGTTCATGGTTATTCATTAAAGAAGTTTTTTTCTATTGTTCATTAAGACAAAATTAATTATATAATGGCTTTTAATATAATTAAAGGAAACTCTGTTAATTAAATTTTGTGTATCTCCAGTCATTAGGTCTTTAAAGTATCTAGATAAAAGAAAACTTTTATTTTTCATATGGACTGAGTTATCAAAAAGAATTAGCAGTTGTCAAACAATCAATATGATTGATTGATTTAAACATGCTTAGAGAGTATTTTACTTTAAATTATTTTAGGTATCAGAATTAATTCAATGCAGTTTCATTTATTTAGGAATATTGGAATTTGTTGGGACATATAAAAATTAGGTTTTTACCCTACAGTTATCATGTGGTATTTACTCATTGTAGGATAAAAAACTAAATTTTTATATGTGGAGACTATTCCATTAGCTTTTTACCCTACAATGAGTAAATACCACGTAATAACTAATTGCATTACCTTAGATTATTCAAATTTAATATGCATTAATAATTGTAGTCTTTCTTTGACGAAGTTGGAAAACAGTAAGAAAATTAAATGGGAACCTTTTTTTTTTCATTTAAATACTGCTATATGAGATTCATAATTTCTAGATTCTATAGTATCTAAGCTAAAATTCAGGTAAGGCAGTTTCATAAAAATTGAGTTCTCAAATTTCATGTTTTGAAATTGAATATATTCTATAATATTCTAATATAATAATATTCTAATATTCAGGTCAGGCAGTCTCATAAAAATTGAGTTCTCAAATTTCATGTTTTGAAATTGAATATATTCTATAATATTCTAATATAATAATATTCTAATATTCAGGTCAGGCAGTCTCATAAAAATTGAGTTCTCAAATTTCATGTTTTGAAATTGAATATATTCTATAATATTCTAATATTCAGGTCAGGCAGTCTCACAAAAATTGAGTTTTCAAATTTCATGTTTTGAAATTGAATATATTCTATACTATAATATTCCAAAATTCAGGTCAGGCAGTTTCATAAAAATTGAGTTCTCAAATTTAATGTTTTGAAATTGAATATATTCTATAAATGAAATGATATCTATGAATTTTCGGTCATACGAATAAATTTAGCAGTTATTCTGTGGCTAAGTAAACTTAGCAGTTATATTTGCTCATTGTAGGGTAAAAATCTAATGAAATAGTCTCCACATATAGACATTTGTGGAAAGTTCGAACGTGTTCGAATCGCGTTATTTATACTATTAAATTTCTATATAAGGAGAATATTTCATTAGATTTTTATCCTACAATGTGTATAATTATAATGTCATGGATAAACTTTTATATATTGTTATGAATTATATTACTTTATTTAATACTATTTGCTACAAACTTTGACTTAGTTCTAGTTGTTATTGCATTGTATGTTATTGTTATACCAATTTTTATATATAACAATAAGAATATTTATTGGGGGATCTCAAGAATTACGCATCCACACAAAAAAAGTTTAATATAAAACTAACAACGCGTTTCGAACAGTTAGTGTTTTTCTTTAGGAAAACATCTAAAAAAAAATACATATCTCTGAGCTTTAAGAACGTATGTGTGGTAAATACAACACTATTACAGATTACACAAGTAATGAACCATATAAATTATTATGTTGTATTATATTGTTATGAATAATAGTGATCTTTTAACAGTCTGCCAAAAAACTTTTACTTAGTTCAAATTGTTATTGTTGTGTTATATTGATTTATATTTTATAGTTATAATAATTAATATTGTTATGACAAACAATAGCTATGTTTATTATATTGTTATGTATCATAGTCGTTTTTATTTAATAATGTTGGCCAACAAACTTTTATTTAATTGAAGTTTTACAGTTTACTCTACAATACGAGATAGACATGGTATTCTGCGCCAGTATTTCAATTTAAAAAGAAAATTTAAATTCTTGAGTATTATTTTGCTGAGGTGTGCGAAGGTGGTTTGGACTGGTGTTGTAATAAAAGTCTGAGATAGGATGGAAATGAAATACTAGAAGGTGACGGCTTTAAATCAGAGGCAGGAAGGACAAAAGCAAAGAGCTGTTAATGTTGGGCTATGCAAGACGTGTACCCAGGTGATTCTGCAAGCCTGTCTGACTAGTATTCCAGTGTTATTTATAGACCTCAAGCACTAATAGACTTGTCCCCCCAACACAAATAGCCTTGTACGCCTCTGTCACTGTCACCTTGCTTCCTTGTTCCTCTTTTGAATTCTTCTAACCCACTTTCATTAACGGTGTCATTGCTTGCATTTGTTACATTTACCTTATTAACCTAAATGTCACAATTGAATAGAATAACCATTTAGGCTAACCCTCTTACAATAGTTAGAATACATATTTCATACCTCATTAATAAGTGCCTGATATGTGAACTGATACTTATTAAAACAAAAACTATAATAATTAAAAAACCTTAAGAAAAAGACAACTTACTTTTTTCTAATCAATAAACAAACACGAATAAGTGTTTTAAAAAAAATTAGCTTTCTAGGTATCATTTATGCATATGAATAATTTTAAAAATGATGCACCAAAAAAATTTTAGAAATATGTACAATGATTTTAAAAATCATTGAACATATTTCTCACGGCGCAACTATGAATACCACACTGTTCCTTATCATTTTTTTTATCAGAATTATTTTCTTTTTAATACTGAATGATAGCTTTCAATGATTTGGTGAAATTATTTAGAACTAATTTAAAATATACACTTTTCTCCAGAATGACTTTTCATTCGTCTGGCTCACTTCTCCTCCTCATGATGGCGGAATCAAGATATTGTAGGACAGTTTTGAATTATCTGCTGAGCGTTTGAATATTGGAGTTATATATATATGCATTTGAAAACTTTATTTCTGATTCCACTTGATTTAACTTCGTCGAGTATTTTTCCAAATTTCGAAATCTTTTCTTCATTTCTGGGTTCAAAAAATTCATTCTTCATTCTTCTTCATTCTGAACCCAGAAATGAAGAAAAGATTTCGAAATTTGGAAAAAAAATGTCAAATATAACTGTCGAAACATTGAACAGTAAGTCATATTACATATTGCCATTCATATTGCGAATATTGCGATTCATTCTTTGTGTCACAGATTATTTTAAGTATAATCAGGCTTTGTTTTTGACTTTGACGAAGACCGCTTGTTACGGTTAGATGATCTTAATCTTTTTTTCCCATGTCTTATTGTGATTTTAACATTATATATATATATATATTATTGAAAAGCACTCCGTCTTCGACATTAATTGTCTTATTAGAGAAATGTTCTTTTTGTCCTATAATTTTCTTATAAACTACTGGTAGCTCATACATTAATCTACCTTATCCCATAATAACGATAATAGGAAAAACAACCTTAACGAAAACCAGTAAAACAAACTATATTAGAAACTAAAGAAAAACAAACTGAGTTAAAAAACTAATGAGATACATGCTTTGACTTTTACCACATTCACCATCATCAGGTAAAATTATAATTAATGCCGAAGCCGCAGAGCTTTTCAATAATATTTGTTTAAAAGAAGACTTGCTGCCAGTATTCACCAATATATATATAATTATATATATACTTAAAATAAACTGTGACACACAGACAGAAACATAACAAAGATTCACTTTTCAATATTTCGACCGTAATGGCAGTCGTCCTCAGGAGAAGAAGTTAATTGACGGAGGGACGACGTTAATTTCTCCTCTAAAGGAAATGCGGGGCAACTGGTTAAAAATTGAAACGGTTGAGGAGAAAGAGGAAAGGATAGGGTAAAGTTCTTTGATAAATTTTCTTAATTTATGGACACCAGTGAAATAGTTGGTAAGGAGCGACACAGTAGTAGTGGGATCTCTTCTATTGTTGGTGGAAAAGTTGACATTGGCAGGGATGATTAAATTGGGGGGATAACCGTGCTGAGTGAATTTGCATTTGATTTTTTGAAGATTGGTTTCACGATCTTGGATATTATTATAGAAGACGGATAGAAAGAGACCGCGAGATAGATTTTTTGATATGAGGAGGATGACAGCTTTTGTAATGGAGGGCTTAACGTGATTTTGGGCGTTGGTGGGCTTAACGTGAACAGACGTCGTAACTTGTCGTTACATAACTTGCATAACTTGTAAGTTATAAACGATCGAAGATGGATAGCAATAGTTTAAAATTAGCAAAGTAATGGAAACAAAAAGAAAAACATTGACTTACATTCCATAATTTTTGGTTTGAACCGTCTGTAGGAGAGCAAAAGGAAGGAAGGAAACTAAGCACACGACACTGCTATGGTTGGAAATGTAGGTTGGTTTATGGTTTTACTAGTGAAGTTAAAAGCTCTAAGTTGGGTTATAATAATTGTTTCTAACGCCCACAGTTATAGGCTTGCACCTTTTAGCGTTAGTGGTAATTACAGGGGAAAGTTAGACTCCTTTATTGTTTGACACCCTTTTTATTTTTAAGCAGCATAATACTTCAGTAGAGCTATTAATTCATAGATAGCTCTTATTCCGTTAGATTGAACCATAGTCCTTTTAACTTGATACTTTAATGTTAACAAATTAAGAAAAAACAAGTGAGAAAAGAATAATGAAGGCAACTCTTGGACTTGAGTACTTACTTACTTACTTACTATGAGTATGTATACGTGCTTTAGGAAAGTAGTAGGAAAACCTAGTGTTTCGAAAACGTCAGTATGAAGGACGATCTAGTCATTTTAATACATATGTTCAATATCTTTGCCAATTATTAATTAATATAATTCTCGAGATCCTGCTATGCATCGTCGTCTCCCTCCTTTGGTCTTCTCAAGACGGTTTAAATCAAAAATTTTAAATTGTAATTGTATATTTTTCTTTTTATTTGTGTTACTTTTGCATATATAAAAAGTTCAATATTTATGAAGAATCAAAGATAAATTAAAACACACTCTTGCAGTTTCTAATTTCGGTTTGAACCATCCTCAGAAGAGATAAGAGGGAGAAACCAAGCGCACTGGTACACAGACGGTTGGAGACAGTCTCTAGTATTAATGTACTATTTATAATTGGATTATATATAAACAAATATATTTACCAATATATATACAGCTCAATGTACAAAAAGAAAGATAGAGAAATTAAAAGCACACACTTACAGTCTCTAATTTTCGGTTTAAACCGTCTTCAGGAGAGATAAGAGAAGAGCAAATCGCAGTGCAAGTGAATAGATGTTGTGGGCAACTTGTAAAATTGGATGAATTTCTAATTGAAGGAATCGTTCAACAAATTAAGGCTATTTCAAATGTAATAGGGAAAAATACTATCAATGATGCCAATCTTCATACAACTTTAAATCAAAATTCATAACTTGTCTACAACTTGTATTGACTTGGTCATTGACGACGTGATAAACGAAAGGCCTCAGAGCGATTATCTTCCATCATTTGTGGTGAGTTATCTGAATATATATGTTATTTTTGTACACACATTATTATGGATGATCCGCATAATTAGTGCATGCTTTCTATACATTAATAGTAATATACATTATTGCTTTTACAAATTCAATATATTTATTATTTCTGATTGTTAAATCAGATTTATCAGCATATTATATAGTAATAATATTATTTAAACTAAAGAAACTCATAATGTTACTTAAATTGGTGAGTCATTATAGTGTTCAAGCCAGAAGATTTTTCAAACAAGTCCTAGGTGAATTAACCTTATCAAGGGATTTAATATTAGATTTAAAACCCTGAGCCATTCAAATTAATTGTTTACATTGTCTCCCCAAATTACACTTGCTAAGGTAAATTGGGTGAGCTTATGAGGATTTCGCCTTGTTGATCATTATTAATTAATCAATTACAACATTTAATTCGGGAAGTCTGCATTTATCAAAGCTTAAAGAGTCTTAGGGAACTCTGCTGAGTGAGTTTCGTACCCCGAATAATAAATTTGCATTATTTCAAAGATTAAATTGTAATAATTTTTGCTAAATCATCTTATCAAACAGTGCATTTTGTTATTCATTTGTTATGGATTTTTCCGTAGGGCAATGAAGTAGCTCTGTATTATTTTTATACATCAGTGTTGAAGGGTTTGATTTGAAATTTGTACTATTGAACATAAAATTTAAATGATCATTTTGAATATATTTATTTCAACAATGGTCATAGAACCAGGTATAATTGGGATTGGAGCAGTCTTGTATCCCAGGAGAGGTAATTTTAATATAGAAAATGGAAGCTGATCTGTGTAATTTAAAACATAATAATCTACATATTTTGTCGGGAAGAGGTCAGTGTATGGAATTATCATATTTATTATATGATAATTGCATACATAATTACTTTCATGCTTTTCGTTACTGCTAAGGTCGCCATTCAAAGGGAGAACTTTAGTGAAATAATCGGGAATCTTGATTTTTCAAAATATGTCTTGCAAAATGAACCAAATTACACTTGTACAACAGACATTTATATTCGTACCTGCAAGGATCGTTATTAAAATTGATCAAATATTCCAAGCTGCTGAAGCAATAGACTGGGCACATTATGATCGATACCTGTTGAATTATTACTCTGTTGAAATTTCACTGACAGTTTAGTGGTGGAGGGAAGTAAATGATCAACCTTGCCTCCGGAGTCAAGAAGAGTTACTAGCCGCTAGTCCGAGCCGTTTGTCTTAAGATCAGGGTCCCTTAATTTGTAATACGTCTGTCAACAACAGTTCATTGAACTAATTCTTAGTTATTGAAATCTTATAGTTATTTTTTATCTATTCAATTTAATATTACCCTATAAGGAACATCATAATAAAAATACTGTTGATTTCACATATCTCACCCTATTCCAAAATCTTTATGGATATAATGAGTAAAGGTTGTTAGAATAAATGAATTTACAAAAAATACAACTTCCACAATGCTAAAAGTTCCTTAAACATTTCTGAGAGCTTAAAAAGTCGTTTGATGATGAACAATCAAAATTTATTGTGTTGATTTCTTTTGTGTATATAGTTATTTAGCTATTATGGAAAACGGTTTAGCAAACTAATTGAAATAAACTCGGAAAGAGAAAAACACAAGAACTCACTGTGATATTTTGAGATCGGACGTCATCAGTAGAAATGAACCAGTGTTGCCACCATGCAGATGAAGAGGAGAGAAGAACAAATTATAAATAATAAAATAACATAAAAAGAAGAAGTAAAAAGATAAATATACAGCACAAAAATTAATAAAAAAGAGTACTTAATAGCAATTTTGGTATAAGTGAAAGTATATATGAAAATAGATGGAAGAGGATATTTTAGAGTAGTACTCTGTTTTTTTATTGGTATGGTCACCTTATTTATTGCTGGAGCAATTTTGTAGAAGAGAAGCGACTCAATTGAAGGCTTCCCTAGTTTTCTATGCGTTGTATAGTTTACAAGAATGTGAGAATGATAAAACAAATGAAGATAGAACTGATCGCTTTGATGGAAAAGTGCTCTTGCATAAATATTGATAACTAATCATTTAACAATAAAAGGGCTACCAATTTGAGCTTATTAGCATGAGACTGAGGCTAACAATCAATTCTATCGGTTTCATTAAATCAGTCGTAACATGTAAAATAATCAAAAAGACCACATGTAGTGATAAATACATACTGTTAGTACCATAGTGATTAGTTGCATTAGTAAATTATATCATGTCTCTTAGACTAGAGTAGTTGTCCGACCGACTTCGGTTGTTGTTTGATAAATTCCATTGTAAATAGTATGAAATAGCAAAGCAACAAAATTTATTGATACCCCTGGGGTTGATGGTATACAAGAGCAAGGCTATAATTGACACTCCTGTGTTAGTTGGTGTGCAGAAGGAAGGCTACAGTACTGATTGATACTCCTGGGGTAGATGGTATACAAGAGCAAGACTACAATGTTGATTGACACTCTTGCGGTTGACAGCATGCAAGAGTAAGGCTACAATGCTAATTAACACTCCTGCGGTAGATGGTATACAAGAGCAAGACTACAATGTTGATTGACACTCCTGCGGTTGACAGTATGCAAGAGTAAGGCTACAATGCTAATTAACACTCCTGCGGTAAATGGCATGCAAGAGGAAAGCTGCAATACTGATTGGTACCCCTGAGGTAAATGATATCCAAGAACAAGGTTACAATGTTGATTGACACTCTTGGGGTTGATAGTATGCAAGATCAAGGCTACAATGTTGATTGACACTTCTAGGATAGGTAGTATGAAAAAGCAAGCCTACAATGTTGATTGACACTCCTGGGATAGTTGGTTCGCAAGAGCAAGGCAACAAAGTTGATTGATACTCCTGGGGTTGATAGTATGCAAGAGCAAGGCTACAATGTTGATTGACACTTCTAGGATAGATAGTATGAAAAAGCAAGCCTACAATGTTGATTGACACTTCTAGGATAGATAGTATGAAAAAGCAAGCCTACAATGTTGATTGACACTTCTAGGATAGATAGTATGAAAAAGCAAGCCTACAATGTTGATTGACACTTCTAGGATAGATAGTATGAAAAAGCAAGCCTACAATGTTGATTGACACTTCTAGGATAGATAGTATGAAAAAGCAAGCCTACAATGTTGATTGACACTCCTGGGATAGTTGGTTCGCAAGAGCAAGGCAACAAAGTTGATTGATACTCCTGGGGTTGATAGTATGCAAGAGCAAGGCTACAATGTTGATTGACACTTCTAGGATAGATAGTATGAAAAAGCAAGCCTACAATGTTGATTGACACTTCTAGGATAGATAGTATGAAAAAGCAAGCCTACAATGTTGATTGACACTCCTGGGATAGTTGGTTCGCAAGAGCAAGGCAACAAAGTTGACTGATACTCCTGGGGTTGATAGTATGCAAGAGCAAGGCTACAATGTTGATTGACACGTGAATGGCTTTACATGATTGATGCCAAACCACAAAGACAGAGCATCATATTTGGTACAGACCAAACAGTAAACAATGGCTCCGTACCTTGAGCAGTTAGAATCATTAGAAAGAGTTCATGATTCATGCTACGAATGATGAATAGCAATTCATAAAATTCGATTCATAATAGCAATAAAATAAAATAGCGATTCATAAAAGTAAAAAGCTATAAGCTGCTGTAAGAAAATGTTAATATTAAATTCCGTTTTACGACTATTTATTCTCATATACTATGTAAAACATTATCATGGTAATTTAAACACATTGAAAGTCAATTAACTCTTCCATGTTTATTTCATTCTGAGATTGAAGAGAAAGCCTTTATTTAATCAATAAAGTCTCGTGTTCTGATTCTTACAATCAGTGAAGTTAATTTAATAGTAGCCAGAAAATTTGCAAAAGTTCAGCTGATTTTGATAAACTTTGGCATTTGTTATCCCATTCCTTAGCAAAATATTTTCTTTAGAAAATTGAAGATGTTTCTATTGTAAAATTATATTTTCACTTTCTTGGTATTGATTATATTTGAGGTTATTTGTTTATTTATTGATTGCTCCTTCATTGAAAAGTAGTTCATAAAAATATACAAAGTTTTGAATATACTTAAAACGAAATAAGGTTCCCAAACATTTACAGAAGAGTCTTTGATAAAACTTGACATGTAATACTGCATTTCATTTTTCAGCTATACGGTGAAACCTTTTAAATTACAATATTATCGAAGCTTTATATATCTGTTAAAATACACTTTTTTTTATTTTTTTCTTTGAAAAACTTAGTAATGTAACTACAAGTAATCCTGAAAAAAAGTCATATTTGAGTTTTCCCTGACTAACATATTTTACATGTTTTTTAAGTACCCGACTTTTGTGGATAAGCAAATTATATTCAAAAGCTGAAGATCTCACTTCAAGTCGTACTTAACTCTGAAATTATTCATTAATTCCAGAAAACTTCATTGATTCATGTAAATGAAGTTTGCCAAATATGTAGTGTATTGTGAAGAAATGTGTCGAATTTTTTTGCCAAAATTTTGTTAAGTGAATGATTTATATTAAAAAAGTACTATTTTCTTTCTTTATTGTCTTCAAATGCTGTGCATAGTATAAATTTCAAATAAATAATCTATGTTAAAAATTACTATATTATTGTTAGATTAGGAAGTATAATACTATAAAAACAACCACAAACTTCTACTTGTAGTAACTCCTTCGTTTTATTAAATTAACCAAGTGTAACATAAACAACTGAAACATAATTTTATTGAAATAAGAGATTTCAAAATAGATTATTTATTAGCAGTTATTTTTGTAATAGCTGCTATGAAATAATGATTAATTTCATAAAATAACAAATAACAAATACAAAAGTTAATTAGAAAATTATATAACCATAACATAGTTAAAATAAAAACACTTGAAACAATGTAATCAAATACTTATTTGATATATTCGCGGAAAATTTACCATGAATTCTTCGGAGTTATTTTTTAAATGTGTTATTCTAAGAGATAAAATTATTATCTTCTCTCTTTACATTAAATTACACCCCGTCAATTCCCATTTTATTCATTTCAGAAAATTTAATTAATTTATATAAATGAAGTTTGCCAAATATTTGGTCTGTAGTGTAGTAATGTGCTCAATGTTTTTGGGTAAAATTGACTAGGAGAAAGATTTTCAACTAACCAGAGTAATTGAAAATGACTGTTAGAAAATGTCTGTCTATGGTTTATATGCTAATATGTATATAAATATTGATGAAAGTTTCGACCGTGAAATAGAAACAAAATGAAAGTTTATCACGACTCCGTCAGTAAAAAATTAAATATTTGAAAGGTCTCAGAACAAATTTCTCGGTTTTCTATTGTTCCTTATGGCTTCTACAATCAATGGTTTCCATCACATGTTTATTGTGACAACAGTAACAACGTTCAAAAACGTAAACGTTCAAACCAAATAAGCAATGAGAAAAAAGACTAAGACCTTTGAACCGTAACAAGCGGTCTTCGTTAGAGTCAAATCCCATCAGATATATACATAAATAAACAGTTGGGTTTTTGACTCTGACGATGACCGCTTGTTACGGTTGAAAAATCTTAGTCTTGTTTTCTCATTTCATATTGTGGTTTTATCACTGATATATACATATATAACTAGATTTTACAAAAAACACGTGAAGTAAAGATCAACATTCAAACCACAATAACAAATGAGAAAAAAAAATTAAGATCATTCAATCGTAACGAGTATATATAGTATATATATATATGTATATACATATAACAAAAAGAAAATAGATAACACCACAAAAAGTCGCTTGGATATTTCTACGAACTGTAGTCATCAAGAGAGATCTCATTCGATTTAGGGGTGAAACCGGAGTGAAGAATTCCTTCTTTGTGGTTACTGTAAAGGTGCTGCTGTAGCCAGTAGACACAAGAAAAAGTAGCAAACATGAAAATTGATTAATGCGAATAGAAAATAATATACTGAAACAAAAAAGAGTAAAAGAAGACTGAATTTAAAAAAACTAAATAATGAGATAAATACTCGATTGACTGTCGTCCCTGTTTCAATTAACTTCTTCTCCTGAGGACGACCACCATTTCGTTTATCAGGTGTATATATTATATATATATATAAGATTTCACATAAACACGTAAAATAGCAATCAATGAACAAACCACAATATGACGTTGAAAAAAAAGACTAAGATCTTTCATCCGTAACAAGTGGTCTTCGTCAAAGTCAAAACCCAACAAGGGACTAAGACCGCTTGTTTTGCCCTTTTAATTTTATATATATATATATATATATCCCTTCAGTAGACCGCTTGTATATATATCTCTTCAGTATATATTTCAGTCCTTTCAGTTAGCTTCAGCTACTCGAAGGGACTATTTCTGCCCGATGACGATGAATGTCGAAATATCGCTGTGAGTCTTTTTTGTGTGTGTTTTTATGTTTTTCACTTTCCTTGGTGAACTATATATATATATATATGAGTTCAAAATCAAAGAAGAGTAGTACACAGAGTAAAGAAACACACTTACGTCAGGCAATCCGTCTTTAGGAGAAATGAGAAGGAGAGACCAAGCACGTTGTAGACGAATCAGTAACAGAAAAGAAGAGATAGGGACATCAAGCGCACTTACGATGCGACTATTGGAGACTCCAAGGGACACCAAGCGCTTCACAAGTCCCTATCTCTTCTCTCCTGATGACGGTTAAACCAAAAGTTTGAGACTGCAGGTTGAAACCATCGAAATATAGTAGTGAGTTTCTGTTTCGTTTCTGTATGTTCTGTTTGTCAATGTAGTTTATATACCGAACAATGGTAAAACAATTCCAAACTGATAACAATAGTTCCATATGAGTATGGAAGAAGTAAATACGGAAAAAATAAAATTACAGTCTCAAATATTTGTTTTCAACTTTCATCTGTAGAAGAAATAGATGGAAAGAAAGCGCTTTGATGCAGAGACAGTTTAGTTTCCTTATTTTGTCTATCTATACTGTTATTTTATACAATAATTTTATTGCTTCTTATATTTTTATTACCTCTTTCAAATGATAGAACGAATTAGCAATAGAATTAATTAACTACGCAATCAACTGAGCCTAATAGATTACATTTATTATACATGCAAATGTTTTGCCATAATTATCTTTAATGTTGACATGAATAATAATATTTTTCAAATAAATTTTTATTTTAATAACTGCTTACTAATCTTCTGTTTCTTATCTGATTTTATAATTAGTTATAAAATTGTAAATTAAGAAATGCTAATTGCATTTAAATTAGCAATGCTAATTTTACTTGTTTATGCTCTTCAGTAATTTATTCAGAAAAGTTTCTTTTCAGTACTGAATCATTCAAAAGAAATATACCTTTTTGCTTAACTAAAGTGTTTGATAATTGGTCTAAACAAACATGATTTCACTTAAATTACCAAACATTAATGTCAACAATAAAATAAATCACTTATTTAAGTTATTCGTTGGTTATATCTGATCATGGGCTTACTTGTAGTAAAGTTGAGTGTAGACCACTCCAGATTGGTTTTGAATGCATGAAGAATGATAAATCAGATTACTCAAATCAAATTACTAGACATCATTTGTTTGAAGTCAAACCTTTCTCGGTTTCCAGTATACCTTTACCAGTTTTTGTTTAGGAATTTAAATTCTCAGTTATCACTATATTACTTTGTATACAGTTTGGTACATATGGTAATGATCAGCCGGTGTCTCAACCAGTTCAATAACTTAGATTATTAATAAAACCGAAAAGTAGCTAAACCACCCTTATTAAATTAATTAATGAATTTCCCGTAACACTTTGCTTTTGGCGTTCATATATTTTACGTTATCGTATTTTTCTATAAGATAAATAACCAGTTAATGAAATAAAATGATATGAATTATTTTATTTATTATATTTTCATCCCTGAGAACTAACATAGAAATCTATTTATAAGCGTGCTAATAGGTTTAATTTTAAACTAAATTGTATAGAAAAAAGAAAAAGAGATTCTACATTTTTTAATTGTATATGAAGGTAGGTAACACTGAATGGAATTTACATTAAATGTGACGCTATCTGTATATAACCAAAAAGGCAAGTATGAGCACTAAATTCAGACCCAAGGGAAAGCAAGGGAACATCTTATTTTTGTTAATTTTTTGTTGTTGCTAAGTTTGATCTATGATAATTAATTTGCCAAATTAATTTTTTTTTTAATTTAATGTTTCTTTTTCCTAGTTAACACTGTATTGTGTAAGAAACTTTGTTACTCTCACAACTGGCATAACTGTTTCCAATTAGGAATATCACAGACTGATATATCTACCAAACGAGAGAAAATTTATATTACATTAAGTTTATATTTAAGTTGCCTTATGTGTTGAAATGAAGCTTAATTTATTCAAGTTTGATGCACCATTATTTCTGTTTATCTTGTTATATATTACTACATTACTAATGACTTACTGCATACTATAATTTGAGAATTTTCTGATATTATAGAATCTTTATTTGATTAACTAACGAGCCGATATAACCAAGGTCTTATTTCTTTTACTTTTATTAATTATAGCGGCAGAAAAAAATATATACCTATAAAAATAAACTTTATTCAAGTATATCCTTTAAACAACAAGCACAACAAATATGATTTGGAAAACCTGATTTTAGTACTTATATAATACTGAGTACTAAATACTTTTAAAATACTTTTACTTTTAAGTACTTACACACTACTTAAAACTTGAAAGAGAATATGTATATGTATATATATATACTAACAAGGAGTTTTGTAATATATAAATAGTTTTAACGTCTGCTGGACGTGGTACAGCTAGTCTACCAGAGTAGATATCTTGATTTAATTTCTGAAGTCATAATTTTAAATGACTGAAAGAAGTGGTTTAATTTTGCAAAAGATATATTTTATTCCTATTATTATAATTATATTCATTCAATGAAAGTACATATTATCATAAAAATATTTCGAACGAAACCATTTTTTTTCATGCATGTGGTATTGGTAGTCAGCTTGTTGTTCCTTTCCGCTGATCCAGAAATTAGTTTAAGTAATATTCATTATTTTGCGGGCTGCTATTATTTTACTCATTTTTAGAAATAATATAGGAAGTCTCCACATAAAGAAATTTTACTTATAAAACAACACGTTTCAAAGACGTGTTGTACTTCTTCAGGTAAATAGCTCTAGTTAAAAAGATTACAATTAATAATTAGAGTAAATCTGCCTAAAGAAGGGCGGACACTGCTTACTTGAAACGCGATATTTCATTAAAAAATATGATTAATGTGGAAACTTTTTGCATTAATTCACCTAAAAGTGACTATTAATGGAGGAATTTGATATAATATTTATCAAATAATGACATTTTCTTGCAGTTATAATATGGAATATCTGTTACCTACAGGAACGATTTTTGTAGGTCAATATTACTTCCTGAAAGAACCGATTACGGCTTGTATTGCTTTCTGAGTAGGCTTGTGGCTTTCTTTGCTTAGAGGGTTTCATTTTCCACTTAACTGGAAATACAGTATTTATTTGACGTTTATTATGAAATTAAAATGGTCAAATATACTTTTCTATTGTTAGTGTTAAAATCTCACATGGTTATTATTAATAAATACTTTTCATACAACCAATTTCTTATATAACAATATTTCCTAAACTTTTGCCTGTAACAAACGTTTACCGTCCACACACTTATTCTGTATATAATATCCGACAGAAAATAAAAGATTATTAACGGTTTGTGAATGCTAGGTTTGTCATATTAAATTTCTTGTATTAAATATCATTCATAAAACATTTGCAGAGCCAATCTAAGCTTGGGATATTCCTAATGTGTAAACTTTAATGTATCCTCAAATCGATAAATCGACAGGTAGTGAAGGACCTTGCCATTCGTTCCACTATGACTTATGGATGCTGAGTCTTGTTTGCAGTGGCGCCCACTAACAAGAACTGCAACCAAATAGTACAGAATAAATGTGCCCGCCTTATAGCTAGGACTCCATGGTACGACAGAAACGTCGATATTCAACATGACTTCAGTTGGGAATCTATTGATTGCTACATTACTCGACTTGCTACGAGAGGAAATAAAAAACTACCCACCCATCCAGTTGGATTCTCCTTCTTCAGGAGCTGAATCCAACTCACAAACTTTCCCGTTCCTATGAGTTCCAATAGATTCCTATCTGAGCTAAATGTACACGACCTGATGACTTCGAAATTATACTGTATCTCAGACAATGTAAAGCCGCAAGTCCATATGACCAGGAATACTACTCCTTCACCTGACAGACTGACTTCCCCATTCCTGACAATGTTTAGTAACCTTTAAAAAACAGCAGAATGTTAATTTAGCTGTTTAATTAATGTTTAGTTAATGGTCGTTTTAAAATATTACTACTGATTAATAACCAATCAAAACTGTGCTAATGTGTTAAACTACTCCTTTACAGGACTGAATTAATTATAACTTTAAAACTGGTTTCTACATTCGAGTACGGCTGTCACGAAATTAATTATTATGAACATCCAAACCTTTAAATTCTAGTAAATTCATACAGTTAGTTATATAAAATAATTAGATTCTACAATCTAATACATTATTTATATCTAATTCATACTAATATAACGGTTTTATATTACATAACCGTTGAAGTATTAAAGGCAAAATGTAAGAATGCTGTTTGATCAGGGTTCAACTAGTTTTAAACCATTCATTATTGGGGTTTGCAATCAGTGTGGTAACCTGCATTTGCTTTTGTGTTTTTAGAATTCCTATAAATTCCTAGACGGTGAATTTATGTTAGTGGTTTTAATTATGCATTATTAATAATATGGCAGTTATTTTTGAAAAAAACATTATAGAAGACACAATGCGACTTTCATTTACCTCATTATAAATATGTATTGGAGTAAATAATAGTTATTAACAATTGCAGATTGACTCAAAATATATAAATTCTTAGATGAAATATACGGGTATAAAAAAATATGGCATTATTTATTAAATTTTGACATCACTTGAAAGGCAAGTGTACTTCATTTATGATGAATTGCATATACAAGTAAAATTAGAAAAGCGAGCAATTTTATTGAATAAACACTGACAGCTTAAAAACTGTTGTTAGTTAGTATCCATGTAGCAAAAAATAAATCGCTTCCTGGAAAATGTTTAGAAATAATGGTGGTTAATAAATTTAGCTAAGTTGGCAAATACCCTGTGGAACCCACCGTTCAGAAATTACATATTAATCAAATAATTTTACTCCAATGACTAACATTGGAGTAAATAAACAAGTATTGATTTTAGCTCACTGTTTTAATCCAATTAGATTGTAAAAAGCGATGGCCCTACTGAGTCCGTCAGATTATACTTAAAAAAGAACAAACTTTCAATGATGGCATAAACAATCAAGAGCTCCAACAATTTATTTAAATAAAATCTAAATGCCTGATATCAAATTTCACCGGTTTTTTTTAATTTTTTAATTTTTTAGGGTTTATCTTAATTTTTTGCGAAGATTGGAGCAAACAATCAAAACAACCTTAACTAAACAAACAAACAAGTTTAAATAATGAGTAAAATATACTTGGCAGTCATCAAGTTATCAAAACAGTTTTGCTTCCATTCTGTTTCTTATTTCTTTTATCCTTCTTTGCATCTTCACGCCCTTCTTCTTATATCTTCTAACTTCTTATTGCATCTTCACGTCCTTGTTCTTATTTCTTTCAACATCATTGCATTTTCAGGTTCTTTTCATATGTCATCTAACCTTTTATTGCATATTCACGTCCCTTCAATTATTTCTTCTAACCTATCATTGCTTCCTCATATTTTTTCTCCCGTTTCAAAGCTTACATTTTCTTCTAATTCTAAGTTCTATTCTTTTTTTTCTCTAGCTTGCTTGAGCATTCTTCTTGTTTACTTGATTATTTCATATGTTATATTGTCATTAATTTATTTATTTTATTCATTATCCCTTATCTTCCCAACACAGAAGTTTGTTTTGTTATTGCAAAGCATTAATACTTTAAACAATTAATGCTTTCATTTATTTTCAATGTAAGTATTTAGAATTCAAAATATTGAATTAGGATCAAAATTTAGAAATAGAGTTTTCAACAGAAACACACGTTTTGAGGTCTCCTGAGTCCAGTAAAAGAAGTTTTGCAAAAGGGTCCGCCTTTGTATATACATGAGTGCGTTTTGTTTGTTAAATAATATATGTACCATAAAGCATCAACAGTGTTATCTTGTTACAAGTGCTACCCTAATCAAACTGCTGGCTTTCATTATTAGGTAAATGAAAGTTTTTGGATTAATCAATTAAACTTGGAGTAATTAATCACATCTCATTGTTAATGTAAGGGTAAATTACATAGATGTGAATAAATTACTTTCTTCTACAGAGAAAGATATTCAAAGCACTATTCTAACATGTAATACAGGGAATAAATAAATACATGTGTCATTGTTTTGCATCTTTTAAAGCAATTGAATATGTGAGGTTGGAATATAGTAAAAAACTATTCTAAGGAAATAAATTATCCTATCTTTCAGATTCAATCGAACAGAAAGCTTGTGGATTGAATTCAGAATTTGGAAATATTGGTTTTTAAAATCAACAGATGAAGGCATATTATGGTATCAGCAGTATTACTGAGTACTCGCAACAAATTACATATCTGCAAATCAGTGTGACTTTGCTGTTGGCCACCGCAGTGGAGGCTCCGCCAAACCTCTGAGACCGACTTATCGAACTCAGGTTGAAAACCACTGAGTTTGGGTAAGAAGTGCAGGAAAAATAAAGTAAAAAGCTATCCACTAGCTGTCAACCCTCTTAAACGAGGCTACTACCTTCATCAGGACTGAGTCAAGTTTGAATAAACTGTTACTAATGATTATAATATTTGATCTATTAAATTTGATCAGAGAGGATTGTATAATATTTCTTAACAACACCAATTTTTCATGAGTAATCATTTAGTTCCGGTCCAATAATTTTCATAATTATCATTATATTACATGAGCCAAATTGATGACTTAATGAAAAATCGATGCTGTTAAGAAATATTATCAAATCATCACCGATTTAATTTAATAGATTAAACATTACTAATGGTTTATTCAGACTTAAATCTGTCCTGACGAGGGCAATAGTTTCGTCTAGGAGAGTTGACTGCTAGCGGATAGTTGTTTACTTTTTTTCTTCCTATACTCGTTTGTTTAAACTACCATCTTTTCCTTGACTATTGTCCTTTCCTGCGCTTAACACCCTTTTAAAATACCTCTCATGCTTCCCACTCTTTCAATCACTTACCAGATGTTTATACAGCTTGTTATGATAACGAAGACCGCTTGTTACGGTTGAAAGATCTGAGTCTTTTTTTCTCATTTCTTATTGTGGTTTGGACGATGATTGTTATTTTACGTGTTTCTTGTGAAATTTTGTTTTATATATAAATATATATATGTATATATATATATATATGTACTCGTATATATATATATAAAGATTTCACATAAACACGTGAAATAATACGTGAAATTGTTTCCCATTTTCTTATTGTGGTTTCATCGTATATATATATATATATATATATATATATATATATATATATATATATATATATGGAATTAAAGTATGCAGCAGCTTCTGCATTGACGACCTTTTTGCTGATGGCCTCGATTTTTCTCACTATCATTCGGTGATGCTGAGGTATGCTGAATACCTCAGCATCACCGAATGATAGTGAGAAAAATCGAGGCCATCAGCAAAAAGGTCGTCAATGCAGAAGCTGCTGTATACTTTAATTCCATTTGTCTTCAAGAAGATTTGCTGCCCACTTATACTAATATATGTATATATATATATATATATATATATATATATATATATATATATATATATATAGTTCAATGTAGATAAAGAAACGTAGAGAAATTAAAAACACACACTTACAGTCTCTAATTTTCGGTTGAACCGTCTTCAGGAGAGATAAAAAAGGGAAACCAAGCGCACTGGTACAGAGACGGTTGGAGACCAGCAAAATATGTGAAATCTTTTATATCTTGTGATTTGATCATTGATTGTTATTTCACAATACCAACAGTATCCAACTGTTGGAGACTGTTGTTCCTAGAACAAGTGCACTTGGTGTCTGTATCTATTCTCTCCTGAAGACGGTTAAACTGAAAATTGAAGACTTAAGTATGTTTTTCTATTTACTCTAAGTGTGTATCTATAGGTTACTATGAAACCTTTGTTGTCCTTTGTGGAGCGTTTTCTTGATGAGAATATATTTAGACAAAAATCAAACATAAAAGGATACAGTTCGAAAACACAGACATTTCTCACTTCGATATTCCAATGATGGTTGTCATCAGAAGAGGAGATGTGATTCATTTGAGCGACGAAACCACACTGTAATTCCTAAAACAGTTGCAGAAAAAGTGTTACCAACTTATGAGGGTGAGGAAGTTAACAAATAAATTAACTAAATGTTCAATTAAAGATATATATAAAACAAATTATAAACTAAATCAAATAGAAAATGAAAAATTAAAAAAATTAAAAGTTTACTTTTAAAATTAAAATAGAAAGCAGTAACTGAAATCAAGAATAATCATAATAATAGGAAAAATAATAATTTAAAACAAATGAAGAATATAAACTAATGTTTGAGATTTAGCCACGGAGTTATTCTAGCACTAAGATGACTGGTATATGCCTCTTCAGAAGCCCTTAAGAATGCGTACTCGGAAACAGTAATTCAAGTTAAGTTTGTGTGAGTTTGCATGGATGGGAATGGGAAGGTTGCTGTGCTGACCATCGGAAGCTCTATGGTTATTGATAAACAGTCTCAGCTTAGTAGAAGCCAAACCTACATAAAAAGCATGACATTAGATACAGTCTAGTCGGTGGACACAGCTAGTATTTTGGAAATACAGGAAGTCTTGACATTTAACGGTGAGTATTATTGTTAGATTAACAAGTGTAATAGTGATCAGGATTGATTATGTGGCAACCCTGACAGCACCACGAGGTTCACAATGACGCTTTAGAGAAATATAGGAAAAAATACACCTTAGGTTAGGAGGTTGTTGGTAGGAAATTGATGAGGGTTCACTAATGATTGAAGAAGAAGAAGAGGGAAAGGAGAGGGTAGGATGGAAAAAAACTGCTTAATAAGGGAGACCAACCTATAAGCCCCAGGGAAAAAAATAGTTAAAAGGAAGGTGGAATCACCACGATCCCTTTTAGGCCTAAGACGGAAATGAACTTCAGCAGTTAAGACTTGGCTATTGATTAAGTAAGGAGGATAGCGACACTGAGTGAATTTATCTTCTTAGTGGTTGATATGGTATCGCCGGTCAACTAGGTTACTGCAAATTGCATGGAGGCGAATAGAGAGAGGTATAAAGCGGCCTTCGTCAGAGTCAAATCCCAACCTCAAATCAGTTGGGATTTAGCTCTGATGAAGACAGCTTGTAACGGTTGAAGATCTTAGTCTTGTTTTCCCATTTCTTATTGTGGTTTGATCATATATATATATATATATATATATATATATTGTAAACAGGAAAACTATCCAAAAGGACAACAAACGTTTCACGGTGAATCACAAACACAGAACTAAGGAACAAACACACTTACTGACTCTAATTTTCGGTTGAACCGTCATGAGGAGAGTTAAGATAGAAACACCAAGTGCACTTGTGAAGCGACGGTTGGAGACCAACAGAGAGTAAAACGGTCACCTTAAGCGCATCCGAGGAGGCACATTACTGGTTTTTAAATGCGCGTTGTAAACCAGGTTTGAATTTAAAAAGAAAGGGCTGTTCTGAATAGTTAGAGATTAGTTTACCTTTGATTATTATTTTTTATTATTATCTTTTTATTTTTATTTTAAATTATTATTTATACAACTTTATTCTAATCATCATCTTCATCATTATCATTATTATTATTTATATTCCTGAATTTTCTTTTGTTTCAGTTATTTTCCTCTTAATTTTCTTCATTATCAGCTTTTAAGTTTTTTTATATTTCCTAATTTTCTTCATTTTCACTTTCTATTTCTTAACTCTTGGCTTATTCTTAGTTAATTTTTCTTACCTCACTTGAACCAGGCACGCGTGTGACAACGCTGTTGGTCACAACAGTGAGAGACAGTAAGTGTGTTTGTTCCTTAGTTCTGTGTTTGTGATTCACCGTGAAACATATATATATAATTAAAAGCGTAACCATAATGTGCAGAAACATTCTTCTTCAAGAACGTTTCTGCAAATTATGGCACATTTTTAATAATATTAGCTTAAAAGTTGGACTGTTAGCATATTTTACAAATATATATATAGTGAGAGAGTGAGAGAAAAGCAGAGTGAGTGCAAGACGATCAGAGAGACAGAGACATATCGATTACAAGATATACTAGGGCCTTCGAATAATTGGTTCTGGGTGAGAATAATCCAAAATAAAATGAAGCAATGAAAATAGAAAAAAGTACAGTTCATTTCACATTTCACTATTTTGACCTTATTGTATTGAGCAAGAGAAGAAGAAGTATGTTGAGATTAAAGTAATAAACATACTTGTTTGCATTCGTGTCATTACAAAATGCTTAGTTCTTAATATTAATAAAAATTTGTTAGATTAATAAATTATAGCTAGAATTCATTTGTATTTTTTTTGGTAGAGGTCAGTTTCATCGTTATTGTAATTTTTTTTATGATATACATGTTTGTATTATGGAAATATATTACGTTATCCTCAAACCGTTCCATATATGAAGGAACTAATATTGAAGAGTTTTGTTTGAGTCTTTTTGTTTAGCAGAGAGTTGTTTCCATGGTACAGGAAGATTCGTGTGGTGAGGCTGAAAGAATGAGAGGACACGGAGTGGTTTAGATCAGCTGGCAAGAAGTGGGGGAAGCAGTTCAAGGATAATCCGAGGTGGTCCTGGTAGACCGATGTGTGAACGCACTGCCCAGGTCTTCACGCACTCTGTCATCATCTAGGAGAAGTACCATGTATTGCTGATTAGCTTTTGGGCAAGACGAGAGCTCAGTAACGATTAATTACAGTAAAAACACCAAAGCTGTTGTAATCAACAATCTGAAGTAACAAGTACGGATTGTTTAACATGGCAATGGTTTCATGTAACTATTGTCATGTTAGAGTATGTAGAATGTCGCTAGTGGTCTCACAAGTAGCGAATTTCAATGAATATAGTTTATATAGTTTAGGTCCCTCCGGAGAGGACCTAAATCAGTTGGTCTCTAGTCTGTACGATATCAAAACTTCCCTGAAGAGCCCTACTCTAGTAAACTTGAGTGAGGTAAAGTTTAAGCCTCCCAATGTAGAATCAACCCGGTACATATTAAGGCTCGTCAATTACATTCCACAATTTCTGCCCGTAGTACGACATTGCAGCTACAATCCTATAAGTGTGGGTGTTGGAAACACACATAAACAAAAATCTACAATTCTAAACAACGCATTAATAAATAAACACATTTTTTATTTATTGAAATTTTCATGATATCAAAGAGGTGATCCTATTTAATGGAAATATTATTTAATTGCGTAACCTGTTCACTATGATGAACATTGAATAAAATATAATCATTGATCGGGTCTGATTGTTAAACATTGGCAATTTACACTGTGAGGAAAGAAATGAGAATATTTGACAAACATTCCTCCTCCATGTGTTTGGAGGAGTAAATCAAACGCTTACCATCCTAAGGATGAATATACATTTTGATTATATGTTTCTTTTCGACCCACACTGGAAGACTCATTTTTGTGTCATTCTAGGGGTGGAGAGTGTCACTCATTTATTTGGGACCCATTTAAACTTTAGGTTATTCTCATTTTACATAGGAGTACTAAAATTTAACTATTTCAATTTACATTTTTTTTACATGGCAATGTATAAACCGCAAAAATGTACTATAAAGTTAGAGGTCAATTTACCCAGAAACTTGATATACTCGTACATAAGAGAAACTACTGTATAAAGTGAGTGAGTATTTGAAATGCGAACTTTATAACTACATAATAAGAGGCAGCGGTGTCGTAACTCTTTCTGAAGCCCGGGGCGATCATATATTTCAGCTTCTCTACTTCACTATCAGTTTGTTAAATTTGTGCTTTAACTAATTTTGATGCTTAAATTTATCCTACCTATCACTTCAGCAACCCGAAATATTAGAATCATTTCTTTCAAAATTGTTTACTGAATCAAATGAACTTTTTGATGGGACAAACAAGTTCAAAACACTGGTATCTTATTTATATGTTGATATTTAATTTTGGGTAGGCTTTGAAGAAGACTTATGCATATATATTGACCTATTATGCAAGGTAAAATTCTGAAGAGCAATGTTTTTAAACGGTTTACAGATGATTTTTTCCGATGAACCCTATAGATTTGTATTTTTTAAATGAATATGGTAACTTTATATACTGACCTGTTGATAAAGTGCTATTTTTTTATTATTATTATTTGAAGGTGACTATAGCACTGCGTCTTAAAAACTCTTCTTTAGTACTTTCCCTCTTCTGTACTAAAGTACCCCAGCAGTTAGCTTGAACGCCTCCAAGAAGCTCAGCACTTTTGCTGGTTCCACTTGTAAAAGTTTTTCTATGGTTTTGTTGAGTGTCCCGAAGCACCCACCTCTGTGCAGTAAAGTTGTCTTATAGTCAGTCAGCAGGTGCAACGGTGTTTCTTCCTATTCTTTACAGAATCTGCATAAACCCTCATTGATAATGTCCATTCAGACTCCCTACGTTTTGGGAGAAAGTAACTTCCTTTCTCCTTCTTCGGGACAGTCTTCTTCGCGTTTCGGGAGAAAGTAACTTCCTTTCTCCTTCTTCAGGTCCTTAGGTGCACTTGTGGGAGGTTGGCTCCCACTAGTTAGCGCTTTTGGACCCCCCTGAGCTTCCGGAGGATGGTTCCGGACTTCCTTCTCCTTAGTATCATACAGGGGAAAATCCCTGTTTCTCTATTCGTGGTATTTTGTCCGCTCCAGCAGAGCACCGCATACCGGAGTAAGGCTATTTATTCAAGGAGGTCGCCTGGTACCCATGAGGCTCCGTTCGCAATAGAGTAATCCCTGTATCATCCATCCTTCAGCACGGATCGCACAACACCTTAGATTAGGGTTGGGATAAAAGGAGGGGTTTTGGGGATTAGGAAGGATTGTGAAACGAAGGTGGTCAGGCCCAGCCCCTGATCACCTTCTCCTACTCTTTTGTTTGTCCCTGTATATAGCAGGTTAACAGGGTAGCCTCGTGAAGGCCGAAAGTCGGAGTTGATTGTTAGAGGCTATTAGAGGTACTTAATCACTGCATTACTACCCCATGATAAAGTGCTAGGATTATTCTAAAAAACCGGTTTTAAAAAAAATATCCAAAATTACATTTTGATATAAACTTTCACATTTTTGTTAGATTTTATATTGTTTCTCCTATATACGTATTACCCCCGGAACATACCACGCGGGGAATTTCGCCCCTCTCACAGTTACGTGTGGATCTCACGTAACCAATATCAGAAGGCTAATGGCCATTGCTATACTAGGTCCACAAATACCAGTATAGAAGCTCTCTGTCAGCAGCTTTTGTTGAGTTTCATGATTAATGGAGCACACGTATTTTCAGAGTTAAGCCTAATAAAAACAATCGTATATTTAAACCCCTTCTGCTATGCAGAAAATTGTCGTATCGCTTCGGTGAGTGTTTTTTTTTTCTACTATTGTTATAAATTTCACGAGATTGGTTTCGTTTTTACAGTTGTCATCATAGTGATCGTTTAGTTATAGGCTGTCGTGGTGCATATGAGATGAGCTCTGGGTCTCATCACATACACTTAAATGCCAATGTATTCTAACACTCAACATTAGCGACAGCCCACCACGGGCAGCGTTCACAACTGTATTAATACTTAATAAATACAACTGCAACATCAGCCGGTAACAAAAAAAAGATACATATAAAAGATAAAAAATACTAACACTTGTGTTAATTAATTAATTAAAAGTTTTTCTATGGTTTTGTTGAGTGTCCCGAAGCACCCACCTCTGTGCAGTAAAGTTGCATTATAGTCAGTCAGCAGATTATACAAATTAATTAATTATTTCAGAATTTACGCCATATTAATCCAATTTAAATTTCATTGAATAAAATGTAATAAATTTGTATTATTTATGCAGATTTCAGTACAAAATCATGAAAAAATTAGTGATCATTCGTGTTGAAGCCATTTTGTTAATAATATCTAAGGTGTTTGTGTGGTATTTACTGATGATAAGAGAGAAAAATTAACACTAAGTCTTAACACACTGAAGGGATTTAGTCAAAGGACGTGTTTCGAACACACTGTTCATCGTCACGTTACATATACAATGCAAACAAAAATATGTACAAAAAAATTCAACATCATTTTATTGATGCATGTATGTGATTACTTTTAGTTTATATATTATTTTAAATTTGGGTTGTTTTCATTCAATTTCAAAATTTTTATACATATTTTTGTTTGTACTGTAAAAGTAAGCTGACGATGGGCGCTAGGTATTCGAAATACATCTTTTGAATAAATCCTTTTTGGATGTGAAGATTTGATATTTGTTCCACTATCTAATCATAATTAATTATTTAAGATATGATCAATAAAAGGAAGACTACTGAAAAGAGAGGAACTCTTAGCTTTAAGATATACACACAGTATGACTTAAACA
This sequence comes from Hermatobates lingyangjiaoensis, assembly GCA_026182355.1. Lineage (NCBI taxonomy): Eukaryota > Metazoa > Arthropoda > Insecta > Hemiptera > Hermatobatidae > Hermatobates > Hermatobates lingyangjiaoensis. The sequence continues at coordinate 205,902 of JAPFBL010000119.1, read as the reverse complement.
CGCGCTTTGTACAAACGCAGTAATGCAAAGATTTATTAATATAGACTAGAGTTATATTAATTAATACTATATTAATATTAATATAGAGTAGTGCGTTGCCCTTGAAGTAGTCAAGTTACTTCATTTTAAATCTTATTCAATAAAAATCTAATTCATTTTTATTATTTTGCAGATGTTGGTATGAAAAAATTAGTGATCATCCATGTTGAAGCCATTTTGTTAATAGCATTGAAATCATTTAATCAATGTCTATTGTTATTGAATAAATAGTATTGAATTAGGTCTTGCTCAATAAACAATTTGAATGTTTGTCCATAAGAGCCGTATTATCGTCTGTAGTTGTTAATACCATCTGGTGTAAGCAATACGTACATTAGATTATGGGAACGGCCAAGGGTTAAGTGAATCGAAGCCACGTTTATATGGGCCAGACTGGTCTTATTACTGTATTACCAACTGTGTAACCGAAGAAACCGCAATTTGAATCTGTTTCCACTTGAACAACTATTAGTGGTTCAGACTGAGCCGCAAAACATGTATTAAAGTCTATAGTGAATAACTGTAATAAAAGAGTTTCAGTAAGTGAGTTATCAATATCAATATGTAAAAAAATTAATGTTTTCTTTTGGATAAGAGAAAAGAAAAATAAGTTGTTTATAAGGTTCAACTATCTAGGAATAGTTAAGGAATGCACATTCACACATATATTAAAGCATATGCACGTAATGTCAGTTTTATGAAACAGGTACGGGTCAGGTGCCATCTAACAGCAGGTAAGCGTAATACACAGGCACGCACACAAATCAAAATATGCGCACATACCTGATGACGGTCAGGTGTCTTCTAATAGATAGAGGTAATGCACACGCCCAAACACACACTTCCACATAGCATGTACCTGATGAGAGTCAGGTGCCACCGGCCAGGTACACGTAAAACATAAGCACGCATACACACAGCCAAATACGCATGTACCTGATGATGAACGGGTGCCACCTAGCAGGTACACGTAACACACACGCGTGCACACACACATCGAAATATGCGCACATACCTGACTACCGTCACGTATCATCTAACAGTTAGAGGTAATACACATGTAGAAACACACGCATCCACATACGATTGTACCTGACGACGGTTAGATGCCACCAATCAGGTACACATAATATACGCACACATACACACACACACATCTAAACATACGCACGTGCCTGATGATGGTCAGTTGTCATCTAATAGGTACACGTAATACACGCACACACACACACACACACACACACATATATATATATATATATATATATATATAATATATATATACGAGTATATATATATAATCTAGGAGGTCTCAGAGCTTATTTTTTCTTCATTCTGATTCTTCCTACGACATTTTGTCTCATATACATATCTTAGGTGTTGCTGGTCTGAATACTGGGCGGTGACTGAGTGTCGGCTTGGCGAGTAGCTGGTGGTTGGTCACCTAGTAGCTGCAGTGTGCGTGAAACCCCCGTGTGTTGACGATTAATTAATGGGTTGTGCTTCATGATTTTCATGGCTTCGTATATTTGCAGTCTGGCTGGATCATTAATTTTCTTTAAAATGATGGTGTTTTGAACAAGGTCCTGGCGGGTGAGTTTTCTTTCATGTTCCTCGGAGGTGTGTCTAGCGATGGCTCCTGCTTGCAAGTGCATTGTCAGTCGTCGTGAGAGTGTGGTCGATGTCATACCGATATATTTTGAATTGTCTAGGAGCTCACAATCTCCGATATTGCAGTTATATTCCGTATAAAGAAGACGAGATAGTGTTGAAACAAATTATCCGCAGGAATGTTAAATGTAATAACGAAAATGAACGTCTTCAAGTCCATATTTATTATTATAACCACCGCTAACCTGATAATGAAAAATAGCCCAGATGCAGTCATCCCGGAGATGCAAAAGGCCAATGTCATATACGAATATAACTGCAATATCGGAGATTGTGAGCTCCTAGACAATTAAAAATATATCGGTATGACATCGACCACACTCTCACGACGACTGACAATGCACTTGCAAGCAGGAGCCATCGCTAGACACACCTCCGAGGAACATGAAAGAAAACTCACCCGCCAGGACCTTGTTCAAAACACCATCATTTTAAAGAAAATTAATGATCCAGCCAGACTGCAAATATACGAAGCCATGAAAATCATGAAGCACAACCCATTAATTAATCGTCAACACACGGGGGTTTCACGCACACTGCAGCTACTAGGTGACCAACCACCAGCTACTCGCCAAGCCGACACTCAGTCACCGCCCAGTATTCAGACCAGTAACACCTAAGATATGTATATGAGACAAAATGTCGTAGGAAGAATCAGAATGAAGAAAAAATAAGCTCTGAGACCTCCTAGATTATATAAAGAAGAGTAAATAAATATATATATATATATATATATATATATATATATATATAAACATAACCACACATGTAGTGCCTGATGACGGTTAGGTGGTTATCTAGCAATAGCGTTCCAGTTTCAGTCCGAAGATTGCATGTTTGAATTTTCACCATAATACTAGATTTTTCATATGGGAGATAAACATATTTAAACACTATCACTCCAAAAGAATGTAAAGCTGGCAGTCCGCCTATAGTATGTCGGGTACACATTAAAAATTCTCTACAGCACAACTATATTGAAATATTTATGACAATGATCTATTATTACTTTTCTTTTATCATTTAATATAATGCTATCCTAATCTTCTTCAGTCTAAAAAAAAGGATAATAAATGATGATGTCTACAACTTTAAAGGTCAGATTATAATAGCCAAGAGATTGAATTTCTTTGAGCGAATCAATGACAGTGAATGATGGCCATAAGACGAAAGTAAGGAGATTAAAGTGAAATATTGAAGAAGGAGAGGTCCAGAGGTGGATACTGCTAAGAATTGATTGCTATTTTATTAATTGAGTTGACTAGGGTTTTGTGAAAAATAGATTTAATCAAAAAATAAATGACTATATCACGACAACTGCTATAAATATCAGACTGTAGTTTTCGCCAAACAGTTCTCTTGAAAGTGCCATAATTAATTGGAATTGACGGATTTAATAAAAATAAAAGATAACAGATTAGAGGCAGGAAATAAGAAAAGCATTTAGTGAGCTACATTCAACAATGCTATAAGTGTGTGGATTATTAGATTCACAGTTAATTAAATTTATTAAGTAATTAATTCCAATGTTACTGCTATAATTTTGCTGATTGAGGTGAAAATTGTATGAATATTTCTGGCACTGTATATAACACGCGAAATTTATGAACAAATTGACCATATGAAGAAAGTTCTATTGAGGTACAAAGCATTAAGCATTTTAAACATGTATTGTTCTCCTTCAAATTTCTCTGCAGTAAATTCAGAACTGCAGAGAAATGCAACTTATATAAGTTGTAGTAACAACTTATTAAGTAACAAAATTATAAATTAAAATTTTGAAGGTCATTTATAGCAGCACTTAGTGATAAAGTACAAATGGAAATAACTGTAGGATTTGACAATTTAAACTTTAAGGAGCTTGCAAAAACTGGTTTGGAGAAGAGCAGATCATATTAACAATTTATAAACTTAAGAATATCAAAATAGTTTTCTAGTATAATTAAAAGTGAGAGGAAAGATAGAACTTTTAATGAATACTTGTAGTTCACATAACAGTTGTAGAAATTTTGGACAGTTACATATTTAGGTTAGGTTAGGTTAAGTTGCAGTGTTTCAGATGAGAGAACACACGAAGGCCGAACATTGGCCTCTTGTGGTACAAAGCAATGGATATTTTACATTAGGAAGTCCTAAAGTTTGCCTGATTCAAGTGTAGAAATCTTTAAGGAGTACCTGATATCGTACAGTTTCGGTACTGATAGTTTAACGTCCTCTCCGAGAGATGCGTGCTCAGATTTGTTTACCTCCCGCGTGAATAAATCGAGTACCAGATGGATATTCAACCCCAGATCTACCAATCCAGTGGCGAGCACGTTTTCAATGGGCTAACTTAGACCCTTCGGTTCCATATTTGCTCGTTAAGACAAAATACGATTTTGTTATTAAATTTTTTCTTGATCTTATAAACCTCTAGATTTCTAGAGTGATGAATATTTCAGTTATTTTAAACTTCTTTTTAACAATTTAAGGATAAATGTATTTTTTTAAGCCATTCAAGTGTGTTTTTTAACAAAGATATACTTAAATTCCCTATTAGTTTATAAATTTATTCGTTTATTTCTTGAAATGACATTTATTAGCTAACTATTAAACTAAGTAAATTTTAAATTGTTTTATTTAAATTATTCTTCCACTAGCATTACCAAAAACAGTAGTAGTTTATGTCTTTAGTTTTATTGCATTTACAATGGAAAACATGTAAAAAACTCCAGGAAAACCGAAGAGAGATAAATGTGCAATGGTTTCTTATTAGTATTCAATCCAAGATTCTAGAAATTCTTTCTTGATATTAACTTTTAAGCTTTACGATATATAATTTCAAACTTTTTGTTAAGAACTTTTCGCTACAGCTTTTGATAAGTTTTAGGAATAACATTTTTAAAAAAAATTGTGGTTTCCACTCAACTTTAATGTTACTACAGTCATTTTCATATTCAATTTAATTAATTAATCAGTTATAATAGTAGGATGTGGATCATTCTTAGAGTGTTAATATTAAAAATTTTATTGTGACTCATTAAACTTAAGTGTGCTCAGGAAATAGTTGAATTATACACCTGCATACAAAAATTTACAAAATTTTTATGAAATTAAAATTGCTACTCTGAATGAGTTGATGAAATTGATTTAATTATTCAACAAAGGTTTTAAAGAGATTCTTTTTGTGACAGTGTGATCAATGTTTGATGTAGCGGGTTAATATTGACTATATCCTTTTCTATAAGGCACATCAATAATTTATTATCATAAAATAGAATTAATGTGAGAGAGACATTAAATAGAAATTGTCAACCATATATGATTGATATATGGGAGGAGAGTAGTTCAGAAGTTAAAATAAATATATCATTAATATGTTTGTATCTTAATGTTGGGAAAAGAAATATAAGTCTTCACATACAGTTGCTCTATGTTTATTTTAGTCATATAAATATACGAAAAATATAAGGAACACAAATGAAAACAATACACTATTAACCCGTTATTCCCTACAAGTCGTCAGATAGGGACTTATTTAGAAGTCTTATTTTTGATTTTCTGTTTATGTAAGCAAGTGGAAGTCACAAGAGGAGATTAGTGTTTAGTTAGTTATTATTCCTTACAGCTAAGTTATTTATTTACCCTTCGTCCGTCCTTGACTGTTTAGACATTAAACGCCGAGAAACTGAGTACCGCTTCACTGCATCTGTAGGTTGATCCTCCAGGCCTGGGTAAATTCTCATTTGATCTCTATCCATTATGGCCTGAGAGAACAAGTGTAATGATAAGTAGTCCATTGGTGTAGGTGGACCTACATATGGTCGTGTTCGGTAGTTAGTCAGGTGACATCCTCAGTACTGTCCAAACACTATGGAATTAGTCCAGTAGTAGCAAATCATTCCTATCGTATACCATGTTTTGCTTCTTAAGCACATTTCTGGCATATCTTGGGACTGCTTTTTCTATTTGATTGTAAGATTCTGTGAGAGCCTGTCTAAATTCACATTGATCGATTACTTACTTCCCCGAGTCTAGCTTCTTCGTTACCTAAAAAGAGGTCTTCAAAGTAGCCTATGTGGTTCCTATATGGTTGGGAATTTACTGGAGCCACATAGCACAGTCTTCCATTATAAATTCTACAAGTTTGACATGGCTTATAGTGCGAGGTAGTCGATGAACTTGTTTCTGCTTTGCGCTGACACAACCTCCTGAGAGTTGGTAAATTGAGGACAACTCTACGACATAGATGGCGTTTTTTTCTTCAGCACTGTGGAGATCAAAATGTTGCAGTGCCATCCTGCACCAGCTCTCTTCGCTTCCGGTAGATTTCAGTGAAGGTTTTTGGAGGGTGGCTGGCGACATCTGTGGTAGAGCAGAGGTACTGGGTTATTGCACTCTGCTTCTCCTGTGTGGAAGTGTGTTCTACCTAAATTGTATTCATTTCTTTTTTCGGCTGTGGATGGTTGAGCATTTGCAAAAAGTTTTAGTACTCTTTTAAAATTTGAATGTTGGTTATTGATCTGTGGCAATTCTTCTAAAATATATAGGGATTCCAAGATTCTGAGATGTTTCTAATCATTTAGGTGGGCAATAACTTTTGTGTTTTTTACCAGCGTTTCCCTGTCTATTCTTCTATTGTGAAATTGTTTCATGTGATCCTTAGGTGCCCCAGTAGAAAGGTGCATTGTTAAGCGTTTAGAAAGGGTTGTTACTGTGGACCCAATATATGAGGGATTTTGGAACTCGCAGTTTCCATTAGGGCAAGTAAACTCATATATTAGGTTGGTTTGCTGGAGGGGTGGCTGCACTCTGGTGTTATTTCTCATTATTATCTGGGCTGTGGTCTTGCTTTCATAATACACACATATTTTTAGTTTATCTGCTGGTCGGTTGCATTTGACATTGTTTGTTATTATTTGCTTTAGTACTCTGTCATCGTTTTATAGCTGTTTGAAAATTGATTTTTATAATATACTGTGTAATTGTTGCCTTCAGTATCTTCTTCTTTATCTTGATAATTTCTTTGGTTATTCATATAATCTTTTAGCTGTTTATCGAATTCCCTATTACTGTAACCATTATTTATAAATAGCTGTTTCAGTTCCTTTACTGTTCTATTGAAATGTCCCAATCTGAAGACGTTTTGTATGCTCTATGGATTAACCCCTTTATCGTCCCTCTTTTATACCTCGTGGGACATAGGAAAAAAAAGTATTATAATAAAAAAGAAACAGAAAATCAACAATTAATAAAATAAAACATAATAAACAAGCTAATGTTTTTTATTTCATTTAATGTGTATGTTATAAATATTTTATACATAATTGCTGGAATATTATGTATACTTATGTTTTATGCAAAAACATATATTCATTAGGCCTGTGCATTTCTAATGAGAGGAGTAAGTTTCATAAATTACTCTTGTTTGTTCTGAAATCTGCCTGTTTATTTGGCGAATAGTCAAGTTTTTCTATGAGGCATTGAGTTATTTATTGGGTGACACGTGATGCGTTGCACAGTTGTTGGGTGCTGAGGTTGGAATGGATCAGAGAGGGCTATTAATTGTACTTGCCAAATAAAGCTTTGATGCTTAACTGGGCAAGGCCTGTTTTCCCACCTCTGGCTGACAGCTTTAACAAATTGATCCATTCATTTCCTTCTGTCATATGATCTAATCCGTTCTATATTGCACTATCAAGATTTTGTCAAAAGACACCCTGATGATGGATAGCTTACATCGGACATTTCATTTTTATGACTCATTTATACTATATTACACATAAACGGCCTCATCTAAACATTAAGTACTCCACACTGCAAGTACTTATCTTATAAGTACGTATCTTATACTTATAAGGTAAGTACTAGATATATTTTAAAAATAATTACGGATACGGATAATGATTCAAAATAAATAAGAAGGCCGCCAGAAATCAAATTTTCTAGACAAAAAAACCATAGTGTAGGGCTTATAGCGTAATATAAAGAAATTTATGAATAATATTAATAAATTAATATTATAATTAATATTTAATAATATTAAAGCTTAAGGTTATGAAGCTTTAGGATTGTTGTTTATTATAAAATAACATTTCAATAGAATTCAAAATATCATATTAACCTTTCATTTTTATAATAATATTAACCATTTTTTTTATCATTAATCATTTTAATTTTAGTATCACTATTTATATTGCATATTTTGGTATGTAATCTTTAAGTTTTATTTAAGCGTATGCCTGAAATCATACGATTTTTTATATTATTAAAAATATCCTTTTTTTATTTTTTTATTTAATTAATTTATGCAGCAAAATAAGCTTTAAAACTGATCAATTTTATTCTACTATGTATTATTGTAGTTTATCCTTCCTGTCAAATCGAAATATCTTGGTGAAAGAAATCAAAAGGTAGCACATAGTATTAAGAAAAAGGTTGGGTAAGTAAGAGAAAGAGTAAGAGAGTCAAAAAGAATATATATATGTGGGAAGGATGGAAGAGCATCGAAACGCTAACCATATGTAGGCCGGCCAAGCCAAGCTGAGTCCTTCAGAACTGGCCCCAACAGGCAACGTCCGAATAAACTGTAAGCCTACTCGCAACAGCAGTCCTAGATCGCACAGAGGAGCAGCAAAGGTCTTAAGAAAGACAGTCGCTAGCAGGAAAAAGAAAAGAGTTAGGCAATATTGCACCCGAAGAGAGACACCAGTGAGCGGACTTGCTATTAATCGACCACAGCGACAAAGGCAGTGCTTAACTATCAATGGCAGAACAGTTACTACCTCTTTACACTATATTATTATAGATAGAAGTAATTTTAAAGGTATTACTTGAGTTAATAGTATCGTAAACCAATTTTCGATGGTTGTCGTTGAATCTTTGAAACTAGGATCAATCATAACCGTTAAAGTACTTAATTGAGTCACATAAACACCACAGGTCAGAATTATGTGTATAGTACTTAGAAATGAAATTCAGCGTTATAGAGTGAAATACAGAGTTCTATGGGGGTGGTTATCCCTCTAGGATCAGCATTGAAGAATGGTTTTTCTGTTTTATCAAAGGCTTTAGAAGCATTAAACAGGCTCGCATAAATTTCAGATAATAATTGGGCACAGGCGGAAGCCGGCCTGACACTGGGGACTGTACCATTGTGAACCGGGCGTGGTCGGAAGCACTGCCTGGCCAAATCAATCTAACAGAGATTAAGCCTTCCCGTTTTATCTCTCCACGGCTGCCATTCATTCTAACTTTGCTCTCATTCTATTCAACTTACTTCATCTTCAAGCTCAGCCTATTAATTGAAAAACTTGATTAAATCTGTTGCAAGACTGAGCATTTCACAAAATTGAAAATTATTCTGATCATTCATTATGTATTTCGTTGTTATGTCTTTTGTTCTATTTAAGAAAAAGTAATATCTACACAATATGCATTTCTTTAATCTCTTATAATGAATATATATATATATTTCTAAATTGAAAACTAATTGCTCAATCAAGAAGAAGCATTAAGACACAAAAACATCTCATATTTATACAAAAATCGTCGTTTTTTGGAAAGACAAAATGGTAACTTACTAATTATATCATTAATTCGTACAAATTAGTACTTTAGAACTTATTAATGATTCCTTTATTATTCAGTTGAGTAATTTTATATATTAACTGTATATAACTTACAGTTAAACTTATTTGTATAGTAACAACATTTTTACGTGAAATGACATTTTGACAATAAACACGTGAAATATTAATTAATAAATAAACCATAGTAAAAATTAAGCGATGGAACTAAGATCTTTCCTGGTATTGGTTTCTGAACTTAATACTGTGGTTTACATTTATTTTTATATAACGGTATACAAGTAAACATCTATGTACATAAAAGTTTTTATAACTTATGTGGGGGCCACACTTATAGTCTTCAAATTTTGGTTAAATGGTCATCAGAAGAGAAAAAAGACGAGAACCATGCACACAAAAAGTATTTCCAGTAATTTAAACTCAATAAAATTGACTTCTTAAAAGGTTAAAAGCTATAAAATAACCTTCTCATACAGATTTTGTATGAGGTTACCTCATGACGTAAACAACGTGTTTTGAACATATAGTATTCATTTTCAGGTTTAAATCTTAAAAAAAAATAATAATACCAGAGAGTTATATCTTAGCAGTATAAAATAAAATAAGGAAAATATTTAAATACCTAAACTTCCGAACGATTAAGTGTTTGAAAGGTGTTGTTTTAGTTCATTAAACATTTGTATGTGGAGACTATTTTATTAACTTTTTACCCTTCAATAATGAGTAAATACCACATAATAACTGAATGTACTACTCTTATAATTCGTTATAAATTACTAATCTTCAGTCCGTCTTGATAAATCCTATAAATATAAGATGTATTGAGCCAAAGTTGGTACATTAAGCAAAAGTTTTACTAACATCCTATATATTGTAGACTATAAAATTCCAAGTTAATAGTCAATTGTACTTTTCCATTGGTTCTGGCTTCAATAGTTCTTTGTTAACTGTCACCGTCATGAAGTTCCTTTCCTTTTAAATGTTATATATCCTCTCCATTTCTCACACTCTCCCAAGTACCATTTCTTGTTTTTCCTGATTAATGTGGAAAGTATCACAGATTTATAAGTTTATATATTGCCTCCAGTATGTTTCACCTTTCTGTCACGGATTCATACCTCACTCTTAGGTGACAAATTTCATATATATATATATATATATATATATATATATATATATATATAATGACTCCTATATTTTGAAAGATATATTTGGAAAATACATCATATTTTCATATGTCATAAGAAATATTAAATAAGTTGAAGATTTTCAGAAGTATACACAATTAAAAACAATTGTATCCTAGATGAAATCTTAATTTATTAAACGAAAAATAAAGAATATGAAAAATAAAAAAATAATTAATTATTCGAATTAGACTTTTAGATTAAAAAAGTTAACTACAGCTCTTGTACGATTCTCTTAACAATACGACATGTACTTCACAGTAAACTGAATGTGGTTATCATGGTGTCTTTCGTTAGAGTTTAAAAGTCGCCTGTCGCCTTGTGTTATCATGCCACCTTGTCTTTTGTTTATCATGCCCATCTCGAACTCTAACAATTTGTTGCATTAGTAAAAAAAAATGCGTTGGCAGTGCAGACAATGATTAAAATATTTATTGAATGTCAACGAGGGCATTGGTTTTTCTTATTTACATAAATTATTTTAAATTTTTTAGTTAATTTTTTTTTGTTAACTTTTTACTATTTTCTAAAAGGAATGATTTTTGTTTTAAAAGTTAATAAATCCATTGTCTTGAGAACTTAGTTATTTTAGTGTTTAAGGGCCCTCAATCAGTCGATCCAACAACAGATAATAGAAGTACAATAACAAAAGGCACTTGAGTTAGCGAAAGAATGTTTTTTAAATAAACCTTGCAGAATTAATTAGACTTCTTTTAAGGCTTTTATTTAAATTTGCTTCAAATTACATGTTTTACATTATACAAAACTTGTGCTTGGCTAATTTTATACTGAAGATGTATTCAATGTATTCATCAGTGGATTTAAATTGTATTTAATGTTTTTTACAACAAACTCCAACATTTAGACATTCAAGGATATTGTACAACTATGTATGTATATATATTGTTACATTGATGTAGGTAGTACTGACGGTGAAAACCTTTTCCTGTTAAGGGCAACTTAACATTAAAAGCATTTTTATTCCTTTTTAATTAATCAGACTTAAACTTCTGATTTTCAAAAAATGGCTGCATTCGGATATCTCATATTGCTCTGATAAATGGATTTTTGGGGAATCCTGACTCCCCATATGTGTTTTTGTGGCCCTATTACCGCTTTCCGTTTTAGTTAAAATTCTATCTTGTGCTGCTGTTATCATGCTATCTTGAGTTTAGTTATTATGGTTCCTTGTGTTATGGATCATAATGATTTGCTCTGATTATCATTCCTCCTTTTGTTATGGTTATAATGACGCCATGTATTATGATTATAGTGCACTCTTATGTTGCTGGTATCATGCCACCTTGTGTCATGGTTATAGTGACGCCATGTGTTGTCTTTATCATGCCTCCTTGTATTATGATTATAATGATGCCATATATTGTAGTTATAATGACGCCTTGTGTTGTGATCATGGCACCTTGTGTTATTGTTGTATTGATGTTATGTGTTGTGGTTATCATGGTGTCTTTCGTTAGAGTTTAAATGACGCCTTATGTTCTGGATATAATGAAGCCTTGCGTTGTGATCATGGCGCCTTGTGTTATTGATATATTGACGCCATGTGTTGTGGTTATCATGGTGTCTTTCGTTAGAGTTAAATTAAATGACGCCTTGTGTTGTGATCATGGCACCTTGTGTTATTGTTGTATTGATGTCATGTGTTGTGTTTATCATGGTGTCTTTCGTTAGAGTTTAAATGACGCCTTATGTTCTGGATATAATGAAGCCTTGCGTTGTGATCATGGCACCTTGTGTTATTGTTATACTGACGCCATGTGTTGTGGTTATCATGGTGTCTTTCGTTAGAAAAAGAATTAAAAGAGAAATGATCATTACTTGCAATGGAAGTTTCTTGATTTCAATAAAAGAGTTATAGTTTGGTATACTGACGAGTGAAAAAATAATACTGGAACCATAAACATATGTTAATTATAATGTGGATACAAACAAACCTGGAAACAAAGGAATAGAGCAGAATAAAGCACTGGACCGTTTGGAAAAGGTAGAAGTTATAGATGAAGGAATGTAGAAGAAAGCAAATAAAAAGTGGGTACAACCTTGTAAAATTCAGGGTAAAAATCTCATTCCAACTGAACTTAGATTTGTAAAATATACTAATATTCTCAAAGGAAATATTTTTCAATGTGCGTAGAATATCTAACGGTGATCGATTATCTTCTTGACTACTACTTATGCAAGATGCAATTAGCATCATATGAATAAGCCACACTGTCTGGAAGAGGCGGAAAGCTTTAATCATATTCTGTCAGAATGCTGGGTAATCCTCTTGAAAAGGATTATGATTTTTAGTAAACCTTATTTATGACCAATATTAGTGAAAGATAATTTGTTATAGATGTTTTTTATAATTCAATAAAGAATTACAATTAAAAGCTGAATTTAAAAACGACAAAAAGGGAAGTTCAATAGTGGAGATTCTTTAGCAGTGATTTTCAGTCCGATAAGCCTCAGGCCCTCAGCTTAATCCTTATAATAATAATAACATATCTGATTATTCTAAATCAAACATTTAAAATTTGTTATAACTGATAAAATAATTGTTTCTGCAAAAACAAATTAAACCATTAAATTATTGATCTATAAGTTTGATAATACTTTACCAGTAGGTATTATATAACTCCTTCACGAAATTCACAATAAATTAAAACAGGAACTCTATTGCTTCTCAGCGACTTTTATGTTGTTTCTTTAGACCTAAAGTCAGTGTCGGCACTTCAAACTTATTTTGTTCCCTTTTAAATAAGATTCATTAATTTCTATTTTTCGATATATTTTCGTATTTTAATGAAGCCAATTTGATTTTTCATTACACATCATCCTTGGAGATGGGTTTGAAGATATTAAGGTAAAATATTATCTCTGTGAGGCTTCTAACATTGGTACAATCACTCTAGCAAACAGGTGAAGTAAACCCATATCAACAACAAATGAAAATAAAAAACTGTAGCATGTAATGTGGGAACGGCTGTGCCTTGCTATAAATTATACTATGGGAGCTGAGTGCGTGCTTTTAGTTCTCTCTCTACTCTACCATCTTAATGTTTTAGCAGAGCGTTTTTAAATTCTGTTGACATTGCAATGTGTCTCAGTCACTGCTGCAGTATATTTCTTTAAAGATTATGTTCAAAACACCCCTCCTTTAGCATTATCGTCATGACAACGGACTCAGCCACCTCTTATCGTTTGTTTTCTTTTTTCTATGATTCAATTGAGAAGTACCATTGAACAATAAAAGCTTTGATACCAGTCGGATTGTATCACAGAATTTCACTCGAGTAGTTTTAAATTACTGTTAAGTGAGATTAACTTCGATTTGTGGGGAAACTTAATTGCACAAGGCAGTAGTATTTTGTAGTGGCGAAATAGGGAATTACAAGCACCAAAAATGTTAGCATAACTTACATTACTAGACGAACAGTGTTTTGTACTGGTGTTGGAGTCGTCCAACCTTTCTTCTAGAACTGAATTACACTGATTACTCAATTGGTACTTCTTGAAAACGCATATCGTCTAAAATCGATCGACTTCAACACCACTATTCCAGGGAAGATGGCTTCAGTATTCATCCTTTGATGTAAGATACAGCACTAGTAATCGTATGTCAATATAGTACACTCCAATGATCAGGCCTATATTTTATTATAATTGAAGAATTTATGACTGTGGTTAAGGCCTCTTGGTCTACAGCCGCTATGGTGAAAGATAAGAGTCCTTCTTTATTTCGAAAGTATTTTATGGAAAAATTATTTTTATGTTTGCTAAATCTAGCTTAAGGTTCTATACTGAATTCATACATACTGTTAGTAACACTGAAGTTAGTATGATTAATATTAGAAACAGAATAAACCTTCATACCTCGTATAATGCTGTTAGAGTCTTCCGACCGATTTCGGGCGTTACCAATCTTCGAAAGGAATTCGAAGATGGGTTCCCGAAACTCATCAGAAAACTCCAACAGCATTATGTGAGGTTTATTCTGTTTCTAATATTAATTTTATGCCGAATTCAGAATTATTATATTGTGGTATTTAAATGCTTAATTAATACTAGACGACCCGTTACTCTTTGTGACACTCAGTGTTAAGAAATTGTAGCAGTAGTTAATAATATGCATTCACTGAGTGTGATTGACACGAATAACTGTTATTCCTGTTTCTTGTTATTAAGTCATGAAAACAATGATTCTTATGTGGCCCCAAGCTTTTGATATGGAATTCTTAACATGATTCAAGATATCTACAAAGAAAGTACATTTAGTAAAACAACAATTCATTTAAAAGTGAAAAGTTTCATTTATTTAATTGCATAAATAAATAAAACGTAAATTCATGTTATATATTCTAACCGGTAAATTGAAATATTCCATTTATCTTACCGAACATAAAATAACATTCATGAAAAGAATGTGTGTTTATAATATTACCTTAGAACAATCGTATTTAAACGGACATTTGTGTTCATGTTCGAGAGTTCCTCTCGAAGATTGGTGACACCCGAAAAAGGTTGGAAGACTCCAAAGCATTATACGAGGTATGACGGTTTATTTTATATCTCTTATTAATCATACTAACTTCAGTGTTACTAACAGTATGCATGAATTTGGCATAGAAACTAAAAATTTCCTAAAATTATTCATTTCAAACTTCCAATGTAATAGTTTCGTATAGTTATCGTTTGTTTTCTTTTTTCCGTGATTCAATTCAGAAGTACCATTGAACAATAAGGCTTTGATACCAGTCGGATTGTAACACAGAATTTCACTCAAGTGGTTTTAAATTACTATTAAGTGAGATTCCAACACCAAGTATATATAAAGTAATTTATATATACTTTCGGAATGTTCAACACATCATTACTAGTTAAGTTCCAAATACGATTGTTAAATCAAAACGTTGGCTTTGAAAGTTTGATTTGAACCTGGAAAACTGACCAATTCATAAATAAAATTTGTTTTATATATAGTATGACAAGAATTAACAGTAAATAAGTGAGCTAAAAAAAAACATCGGCTAACAACAATAAGATTTCCAAAAATAGGATAGAGATCTTTCGTACAAGAACTCTTCAGGTTTATTCTATATAACAAATAGATTTTACATCTGTAGTCATTAATTTTACTTGACTTATGTTAAGAGAATTTTTTTTCATTTTCCTTTCTTTTTAATGCCAGTATTTGTAAAATAATATATTACTCACTGTTTTCTTTAATATTTATTTGAATAATTCTTGATAAACTGGAATTAACAGGTATTCGAATTTCTACCTGTGAGCAAATATTTAAACATGAACATCAGAGTTTTTTAAGTGTATGGATTATTGCAAAGAGCACCTGGTAAAATTGATACAGGTAGCCTTTTAGTTATGACGCTTAGATACCATATGACACTAATAACATCTACTGGTGTTGCTCTTAGTTAAATGAATGTAATGTATGTTTGAGTGTTTGGAGTTGCAAAGAGAAGAGTATTTGGCAGAAATAAATATAAGATGTGGTTCTTTCCCTCTGCTCTCCGTCAGATGAAGATTATCCAACTTTTTATTCAAGGTCCTGTCACTCCCTTCTATACTCGACAAAGCCAAAAACTTTTTCCCTTCATTGAAACATGACCTCTTTTTTTTCATGCATCTCATTGAATATAAAATACCTAAAGTGTTGCAAACTTATTGAAAATATTTATATAACTGCAATTTATAATCAGTTTTAAACGGCTTCTCTACAATATTCCACGCCTCTAATTTAATATATTTCCTTTGATGTGAGTTTCCTTTTGCTAGTGAACGAAGTTGATTATGTATTGTTATATTAGAAAACTAAATGACTGTATCAAATGGATTCATTGGGCCTTTTTTTTTTATGATTTTCATATATATTTGTAGATCAAAAGATAACATTAACATTATGAAGTGAAATATGATTTGAATCCTTTAGACTATATGAAAAATTTCAACTGAAAGAAACTAATAACAAACCTTAGTATATCTAAACTTATTATTTGAATCATTAACATGAAATTTAATTACTTGATTTGTGATATCATTGCTATCACATTTGCAAATTATCAAATTTGACAAGTAATGTGAACTTATTAGTAAGATCATTAGCATTCATTGTCATTTATTATAAATCCTATAATTAAATGAAAAGAAAGGAACAAATGATGTAATCTGATGCGTTGTCAATTAGGTTCAGCAGAGTTTATGTAGTTAATTATATTTTCAATCAATTATTATTCTAACATAATTCAATCCTTTTTTGCCATTTTAGAGAAATTGTTATAAAAGTTTATTTACAAAACTTAGTAAACTTAATATTGGACAGTTAATATTTTTTATGGATATTATTTTATGTGTGCTTGTCTATCACATCTTTATTTGGCCTCATGGGAAAAACGTCGGTTTGACCATTTCATTATATCCTTTCAAACTTTTTGTTCCTCCATTTTCTTCCTGTAGAAAGATTGTTACTGTTATTTTTCCTATTTTCCCCTTCTTTTATAAGGTAGTAACACTAAGAGAGTACTTCTGCAATGATCAAACCACAATAAGAAAATCAAAAAACCAACTGAGTTGGGTTTTTGACTCTGACGAAGACCGCTTGCTACGGTTGAAAGATCTTAGTCTTGTTTTTCCATTTTCTTATTGTGGTTTGATCATTTATATATACTTAAAATAAACAGTGACACATGGACTGAAACATAACAAAGACTCACTTTTCAATATTTCGACCGTAATAGCGGTCGTAATATTGAAAAGTGAGTCTTTGTTATGTTTTAGTCTATGTGTCACTGTTTATTTTAAGTGTTATCTGTCCTGCCGGACCGTTTTTCGTTTATCATGGCATATATATATATATATATATATATATATATATATATAAAATTCAATAATATATCAACCGTTGGATAGAATAGGTGTATAATAAAATCGGGATTCGGTCAATTTTCCAGGATCAAAATCAAACTTTCAATGCCGACGTTTCGGTTTTATTTAAAACCTTTTTCATAGGCATCTTCTCCATATACTCTTCTTATCTCCTCATAAAAACCCATAGTTGTATTTATATAAACCCAATAATATAACAAATTCAATAATATATCAACCGTTGGATAGAATAGGTGTATAATAAAATCGGGATTCGGTCAATTTTCCAGGATCAAAATCAAACTTTCAATGCCGACGTTTCGGTTTTATTTAAAACCTTTTTCATAGGCATCTTCTCCATATACTCTTCTTATCTCCTCATAAAAACCCATAGTTGTATTTATATAAACCCAATAATATAACAAATTCAATAATATATCAACCGTTGGATAGAATAGGTGTATAATAAAATCGGGATTCGGTCAATTTTCCAGGATCAAAATCAAACTTTCAATGCCGACGTATTTATATCAACCCAATAATATAACAAATTCAATAATATATCAACCGTTGGATAGAATAGGTGTATAATAAAATTGACCGAATCACGATTTTATTATACACCTATTCTATCCAACGGTTGATATATTATTGAATTTGTTATATTATTGGGTTTATATAAATACAACTATGGGTTTTTATGAGGAGATAAGAAGAGTATATGGAGAAGATGCCTATGAAAAAGGTTTTAAATAAAACCGAAACGTCGGCATTGAAAGTTTGATTTTGATCCTGGAAAATTGACCGAATCCCGATTTTATTATACACCTATATATATATATATATACTTTTTCGATGGAAATACGATCCAAAACGGACAAATATAGTTCAATATAGACAAAAAAACATAGAGAAATCAAAAGAATACACTTACAGTGTCTAATTTTCAGTTTGAACCGTCTTCAACTCTTATCTCTCCTGAAGACGGTTCAAACCAAAAATTAGAGACTGTAAGTGTGTTCTTTTGATTTCTCTATGTTTCTTTGTCTATATTGAACTATATATATATATATATATATATATATATATATATATATATATATATATTGGGCTAAAACGAATCAGAATTTGGTCAGTCTTCAGTATAAAAAAAACTGAACCTACATACGTAAGAATATTTATACATGAAATATCATTGATATTCATAACTAGGGTAATTATTTCATATGAATACCAAATAATTTATTTATTTATAACATTGTCTGTATACTGTATTATTATTTGTATACTGTAAGATTCAGTTATGTAAACACCATTATTTCGAATTCACATTTACACCCTTGTAATATAAAATCAATAGACCTTGGTTTGAAATGAAAATTTACTTCGCTAAGCTCATATGCGTGTTAATAATTTATTTAGGTTGATTTCTTTGAATAGGATTTAGTTACTTGTATGTTTGTTATACTTTGACATTGAGAGTTTAATTTCAACCTGAAACAGTGACTAAACTCTAATTCACTTTAGTCTTATTCTATTAGGCAGTCACAAAGCAGTCATAACAATTCCTAATGAAACCTTTTTGTCAATTTGTTTAGCAATTATAAATTATTTAAAAGTGTACTCGTATATTGTTGTTAAATAATAACATTCAGGTGAGTTTTTCTTATTGATAGGTGTACTATTAGTTGACTGACGTATTTAACGACTGAAGTTGTTAATCCCATCTGATATGAGAAATAAAAATCTGTGTGATACATGATAGACCGACCAACGTAAGATGTATTGAGCCTACGTTTCTGTGGCCAGGTTAGTACATAAACATCATTATATATTAGTTATTATTAGATAAATAAGATTAAGACACTGAATAGGGGACCAAGTTAGATCAGAGGCAATGTGCTCGCCTCTGATATGGTAGGTCCGGGGTTTGATACCCACCTGAGCGAACATGAAACTTGTTTTGACTTAATCATGCTCTGTTGCCATTCGACTATAACATGATAAAACATAGGTTGATTTTTTTAACATGGAGCCCTTTCGCCTTGTCACGAAAAACAAACCGTTCCCTAACAAATAAGACAAAACGAGGCAGTACTCGTGAAGTGCCACTGTGGACCTCGCGGAGGCGGGCTTCCACAAAGTGCATCAACAAAAGCGTGAGTCTCAAGGAGACTGATGGTTACTGACGAAAGAGAATATCAAGAACTACAGTTGCAAAATATAAAAGGGATATAACAAGATGAATATATAATAAGGAGCTGAAATATAGCAAGGAATAGATAAGTAAGGGAAGGAGTCAGAGATTAAGAGAAAAGGTATAGGGGGAAAGAAGGAGAAGGGTCCAGGCGATAAACGCACCGCGTCAGGAATGAACAAGCCGGAAGAAGAAAAGAAATCTGGAGGTCAAGACCCCGAACCAGAGCAGGAATGAGCTGACTTTCCGGATACCAGCCAAAGGGCAGGAACTCTAAATTAGTAGTTGAAGCTGTCGTGTGTCACCACAATGAATGAGCCCAATGAAGGCGGTCCACCACCCAAGACAGCGCGCGAATGAGCGGACTTTCCACCCCCTGACACCAGCCCAGGCTAGCACACCACCAAAGTTATGCCTTTCTTAGTCCAGGCCATCCAGGCATATTAACCCCCCCCCCCTCCAACCATGACAAGCTGAAGGTACATCGTGAGGGGGGGGGGGAGTTAAGCATCTGTACGATGTCAGGTACTCGTTAAAGATCCTTACTCTAAATAAACCTCAGTTAGGAACAATTTAGCATTACCAATGTACTCGTAGAATTATTGAAAAATGGAATATTCCCACAAAGAATCAGCATCGGAGAGATGACTTTGTCAGTTACTCGGCCCTCTAAAAAGATATTAAAAAAATATTTATTAAGTTATCATTGAGGTTAATAGTACATTACTTGTAGCAGTAATATCCATACTGATTCAAAAATGAATCACAATCTCATTACTCATACTATTACTCAAATACTCATACACAAAGGTAGACTAATACAACAGGTAGTTACAGAAGGAAGTTAGTAGGTGATTAGTTAAGAC
Source organism: Hermatobates lingyangjiaoensis (assembly GCA_026182355.1). Taxonomy (NCBI): domain Eukaryota; kingdom Metazoa; phylum Arthropoda; class Insecta; order Hemiptera; family Hermatobatidae; genus Hermatobates; species Hermatobates lingyangjiaoensis. The sequence goes on along the minus strand of JAPFBL010000119.1, from coordinate 185,489 downwards.
TTCTTAATAACACAACATGATGAAATGTTTTTTAGTTTTTCTTAATATTGTGATAGTAATTATATTCTAAAGGTAGAAGACAGTGAATGAATACATTGTTTTGTTGCAGTAATAAAGACTCATTCCCAATGGTCGATATTCCCCAATAACTATACAATTCTTCTACTCTATGACTATTTATATATATGTCAAATTAAAACATTTTTCGTATCTACATATCAGTATGTGTAAACACATCCATTATTAAAAAAGACATGAAAAACGGATATCATGACTTCAAATCATGGAAATCAATCAAATTTTTGAAATTTGACACTCCTTGACACCCTCAGTTCCACCTGGGTCCCTGTTGCTACAACATCTCAATAGTTACTTACAAATTGGTTAATGTTTTAGTATGTTGTCATTTTTTATTAAGGTTCAGAATTAATTAAGTCAATTTTCACTCTAATTCCCTTGTCAAAAACCACAATAGCGCAATTCAAAATTCATATATTGTATTCAATTTCAAATAATTTGCTCTGATGTTCTGATGTATATTGTTTTAGATGTAAACCTCAAGAACTAAACTAAGTGTTAGAAACGCGTTGTTAGTTTCATTTTCAACTCTTTTTTTTTTGTGTGCAGACGAAATTCTCCAATTTTATTTTGTTACTAGACTACCCCTGACCCTTTGTGTCACTCAAAATTTATAACAATAAGTATTGAAATTAACTCACTGAACATGATTGACAGGGATAATTTTAATTGTTGTTTCTTGTTATTAAGGCACGGAAACAGATTCTTATGTGGCCCAAGCCTTTAATATAGTATTCTAAATATGATTCAAGATATATACACAATAAGTATATCTAGCTAAATAAAAAGTATTTAAAAGTAAAAAAAAATCAATTATTTAATCATATAAATAAATAAATCATAGTTATATAGACAATGAAATATATTCAAAACAAACAAAACCTGTAAATTGAAATATTCAGTTTATTTATCTGACATAAAATAACATTAATGAATGGAATGTATCTTTATTATATAACCTTAGAACATTCGTATTTTACCTGACAGTTGTGTTCAAGTTTGTTTCTAAAATTATTCATTTTTAACCTATAATGTAACAGTTTATAATATATTTGTTACATTTATGTATAACACATTTGCAGAACTGTCAGCGAGCACGCAAGCCTCTGGGCTACTTTTGCTCCATGCCTTTATTTTATTACCTGTGTTTATATTTCGCAAATTTAAATTTTCTTTTTTACATTTATATATAGTACATTTTCACTACTGTCATTAATACCCTGGATCCATACCTTTACTTCATTACAATTTTTTATATTATTCAAATTTTAAATTCAGAAATTTTTTGTTACATTTATTTTTAATATATTTGTGCTACTGTCATTAGCGAGCACGCAAGCCAGTAGTCTACACTGGCTCCACGCCTTTAGTTTATTACCAGTGTTTATAGTACGCAAATATTGACTTAAAAATAATGTTTTGTTACATTTATATATAATACATTTGCACTACTGTCATCGGTGAGTATGTAAGACACTTGCTACCCTGGCTCCAAGTAGGGGAATACACTATATGGGAATATAGTGATAATTATTTTTTATTTAACATTATTCAGGTAATAAATAATATACATTTAATTTCAGGTCTCTCTCTCCACGGGAAATGGGTGAAAAAACAAACTCACGAACTTTATATATAGAGATTGATCCAGTGATACATGACGTCCTCAACATTTTTAACTCTCTCATGAATATTCCAATTTTAACAGAAACAATATTGCTTTTTATTCTTGGCAGAGTTTTACACTGCCTATATATTTTTAATCATTCGAATGGCAATAACCAAAGTTAAGCAAAGCTGGGCGTGCTTAGCATTTGGATGGGTCACACCATGTGCAATTAGCTCTCAGTAATGTACCTTGTTTATGGTTAAATTGTGTCCAAATCATAAATGACCGAATTTCTGAGCTTTCGCTCCTTTTTTTCCAAGTCAAGTCAAGGCTTTTTTTCTCACCCCTTCAGCGGGTGGTCAGAAGAACTGTATTTATTTATAATAAGATCTTCAAATAAAAGAACGTGACGTTTTATGTTCATCAGTCCTCTGTAACACTTTCCACTCAAATATCTTGGTAAAAAGCATTAATCATTATCATGCCATTAGCAGTCATAAGATCCCCCCCCCCCCACCCGGGTTACCGTTGATAATCCTTAACCTTCAAAATTCCAGAAAGTCTTCAAAATATTTATTTTCATGGAATTACAATCATGGACCTTAAGAACTCATTTTGTTATTAAATTTCAGATTTTTTGTTAGCTGTTTATGGCTTAATTATTTTCTATGTTGTCACCCTCAAAATGCCGCCCCCTTTAATGTGCCGCCCGGGGTGGACTAACCTCCCCCTTGCTACGCCACTACATCACTCCAATATTGAACTACACAGTCAGTATTCATTCCTAGTTTATGACTAACGTTTTCAAACATATTTCGTGCTTTAGTCGTTAATTTCCAATCAGTGTATTTTTCACTTATGAAAAATAAATACTCTTTTATTTTATATATGTACTACAAGCTGTACTTAAACATCAATCATTCTTGTTATATTTCTTTTATTGTTACCCAAAATGTTCAAAGATTTTTGTATTTTTCTTCTTTTGCCAAGGCCCGTTCAATATTTACATTTCCCAAACATTTTTCCTAATTTCCCTTGAGGATTGAACCTTAGATATTTAAAAAGAGGGAATATCCTTTGTTTGTATTTTTGCTTCAGTTAAATTCTTCTAATTCAAATAGTGAATTATTTACAATGATAAACTCAAGTTAATGTGTATATATTTAAATTCTTTTCGCAGCTCTCCTCGTGCACGTTTTCTACCTTTTTGAGATATTTAGCATTATTACCATTATTTCTATAGTAAATTGTTCATAGAAGCATGTATAAAACTCTTAAGTAATTGTTGATTTTAAAATGAAACATATACAAGTTATTATATACTGAATAATGCGGGGTTGAAGTTAATTTATATGTCAAAAGAAAATACATTCAACTGTAAACTTTGCAACCTGTTTGACTAGGAAAACGAATTATTTACCAAGTAACTTTGTCCACTGTTCTGAAGGTTTTACCTGATTTAATCAAAGTAAACAAGCCGTTTGCAATTCACCCTTCTATTAAATTAAACCTACTTATCTGTTTTCAACTGAAGAATTAGTATGATTCATTAAAATAAATATTGTTTTTCTTTTTAGTTAAAAATGTAAATTTTAAAGTGTACAATTTCTTTATGTAAATCTTTTTTCAGAAATTATGAACAATCAGTTTAATTATATGATTTATTTTAATTTAGCCGCTACTATGTTTTATTAATTATGATGAATATCTAGTTGGCATATTTGTTAAGAACGATGAAAAACGCTTGGAAAAGGATGCTTTTTCTAAATGACTGATTTAATAATAAAATGAAACGAATAAAATTATAATATTTGCAAACTGTCAAATTGCCAATTCACAAAATATTTTAGGTAGTACGTTATATTTATAATATCAAATTTATAATATAAATGTATATTTATAAGATTTATAGTGTTAATCAAATCACTAAATGCAATAAAAAGAATTATTGATATCATCTAACAGATTATAAGTAAGTGAATTATAGAGTGATACTTTTATACTCTATATAGTTATAATTGCATTGTTAATTGCTTTCGTTATTATTTGAGCAAAATGTTGTCATCATAATATCGATTTACTGCAAGTATTGGTAAAGGAACATTTCACTTGATTTTTTCTTTAATATAAGTATAGTAATTATGAAAAAACTCGATATGAATATTCGATATCTTTATTTATATGAGAGTGTATCCAAAAGTTTGGGACTAGTAAAGGATGCAATTTTGGATAGATGATTTTTATATTGCACTCAAAAATAGCTTATAAAATATATATGCAGTACAGTTTTTCGACAATATTCCCGCTGTACTCTGCATTATGTATTTATGTACTTACAGATAAAATTCCTGTTTACCTCAAAACTTCTTATTACTCTGTAAAAATGAAATGTTGGAGGTTTTATGGACTTCATACTAACATTAAACTTTTAACTTTTAAAAAACATTAACTTTTAGTTTAATATTAACTAAAATTTTAACTAACATTAAATAAACATTGTTTCAGTAATTTCAGTAATGTCTTATTTGGTTTAAAATATATATAAAAACGTTAGCTTATGATAGTGGACGTGATAGTAAAGCTACAGTTTAATTGATTATAATAAAATTAAGAACTAAAAAATATCAATTGATTTAAACGTAACCTGTATAGTATTTCGATGAAAATATCTCAACAGAAAATTCCATTATTACTCTTTTTTTTTTTAATTCAGAAAATAGTTTTTCGCTAAGCTGGTGACATTAAAATTTCCCATGTATTCGACATAAATCTGGTAAGTAACGAAAAACTATTCAAGAATCTTTGGCTATTGGGAAGAGGCAATATGAATCTAAAACGCTAAACCCCAACTTACAATCATTTCTATCTATTTTGATTTGATTGTTAACCTTTATTACATTAATTTATAAACATTTTCTCTCAGAGTCAAGCCAATAATTTATTGTATTTTAATATACTTTATAAAAATTCTAGTAGTGTTTGAAACAAGGTACTCATATTTTGAAATATAAAAGCAAACATATTTTAAATTTTTAAAACAAATGTGCTCTAAGGTTTCAACATAATTCAGCCTTTATGTTTTTTTTCCCACCCAGCAGTACCCCTGCCGGTTGGGAGTTTATTAAATTATACAGCATGTGCCTATATAACAGCCTATTTGTGTTCTTTGGGAAGGGACATCATAGGTTTCTTTACTTTAACTTAGGAATTGAGATATATTCTAGTATAATAATTTTAAGTATATCTCATATATATAAGTATAGTTATAGTGTACAGTATATAGTATAAGCATAGTATAGTAAGTACAGTAATAAGTTTGTAATGTAGTCATGATGGTACACTTGTACCATAATTGTGTTACATTTTTGAGGAAATGCAAGATTAGTATTTGGCTATTCCTTTAGTGCATACTATATGATAAGAGATAGACATGTTTTAATTGTTTATGGTTTTACTGGTTTTAGGTTCTCTGAATCTATTTCTAGATTATTTCCTCAGACATGTGGCTGGGAGTGTGTCCGTCGAAAATATTTTATGATCATTTTATGTTCATTCGCAAATATGATTTATGTGTGTTTTCCATATTTTGATCAAGCCACACGCCAAAATTTTTATTTCCATGACCAGTGTTTTTTGTGATTCCGTTATTTTTACTTTAATTCGCCTTCTTTTTCTGTATTTTTTTATATGAATAATTTTAGTTTTTTTCGGATTAAACTCACATTTTCCCTTTTTTCACTACTTTTGTGAAAGGTATATGCATGCGTTTTGTTTTCAATTACGATGATTTCCAGGGTTTCCTACAATTATAAATGTAAAATCACCAGCGAATCGTGTACCTCTACTTTGTCATGGAACTGAATGTCCAATATAAAAATGAGAAAAGTTTTGCTATATCCTGGACCATTGCCGACACTCTTTCATACTATTGAGCTTAATGGAAGTGTTGTCCATTGTTAGTGTTATCGTTCTATTCTCAAAATAACTTTAGCTAGTTTGAACAAGTTGTTTGGGCATTTATAAGGGATTAACTGATGGCGAATCGAATACTATTTTGCAAGATCAAATGCTCCGACTGCGTTGCTAATCTCAATTGCATTTAGATTAGCAATATCTGCTTCTTCTCACGTAATCTCTTAATCGACTGCTCCTCTCTGCGGTGTGAATCCGCACAGATTTTTATACATAAATTTATTTTATACAAATTAAATAGGATTCTATTAATGAACAATTTATCCAAAACTTTATCAGCTAACGGTAGAAAAGTTTAGACTATTGTGATAGGTCATCTTTAATTGCTTTTTTGGGTCTTGTAGTCAGAGAATAACTATATTGGATTTTTCCCATAATGTGGTTTGGGGGGGGGGGGGGGGGGGGCTTTTACCAGACGTGAATTATATCCGACAACACCTTAAGGTACATATTTGAGAATATCTCAAACTATACTTTGTGTGTCAATCTATTCCAGGAACCTTATTATCTTTTAGTTCGTCTAAAGTATTCTCCTTGACTGGTCACTTATCTCTGCAAAACCTCAGAAGCAATCTATTTCAAGTTTTCATTTCACTTTGTTTTCATCTGTTTCTTCATCGTCAGGTACTAACTTTTTCATCAGTTATTTATCAGTTTCCGCCATATTGTCTGTAAATGATCTTTATTACCTCATATTCACTGCGAATGAGTGTGTGTGGTAAAGTTTTAGTATATCTAAAAACATATGGACTTGTTACAAGTTACACCGTTTAATGGATCAATATAAATTTCATTTATAATCAAAAATAGCATTTATAGCTTAATGGGCCTTTTGCTTCTTCAAGACCATTGCTTCAAGGAGACTTGACTTTGGTGCCCATCATGTGTTCTTTTATACCTGGTTTTTTTCTTTACTTCTAAATGATTAATTCTACAGAGTTGATATTAAGCCATTATTGGAGTCATATTAGTATTAACTTGAAAAAGTTTTAGAAATTTTTGATAAATCAAAAGATAAAATTTGTGCAAAAATGTTTAAATGTTGACTTACAATTGAATTTGAAAGCTTGTGAACATGATATGGCTCACACCGTTTTACAGATGACATTGAAATTCAAACTCACACATAAATTCCTATAGAATGGTCAGTTTCTTAGTTCTTTGATAGTATTACATCATAGGAAAAATTTTTTTGTAGTAAGTTTTGTAAATTAAAAAATATTTTTTCCCTCCATTATCCTACAAACACCAGAACATTAAAACTTTATAGAGGACAGCTGCCTAGACAAATATGTTATAATAAACTTTCAAAAATGTTGATCCAATGGCCAAAATTTGAATTTTTATCACAATCCAACCGGAGAAATTTATCACAGATTAAAATGAATAACTTAGAATATATCTGGCCGATATAGGATACATTTTGATATAATTTGTATCGTAAGGTGAAAGAAATGTTACTGTTAAATGTACGTTGATTAAAAAAAATATGTATTTTGGACGCCATCTGCGCTTATAGCTGAAATAAATATCTGTTTATATCAATGTAAAGAGTGAAGCTAGAGGAAGGTAACACATAACAGCTCACATTAATAATGTTAATGAAAATCTATAAACAAGGCGGATTACAGGCGAGATCAGGGAGTTTTCACTGCACGCTACATAAAACCGATATTGCTTCAAAAAATACCCTCTACTGAAATGAAATGAGCCTTTTCAAAGCCTGCTGCAGATATTGACTTTCGATATTTGTTACCCACTTGTGTATAATCCCATTAGAGTCATTGTGATAACTAACGAAATAAAGCGTGTCAACTGCTTTTCAGAAAAGATAGAATTATAAATCAGAAGTTGTAAAGCACTTTGAAATGGTTTTAGCGATATTCAAAACCGAACACAGGCATTATGGCAATGTGAACTATTGTTATGAAATTTTGGTGCATATCGCAGTTGTTGTAGTAGTACTTTAGAAGGTGTGGATTTCAAAATTGTCACAGACAGTTATTGTACAATATGCAGTCATTTGCCTTGACTAAATTATTATACATTATATTATTATATACTATAATTATATAACATCATGTTTTACAAAAACATATTTATATAGGAATTTAAATTTCACTTATTTAATTTTCTCATATATGGTAGATAAACATTATTCTAACTCATGTTCTATTTACATAAATATATCTGTTACTGAAGAAACTACCATAAAACAAACGAAAGCAAATAACCTTACTGTCATCGATACAGATAACCATAATTCATTATCTGAAAAGATGAAGACATCAAAGATAATTGAAAGTTCAAAATTCAATATTTTGTTTAATTATATAATAAGTTTTTAAATTTAATGTTTTTTCTTTATATTTGTATTCACGGGTCCAGTTCTGTATAATATTTACATTTATGATATTCCTCTTCACCCTCAAACTCTTCTCTGTACTTTTGCTGATGACACAGCAATCCTGTCTCGAAATTATGATCCCGTTATCACCACAAATACTCTCCAAAATCACCTACATAATATAGAAGTCTGGCTGAAAAAGTGGCACTTAAATATTAATATAAACAAGAGCACCCATGCAGTTTTTATATTAAAAAAAAAAAAGGACTGTATCCGAATATCACAATGAATGGCGTTCTCCTTTCAACTGCAGATGTTGTCAGGTACTTGGGGCTCTTCATTCACAAATGCTTGACTTGGAATCCCCATTCTCGGCTGAAAAGACTTGACCTAAAACGACGCTACTTACTACTGTACAGATTTCTCGGAAAACATTCACAACAAAGTGCTGTTATATACAACATTACTGCGACCTATCTGGACTTACGGACTTGAACTATGGGCTTGTGCAAAACATTCCAACATTTATAAAATACAATCACTACACTCAAAAATCCTCGGTACTACCACTAATGCACCTCATTATGTCACAAACCACACTCTTCATATAGACCTAAAAATCGCTTTGATACATAACTTAGCCATTGATCGTTAGAAGGCGTTTCATACCAAATTTTCCTCTCACCCAAATCCAGTCGTACAAAAGCTTGCTCCTTCCTCACCTTCCCAGAATCCCCCAAGACGACTTAAGAGAAGATGGCCTAGGGACCTACTGCCATGATGATCCACAATCAGGAAACAAAGTGAAAAGTTGAACCAGTGGGTTCCATTCTTTGCTCATGTTTGTCAAAGTTATTTGTATTGCTCATACTACATATGCGTAGTTGTGTATTTAAATAAATATGTTAAAAAAAATTTTTATTTACCAACTTTTCTCAGATGAAAAAAGAATATAACAAGTATGCTTGCTATATTTTTCTGTATTACAGAATTTGATGTCTAAAATTCAAAAGACTCAGAGTTTGCTAGAAAAAAGATATACAATAAAAACGAATATAGTTAACTCTAAATATATAGAAGATTATCTGTGGATGTACGTATAATTTTAGTACAAATGTAGGAAGAATGATTTTTAACAATTACAAATATTTAGCATGGACTTATGTCTTTTAATAATTGAAAGAAGTGGAACAGTATTACATTTTGAATTTGCACAAACTAATATAAAACTTGTTTGTTATGAATACTTGCAAATCAGTTGATAGTAAAAAGATAAATAAATCACAAAAGATTTCGATACTTAAGTGTTGTATCACAAACAAAGAATTTATTGAATAAACGTTGAAGGAAGTAATAACAGTTGTTTTCAAATTTCCTCAAATGTTTAATCGTTTTTCAAATATTTTAATATATTCAAATATTTGCTATTAGTTTCTTTATACATGATGGATCGTTTACAAACTTCTCCAAATCATGCTCGTTAAGATGTTATTAACGATTAATGGTTTGTTCATGAGTAGCATACTCACAAGGAGTATAAACCTGTTAAAATTATGAAAAAAAAGTAAATTTATGTGAATATTGTTCATCCCATTTTCAACGGGAAGTGTGCAAGAATATGAGACCTTTATCTTTTAAATTTATTGTAATTTAGATATTTATATGGTACACATAAATTATAATCAGTTATTAATGGAAAAGTATTTCGTCATATTGCATTCCTGCTCTTTTTTTTACTTTGTAACAGTAGATGTAGTAAAGAAAAAGTGATGAAAACTAAAAAAAACAGGATATAGTTAATATCTTAGAGTAATTGAAAAATTTTAATTGTGAACTGTTATATGGAATATATTGCAAGGGATTTTACGAGAAACACTTCCATAAAGTCAACATTAAAGCACTTAGTGTTCTGAAGGTATAAACTACTTGCATTTGAGAATAGTAGTACTAATAATGATTTCATCGTAACTCAACTACTACTACTCAATTACAATGAGTACTTTGAATTCCATTATAGTTAAAGCCATAGTTCTTATATTTTAAATTATTGCAGATTTAAAGTTGTTCTCTATCTAATCCGGATTATTACGGAAATCCAGAAAGGTTTGACAATTTCCACCAATTTAAAGCGCACTCCTAGCTTCTAATAATCATGAATAGGAAACATTTCAACATTAAATTAAAATAATGTTCTATTTAGCTGGTATCTAGTTTACCTAAATTGAATTTTTCCCTCTTTTTTCGCCCATGCAATGGCTTTTTAAAACGTAACCCGAGTTTTTATATGCTCGTTTGGACACATTCCACCTGCTTTTTATTATTAAGGAAACATTAATTCAGATGGTTTCAAAAAGAAAAAGAACAGTTTTCTATTCTAACTTTTTTATCAGTTTATTTCAAAAGGTAATTTTTTTTTACAATCGGTTTAAATTAATTTTTGTGCTTAGTAAAAACAAAAAGACTTACCTTAGTTAATACTTTCCTAAGACTTTTAACTATAACAGAAAAAGTGAATACGTTATGTGATTTTTGAAAAAGAAAATCATCCTGAATTTACCAATCAAAAGTTATAAATATCCATTATTTATTACAAATATTCCAACAGAATTTGCGTGAACAAGTATAAAAAGTCAGCTCTTCTGAAATGAGATATTAGTTGTAAGAGACTTTTTTTGAATATATTCATCTTTATAAATCAATCAAATTTAACAGTTAATCTAACTCAACTTACTCTTAATGGATTTAGTAACTTCATTGATGTTTCACTTCGACCATCATGAACCTACGTTTGTAAGATGAAGAACATTTATTGGACAGTATTGTAATATCCCTGGGATTTAACTTATCAGCAGGTTTGTTTACTTTTCAACAACCTGAGTAAGGGAGAAACCAAAACTGCAACCACTTACTCGGAATGCCCATGCCAACCTCAAATGCCCTGGAACTGGCGCATGTCCGATAGACCTGGAGCTTGGCTGGTTGGTATCAAAACTCCTCTCATCAATATGTGATGACTTGATCTAAGGACATAACGATTGTTGATATTTTAATTACCATGTATACATATAATTTAAAAATAATAAAATAGAAATTGAAGTCTATTATATTCAAACAACATTCAGGTTAGATCATGTGAACTAAGAGTATGTGAGCCAAGAACACAAGTAACTAGTAACTAGATTAGAAATTTAATCCAAATCCTGAAGTAGGCGAGAGGACAGAAACTCTAAACTGGTGACTGATAACTAACTTCCTTGTTCACTTTGAAGAAATTCCATCACTTCCTACGCCCTTGACAACTTCTAAAGCTTCCAATTAACTCTCAATATTGTTTCCATCGAGTTTATTTTTTTTACTTTTTGAACACTCCTTCTGGATGATTAATACTTAGAAGGGGGGCTAGGTTAGCTCAGTGGTTAACGTACTCGTCTCTGAACTGACAGAACCGGAGTTCGATCCCCACCTTGACCTCCATTTATTCATGCGGGAGGTGAATAAATCTGAGCTCGTCGTCCCTCGGAGAAGGACGTTAAACCGTCGGTCCCGAGCCTATTCGATGTCATGTACTCGTTAAAGATCCCTACTCCAAATACACTTGAGTTAGACAAAATTTAGGACTCCCACTATAGAATAAATCATCATTGTGTGGTATCACAAAGGGCCAATGCTCGACCTACGTGTGTTCCCTTGTGGGACTACCACTGCAACCAAACCTAATCTAACCTAATACTTAGAAGGCCAACATAACATAAGGAGTTAGTGGAGGTTAACAAAATAATCCAACTGGAATAGACAAATATTTTTCAAATGGCATAGAAACCAACTAAGTTCCAGTAACCTAGAAGATGCGATAACACAACTATATAACATAAGCAAGAATGTAGACCAATGCACGTTATTCTCCACCCCTATCAGGTCGCTTTTATCTTCAGGATGACAACTAACAGACAATGATGTATTCCCAAAAAGAGATTGAATAAAAATCAACAATATAAACCACCGCAAGACATTCAGAAATGTGATTAACATCTTTCAACTAAAACAAGTGGTCTTCGTCAGAGACTTTCTCAGACTCAAAGTCAATTTTACATGTTTTACTTTTGTTTATTTGTTGATATATACATATATATTTTTTGCATTCTTTTAGGTGGTCTTTGTGAATACGCAGCAGTTGTGTTAAAATTGCATTCCTGAATTTATTCATTTTAAGCCTTTAAATGTCCTTGGTTTTACATTTTTATAATTCCATATTTTTGGAAAAACATAAGAAGTAACTAATACATATATGTGTATTTTAATGTAAAATTAATGTAGTGTAATCTCTAATGCAATATTACGCGTATAATATACTATATGGAGTACGCCATAAAATAAAAAAAATAATAATTAATAAATTTTTTTAAAAATTATTAATAATAAATAATTAATTCATAAATTGTAATAAATTAGTCTTTAAAAAAACGACAAAAATCCGATCGGTAATAATTAATTCCGGTAGATAATTTTTCACTAAGGAGCCAAACATATGTCTGCTTTGAAGCTCTTACAATGAGTGGAAAAAGTGTATCGGGGCAAGACTTTTTGTGGGCCCCCTTTCTGACACTGGGCACTTCTAGATAATTCTGTTCACTATATTACTATGACTGATATTTGTAAGTTTAGCAGGACCCTTTGTATACAGAATTTTAAAATATTTAAATAGGTTCTGGTTGAATTAAGCTGTAGACATGAAGAAGATGAAATTAACAAAATTAAATCTTCTGTTAAGGTGTTACGGTCAAGTCACTAAGGAGAGAGATATCAAAAGCTAGCAACGTAATCTGACCGTTGGGAAAGATTGCAATTATATTCATCAAACGAGGCCGTTTTTTATAGGCTACTGGATAAAACATCTATTATTTCAGTCAGTTTATTTCACTCTAGTGACTCGCAGACTATTTCCCTGTAAAAAAAAGACAAGAAAAAATTCTGCCTACTGTAAAATGCAAACCAGGTATTTTTTTAATGTTAGCCACTTGAAAAGTAAAATTTGACGAAGTTGGATCGAAAAATGACAACCTGGCAACCCTGCAGAATAAGGAGAAATGGTTGTGACGGTATACTCCAGTTCCCTTTCTTCTTCAGTTAACAATAAAAAAATACATGTATAATTGCCCATTTCAATTTTTAATTTTGATATTCATTTACCTCCCAGACTCTTATTGGACCTTGTGCGGCCCACTGGCTGATCCCTACTCGAAATGCGCTTGAGATAGGCAAATTGTAGGACTCCCAATGTAGAACCTGTAGAATCACCGATCAACCGAGAACCGGTAAACGGCTGGCGTTATCACCTGCTAGGAGATCGGTTAAACGATAAAAAAAAAAGTTTTTATAAGAGAAAATATATCTATATAAATAAAATAATGATTTTGTCTGTACATTGCTTAGAACTGACTCAATTCAAGTTTTCTTGACGTTTCATACATTGGAGAAACCGAATCCACCCTTAGAAAAATTCCTGTCGGTTTGTCGGTTTGTCTGTTTGTCCGCAAAACTTTGTCACAAGTAAACTCAGCTACCATAAGACATATAAAGCTGAAACTTTTACAGTAGATTTGGATAGGTCTAACTTAAAATATAGGCTCTGAATTACTTAGAAATTCAACGTAGAAGTGAAGTTATGGACGTTTAAAGCAAAAACGTTTGTCACAAGTAAACTCAGCCACCATAAGACATGGCGAGCTGAAACTTTGACACTGGATTTGTGTATGCCTAACTTAAAATATAGGCTATAAATAGATTCATAATTAAGTACAGAAACGAAGTTATAGGGCTTTAAGCGTATTTTTCTAACTTCACAGACAAGTTTGTTTTGAAAATACACAGGTGAAGCAAGTAGGTATTGTTAGTTGATTTTAATTTCATTGGAGCATATGAATATATTGCGTATTTGACATCTTTGAAAAAGTGTTTCCCAGAGTTGAGGATGTACTAACTATTACGAATAAATAGTTTTGTAAACGAGCAATTCTCAACTCTTAATACGGACAGGCAGGAAAAATCAACAAACAAGTTCTTAGGCTATATCATACCGAGGAAAGACCTTACAAGTCAGTAAAGAGATTGGATTAGTGATGAAGAAGCAGTTAATTATCTAATTGAATTTCTTGACTCTGAATTTATTTCTCCTGAACTGCCTGCTCATGAGTAAAAACTTAAAGTAGGAGAACCAATCATGCAATTTAGTAGCAGTAACAAATTTCATGTTACGAAACATGAGTGCCCAAAACTGTGCAACGGGACACGACTCTGAGTTCGTGCTCTACACAGATATGCCATAGAAGCGGACATAATGACTGGATGTGGTATTGGGGAGTCTGTGTGTATACCATATATACCATTGATTCCGAGCCACTGTCTGTTTACGTTGAAATGATTGCAAAGTCCGGTCAGAGTCTATTTCGCAATGACATTAACTAAGTCGCAAAGGGAGACTTCATCTAACGCAGGAATACAAGGTAGCGAAACCAAGTTTTTCTCACATGGTCAAATGTAGTTTACTTGCTCATGGGTCAGAGGTTTCAACTCTTTCTTCTACCATGAACCTGAAGGACAGACAGCTAATGTAGTGTATTTAGAGGCATTTGTTTAACACTGTAGTAATAATGGTATTTTCTACTGTTCTATAATTTCTAATGACATTTTGGAATACCAAAAATGACGGAACTTCTGATTCTGTCAAAGACGGGTTCGTTTACTATGTATAATATATAACTGTAAACTTTTTTTTAATTTAATATTTGCTTAATAAATACACTGGTAATAATGTAAGGTATGGGACCAGAGTAGCCCAGTGGCTTGCGTGATCGCCGATGACAGTAGTGCAAATGTATTATAAATAAATGTAACAAACAAATATTTTTTTTTAATTTAAAATGTGGATAATATAAAAAATGGTAATAAAGTAAAGGGATCTAGCCAGGGTAGCCAGTAGCTTGCTTGCTCGCCGATGACAGTAGTGCAAATATATTATAAATAAATACAAAAAAAAATTTTTTTTTAATTTAATATTTGCGTAATATAAACACTGCTAATAAAGTAAGGTATGGAACCAGAGTAGCCCAGTGGCTTGCGTGCTAGCTTTTGACTGAGAGAACGTTAATTAGAACTAACTCATTTCAAGTTTTCTTTACGTTTCATACTTCAGAGTAGCCACATGTACCCTTACATTTTGTCCACAAAATATTGCCACCATAAGACATAGAAAGCTGAAACATTGATTGTAGATTTGTGTATGTCTAACTTAAAATCTAATCTTTGTATACAGAGGCATTTGTTTAGCACTGTACTAATAATGGTATTTTCTACTATTCTATAACTTCTAATTGTAGTATTAGTATAATACTATAATTGATATTTTGGAATACCAAGTATAATAGACTTTATTGATTCCGTCAAAGACGGGTACGTTTGCTAGTACGCAATATATTCATATGCTCCAATGAAATTAAAATCAACTAACAATACCTACTTGCCACACCTGTGTATTTTCAAAACAAACTTGTCTGTGAAGTTAAGAAAATACGCTTAAAGCCCTATAACTTCGTTTCTGTACTGAATCATGAATCTATTTAGAGCCCGTATTTTAAGTTAGGCATACACAAATCCAGTGTCAAAGTTTCAGCTCACCATGTCTTATGGTGGCTGAGTTTACTTGTGACAAACGTTTTTCCTTTAAACGTCCATAACTTCACTTCTACGTTGAATTTCCAATCAATTCAGAGCCTATATTTTAAGTTAGAGCTACTCAAATCTACTGTGAAAGTTTCAGCTTTATATGTCTTATGGTAGCTGAGTTTACTTATGACAAAGTTTTGCGGACAAACCGACAGAAATTTTTCTAAGGGTGGATTCGGTTTCTCCAATGTATGAAACGTAAAGGAACTTGAAATGAGTCAGTTCTAAGCAATGTACAGACAAAATCATTATTTTATTTATGACTCATAACGCAGAAATTCAAGTTAGCGAGACCAAGTTTTTCTCACATGGTCAACTGTAGTTTACTTTCTCAAGAGTCAGAGGTTTCAACTGTTTGTTCTTCCATGAACCTGAAGGACAGACAGCTAATGTAGTGTACACAGAGGCATTTGTTTAACACTATACTAATAATGGTATTTTCTACTATTCTATAATTATATAATTTCTAATTATAGTATTAGTATAATACTATAATTGATATTTTGGTTTAACAAGTATAATAGAATTTTTGATTCCGTCAAAGACGGGTACGTTTGCTAGTAGTTATATAAATATGAACTAGAAATTTCAAAACAACACACTGAAATGAAATCACTGGAACTCACTACTATATTTCGATGGCCTCATCTTCAGAAAAATAGTAGTCAGTTTCAGTGATTTCATTTCAGTGTGTTCTTTTGACAATTCAAGTTTATTCAGTTCGAAGAATCGTTTCATCTAATTGGTTATATAAATATGGATATTTATTACTCTCCATTGAATGATCAACGTCTAGCCATCGGAGGTTACTTTTAATACTAAAAATGCCGACTAATGTTTATGCTGTTTCATTCTTGAAAAATCAGGTTGAATCAACTTTCCAATATATGATTAAAATTCGCAACAGCAAAGGCATGTGAGGTTGCTAATTTCACATTTCTTAACACCGTCTGCTGGCAGCCATTAACGCCCAACTCGCTTTGCAACTTTCAAAAATTGCAGATATCATTCACAACTGGTTTTTAAACGTCCTTAGATCAAGAGGTTTAAAGTTTGCTGAAGCTTAGAAGCGTCTATTATAGATGTTTTTTTTTTCATAAATGAGAAAACATTAGTTAAAAATTTCATAAGTTGTTTTCGTTTATAAGAAACCAAATTGATATAAAGGGAATTTAAAATTAATACTTATTCATATTTAATATGGATTAACCACTTTTGTATTATAGCATACTGATATAAGTTATAAGGATATTATGATTTTTGTATGATATTGAAATTACTTATATTATGAAATGATATTAATAAATTCATATTGTAATTATATAAATATTTTACATTCATACAACACACCTTATTAATATATATAAGTCGTATTTATGTGTAACTAGTTGTTAAACCCAGCTTAGTTTGAATATAACAGTTTTATTATTTTTTAGGTTAATCAATACTTATGTTCTGAAAGTTTCAATAATAGTTTTTCCATAAAGCTCCTATTTTTTTCTCTCAGTTTTCGTCATCGAGTTTACCTGCACGGTAGTTATTATCTTCAAGTTGAACAGCTCAGCCTTGAAGAGTTTCGTTTTCTTGATACCCTGTCACTCTGTTAATTGATATTCATTTCAATAGAGTCATAGCTTCATTTAAAATGACATTTTTTTCCATTAGAAAAACAAATTCTTTAGAAAACAATTTTCAATATTTTTTTTTGTTAAATTTGGAAGATGAACAAAGGCAATGCAAAATATGTGTTATAAATGAAATTTCTATACAACGTCCATCGACTGACAGTCTAGGCATAAATTGATTGACAGATGAGTGTGAAATATGCACAATCAACAGGTAAATGTAGAAAAGTTATGCATATTCATTGCGATGTTAACCTTTCAACATACCTAACTCCTTTCCAAGTCAGCCTCAATTAACATGCGAACTTTTTCTTGAATAATAAAGTCATTTGGTAAAAGGACAGCCACGTGGAGAATTATATATATATATATATGAAAAAGACAACATTATTTTACAAAGAAAATAATTTGTAATGTAATACTTAGTTTTTCTGTTTCAAAATTTATAGTTCTGCTATGGAAAATGTTTTAAATAAAGACCGAAACGTTGGCAATGAGAGTTTAATTTGAACCTGAAGAACTGACCGAGTCCCGATAAACTTTAGTTTTGTATATATATATATATATATTAAAAGTTAAATTTATATATATGCAGAAAAAAAGGTATGTACGTCACATACCTTTTATGTTATCTTCTTAGTTCTTACTTTGTTTGCTCTCTGGTGGTTACTTTTTTTTGCCTTGTGGTTTAATTTTTCTTTTTTTTTTTGTTTATATTATATATATATATATTATTATATTATATATATATATATATATATAATATGATATAATATATATATATATAGCTCAATATAGACAACGAAACGTAGAGAAATCAAAAGAACACACTTACAGTCTCTAATTTTTGGTTTGAACAGTCTTCAGGAGAGACCGTCTCTCCTCCGAGACCAAACTCCGTGAAGAAGAAAAAGTGTTTGTTAATATTTTGTGGTCAAGAAAACAGTACCGTATATATATAATATATATATATATATGTAAAACACAATGACGTATTCATTGGTTATGTTTTATCTATGAGTTAGGTACTACTGTGCAGGTGACTTAAAGTATTTAATTCTGACTGAACTTTTTAACATCCCTGAAACGAAATCACACACTCATCCTCTGCCTACCTCGTTAACATTACCAAAAATAGAAGTTAGTGATGAGACAGTAACGGGCCTAATTAAAGCTTTAAATACTAAAAAGACGCCCGGTAGTGATGGTGTTACTAATAAAATGATTAAAAATTCCCCTAAAAACATCATATCTAGCCTGGCAAAAATTTATACATACTGCCTAAATTACTGCCACTTCCCCAACTTATGGAAATGCTCTGCAGTGATTATGATTTTGAAGCCTGGTAAGGACCCAACTGAACCGACTAGCTACAGACCTATTAGTCTCCTTTCGACTCTGGGAAAGAAGCTAGAAATAATGATTTACTATCATATAACGAAAACACTGAACCTAAATATGTGTCAATTCGGATTTAAGAAGGGACACAGCTGCTCCCAACAGTTACATCGAGTCACGCAGTTCTTGGGTAATGCATTTAATATGACAAACTTGGCACTTTCCCTTGACCTGACGAAGGCATTCGACACGGTACATCACAACATTCTAATTAATAAACTCTATAGACTTGACATTCCTGACTGGATCTCCCCATTAATTCTAAACTACTTATCTGACAGACATTTTTATGTTAAAATTAATAATTCAAAATCTGTACTAAATAAAATCACAAGAGGAGTGCCCCAAGGATCCGTACTTGGCCCCTTACTATTTAATATTTATATGGATGATCTTCCGACATTTGATGATGACTGTACTACCCATGATAGGCTAATAGGTCTGTATGCCGATGACATACTCATTGCTGTAGGGACAAAAAGACGTAGACAAGCCTCCAAGTTACTGCAAACTCTAACTGATCAGACAGTAAACTGGTTGGACGAAAATAAATTGACTATAAACCCTCAAAAATGCCAACTTTTAGATGTGACAGACAAAACAAAGGAAACTAAACTGACTAAAATCACTATTCACGGACTAACTATAAAGCCAACTTCAACCATACGCTACTTAGGTATTAGTCTAGACAGACGACTAAATTTCAAAAATCATATTAACAGTGTTCTAGGTAAGGCACATGCTATACAAAGTAGGATCTATCATCTGATAAATGATAAATCCAGGCTTCCACTTAGAACAAAAGTACTGATGTACAAGGTCCTAATCAGACCAATATTGACTTACGCATGTCCATCCTGGATACAATATTTAGACAAAAACACTCTGAAAAAGCTTGCAGCAATGCAGAACAAGACTCTGAGGTTCATAACGGGTGCTCCTAGGTTCCTCACAAACAAGCATATTAGAAAAGAATTATCAATTAAAGGACTTATCCAATATATAGACCATCTCTGCATACAAGAGCACTCAAGAAACCAAACATCAGAAAACCAGTTAATCAAAGAACTACTACTAACAGAGTCGCAATGCAACGTCAAATAGACATTCAGAACTAATCAAATATAATTATTGAAGACATTAACTCCGATATACAAACAAGAATAACAAGGAAGCAGAAGAGAGTTCTTTCAGAGCTCGGGACTGCTATATGTCGCCCGAAATGGGAGTCATTTAACTTGCTGCTTGCTGCTGCTGCTGAAGTATTTAATTCATGGACATTTTGACACAGATTCAATTCTGATGTTTTAGCAATTGTCTAGTGTCAATCTACTATAAGGTGAAATAAGCTATAGAAGGAAATTACACATATATATTATTATTACAATATATAATATTATATATTGGGATCTCTGAGTAAAGAATTGGGTTAGATGCAAGTTCATATGTTTCACTCCCATAGAGAGAGTTTCGCACCGTACGAGTAAGCGGAGCTCCTCATTCGACCATTGATTATCAATAGAGGCGGCCGTAACTTCACTGCTTGCAGTATCGCGATGTCCATGACGTTTATGGACACCTAGTCCTCTACCAGACGTAAAATAGCCTCAACAGAGCAATGAGGGCTCTGACAAAAGATGGGAATATGCTAGACAGTGCTTTGAAGCGAAGCAATGGTCTTATGCTTATTAAAGAGGAATGCTGGTTGCCACTATATTTATTTGAGTTTATCTGTTTTTTCTCTCCAAATTGTTGAAAAGGAACAAGATCGGAACATAAATTCAGCTAAAATGGTTTAGTCTTTCAGGTTTAGTCCAGAGTAAAGCAATTCTCGAAAAACACAATAGGTTAATAATGTTCGATTATATTTTTAGATCTTCACGGTTGGCATTTTTGATTTACTGAAATAAATAAACTATTAAAAACCAAAAAAAAATTGACATATTTACCAATAGACTACTCTCGATAAACAAAATTAGTAGTTGGTAATTAAATGAGATAAAATTATAATAATGATGCGTAATAAATGTCGAGATAAGAAAACATTGATATTTATATATAACAAGATTTCACAACAAACACATCCAAATAGAATGGTAATTTCAATCATTGGTTTTATTAAATTTTAAAGACAATTTAATTTTTGGCTCAGAGCATTAATATTGAAGAGTAATAATTAAGTACTCTTCCAGGACTTGTAGGTTTGTGCATCAGTCCGTTAAAATATTTCCATATTCACCTCTAATGAATTTTACATTGAAGGGAGGCAGAGTGTCATCAGTTTCTGTTGTTTAAATCCTTTATGATATTAATTAACATTTTCATCTGCTTTATTAATATTATGAGTGAATTCTTTACGCACAGTCTATTGAATTTGATTTCTGTACCACATCATTATTGAAGTATATATACTGTTCGATCATAACTAAATTGGTGAGAACTGTAAAATAGGAGATCCGATTAGAAATTTAAATAATTGTTTGTTATAACTATATCAATTATATTATATTTTGTTCCATATATCAAAGGAGAAATATACCTCACCATCATATAAAAGATGGAGAGAAAATCCGGCTTTGAGATATGGCAATGGTTCAGTTTTTTCCACTATTAGCTTAGTGCCAGATATTTTCGAGAAGATTTTATTGTTTGAATGGTAAAATCAAACGTCCCAGTCGATACTTTTTGTTCTATTTTTTTTCAATCAGAATATAGCCATATCTGATATAGACATATCGTCTCTCTTATTCACATACTTCCTAAATTTCACACTCTGTTGCAATACTCAACGTTTATGCTTGCGGTGAACATATTAGAATGGCACGACTCAACTATCATCTTTCTATTTTTATATTACCATTTTTAATAAGTTTTGTGGTTAATATTGGAATTTTTTTTAAAAAAAAATACGTCTTATAATAACACATAGAGTTCGAAATGCGTTGACAGTTTTATCATAAGCTTTTTTTTGTGGAGATGGTTTTTTTTTTTTAAATTCCCGATCATGAGTAAATACCACAGTATAACAGATTGCACAAAAATGAATTTAGTGTTTAATCCTTCATCTCCAGCTGTCTTTATTTAAGAAAGTTCCTGTTTGAGTGTGTTTTATTAGTTCTCACAGACATTTGTTGATGCAAACTCCATCTTTCATGCAGTAGAGTTCCTATTAAAATTAGCCATATTTTGTTGAAACTACTGAAAGCAAATCTGACTCTTTTTCTGGATCATCTAACTTGGTAGATACAATTTTGTCCACCTTTTAACCTAATCAAATAACCTGAATGTTGTTGAAATTCTGCTTTTCATATGCTACAGTATACAACCAACATCTTATGCCTACATAAACTTGGTTTTTAACGATACCATCGATTTTATTTGCTTTTATATGAAAACTGTTGCTATTTTGTCTTTTAATTACTTGATGTTTGACCATTTATAGGGTATCCTTTTATTTGTTCCCAAGTTTGATTGTAGATGGTCGTTTTAAATAAACTGGTATTAGATAAAGTCTTACTTAGGTCATCCTATCTTGAATAGATTTATGCCTTTACCTGGGACTTCCTTTGAACATGGCTCGTAAGATAAACATAGATCTGAGATCTTGTGCTCATTGTTTGCCGCAGCATCTTTCAGTTAAATGTATTCATCAATCATCACCTTCGTTTGATGTAGTCTTATACGAGTAAAAGACTCTGTTCACTTTCTATATTGGTGTATATATCAATTATAAACTGGTGAAAAAACTTTCTGTTGATATGTGTGTGATTTTGGCCCATTATTTCGTACCATTAACCTTCAAAAGTAGAAATCCATTGCTGAAATCTTTTGTTTCTTGCTTAGCCTGTTGTCGGTTTTGTTGAATTGGTATCATCTTCCCGTAACAAAAATATTCCATATTGTGCCTTTTGAATGGCAGTTTTGTTGGTTTCACTTTTGAGTCTTTTATTCGTTAAAAAAATCCTACGGATTCTCATGGTAAAACTGCAACATTGATCTACTCTTGATTGCTATTTTCTGATTAAATATAATTGTAGAAATGTTGGGTTTTTATTAGATACTGAAATCAAAGGTTTCGCTCATGATAAACTTGCCTTTATACAGAAAAGGTAGTTTGAAAACCAGATTTATCTATTATTATCATTGAGCCAAAGAATTTTAAAACATAATTTGTACGTTACCATTCTAAAGTAAATTGTAAAGTAGTCCTAAAAGATGGTGAGTTTGGTTTGTTTACCTTCCCGTTGTTCTAACAAATGCCTTAAGACACTGATTTGATTTTTCTTTCACAGTATACTCAGGCACCAAAACAAAACTAACCTTAAACTTTTGTGGTATACAATTCTTGATCTGTTAGCCAGCACACTCTTGCCTGTAGTCCTGCTTCATATTGTTCTACAGTTTCAAATATTCAAGGCGTCCAGGAGTTTCCCACTTATCCAGGAGTCAGACTTAACGTTTGTCAGTAATATCAGATATCCTAGATATCTAGAATTTTATCCTGAAGTCTCAAAATCAGATATTCTAACCATCTAGACTCTTTCCGCTAATTTTAGAGTCGGATAAAGTTGATGTGGTGTTCTTGAAATTCTTAAAAGTTTAGCCCTTCCTCTTTCTTCTCAATCTTCACAGTTACTCAGAATTTTCCAAACAAATTATCTAAAACTAAAGCCTTCTTTGTATTTGGCTGAGACACGAGAACTTGAAAAATAACTATTGTTTCCATTATATATGCTACATATTGATTTTATCAGAAAGAAAAAGTAGAAACCTTTGAAAAACAAACACATGAAGAGGCATACAAACACATCAGATGCACACACACTCAGGCATACTTATATATTTGTAGACCAAGTCCATTACACATAGATATATATAAACAGAAAAAAAAACAACTACAAAAAGAATAAAACACCTACTATGGTTAATATTTTGAGCATCCGTTTTTTTCAGGAGATCTCAAAAGAAGATGTAGAGAACAAATGTACTGAATTTGACAAAGTAGAACAGAAACAAAGTATGTAAATCTTTTAGGTCTGGCCAAGATTCGAGCATCCACTCTACTGTATAACGACAAGCACGCCTTTAGCGTACCAGATCGAAGGTGTTTTAAATTACATAATTTAAAACCTTGGTACCTTGGTTCTAAAACCTTAAAACCAAAACTAATTTCCCATAAGTAATACATAATGGGAAATTGACTAATCCCATTAGTCAGATATATACAGATGTTTTTTTTAAAATATTGTAGGTTTCTCTTTATAAAAACGTGTATATAAAATGTTAAAAGTACATTATTAAATCTAAAGTAACTCGACTGTTCGAGTTCCAAAATTACATTGGAACCCTTAGGTAGTTATACTGTATTTGTGATCAATAGATTTAACGTTTAATTAGCTACAAAATTTTTACTGATTATAATGATTAGAGATAACCTCAAGAACTGTGTTCTATTCTTATATCACTATTATGTTTTTTGATCATAAGTTTGAATTTCAATTATATTCAAACTGCGTTTTTAATATATATTTCTAATAAGAACTATTGGTATAGAAAAACAAATATAAACCGGTAGAACCCATTATAAGGTTTTATATTTTCTTTTGATGTTTTATTAATATGATTGATTCGTAGATGTTTACAAATTTATTACTTTGTTTTGAAATATATGGGATGGTTTTTAATAAAGATGTCATTGTTTCTGTTTACTAAAACTGAAGGAGCTTCAAAATAAAAGGGTAGAGGCACGAGCCTTGGGAACTACCAGAGTGCATAAAACCAAATGAAATTTATGAGGTTACCCAAGTCTTATCCGCACTTACTTAATTAAATTTTCTCACCAGCCGCGTGCTATTATCAGATATTTCCCTCTACTTACTTTCTTCTTTCTCACTACATTTATCTTAGATATATTAAGTTACTGAATTTTAACACTGGAGTTTCGTTCTTCTTTATTTAATTTTTATGAACACATGTGTTGAAATGCTTGTCTTGACTAATCTATATAAATTTGATAAAATTATATAACTTTTACAAATACATGAAGTTTGTGATGGAACTTTAATAGGTTATTGATGAAAAGAACTTTTCAATGCTTTAGGCTAGGTTAGGTTCCAGTGGCGGCTCCGCCACTTAATGAACACACATAAGTCAAAAATTGGCACTTTGTGATATCACATAATGAATATTCTACATTGAGAGTAATAAATTTTGCCTAACTCAAGTGTGTTTAGAGTAGGAATCTTTAACGAGTACCTGACATATAACAGGTTAGAGACCATCGGTTTAACGTCCTCTCCAAGGGATGACTTGATCAGCTGTATTCAGCTCCTACGTGAATAAATCGAAGGCCAGAGTTGGTATTTAACCCTGGACCTACCTGCCCAGGGATGAGCACGTTGCCATTTAGTTAACCTGGCCCCTTATCAAGTAATTGAGAAATACTTGAACAAAAATACTTGAAGAAAAGAAAAACAAAACTTTTTATAAATTGAATCTTGTTTTAGTGTATAATCAATGTTTTGAAATTGAATTCTATAAGCTCCGATTCACTTCTCTACAACACAGAAATGACATACATAACAGGTAAATCGGTACCTTATAAAAAATAAGCTTGAAAAATAATATTTTTTTGTGTTCCCGTGAGGAACTGTTGCAGCCCACTGGAGATAGATCAAGACGGGTGGGTGTTTGATGTTTTTCCTGCCACCATATCAGTAACGTTTTTGTCCTCCGTTATCACTCTTTACAGGGACCAATCATCCCTCTTTCTTTCATCTCTATTCTTTTGATCTTCTTCTCATCATCTTTATAATAAACAAAAATTTAAAACTTATAAAACAGTTAAAATTACCACGAGTTTCGTATGGGTTTACAAAACTTTATTTTTAGCATGTTTTGCACACTCATTTGTATTTTAAAAATAATATATATTATTGTTGTATTCTAATATTTTTAGAATCCAAAAACTACTTAAATACTTTAGTAAACTGACAAAACATTAAAGACACTTGTAAAACAACACCAATACAACGTAAGTAGACAGGAAAAAAGTAGGGCCTTATTCTTGCATATAAACAATGAAGTCTTCATATAGATTTGGACAGGAGCTAAATTTATTACCTATGAAAAATCGATGTTGTTAAGAAATGTTGAATCGTCTCTAATTAAATTTAATAGATCAAATATAATAAACGCTAGTAACGGTCTCTTCAAACTTGATACTTTCGTTTCGAGGGCAAGGTTCCAGTTCTAAGAGGGTTGACAGCTAGCGGATAGTTTTTTTACCCTTTCTTACTGTACTCCGTTGTTTCCCCAAACATCCCTTTCTGGGAATTTGTCCTTTCCTGCACTTTCACCCTTTTAAAATACCACTCTTCTCAACCCCTCACCAGGTGTTTTCTGCATCTAGTGTTTCAGTTCGGTTTTTGGCTCTGACAAAGACCGCTTGTTACAGTTGAAAGATCTTAGTGTTGTTATCCCATTTGATATTGTGATTTGATCATTTATATATATATATATATAAAGATTTCACATAAATACGTGAAATAACAATCAATGATCAAACCATTTGATCGTTTTACTCTGACAAAGACTTCTTGTTACGGTTGAAAGATCTTATGAGTATTACCAAAGTGTTCAGTTGTTTTCAGTTTAAGGTATCCGGAATATGCACATTTTGATAATAAAGGAAACGTTTTGAAGATAGTTCAGTCTTTGCACTAAGATTAGTCAAAGTTATCTTGAAAGAACGCTTCTTTTTGAACTTGTTGATTGTCACCCTATTTGATTTAGTGGGGCATTAATCAACCTAAACTCAACTGTTTTCAGCAAGCATTAATCCTGAGCCAAAACTGTCGCTGGAATTCACCTCTATTATAACCTCCCTAATATTTTCTTACTCATTTTTTATAAAAACCCAAATTGTTATACCTTTTTAATTAATTCACAAATGTATTACATCTTTTTGTTCATTGCTCATTTTTATATCAAGTTGAACTCTGAAATCTGAAAAGAAATATAAATAAATAATTCCCTAAAAAAAATGTAAGTTATTCTTAAGCTGATATGCGAAATTAAAAGTAACTTTAAATTTTGTAATATTCGTTTAATTCTTATTGGATCAATGCTGATTTATTTTTTCCAATACCTACATGTGATAATTTATTTTTAGAAGCCATTTTAGTAATAGGCGATCCACATTTTTGGGGGTGCCTTCCAATTTTACATTGCAAGTCCTAAATTGTTGCTAACTAAAGTAATTATATGTATTTAGAGTACCTACACTTAGGATCCGTTAGTACCGTTGATCTTCAACGGGTACCTCATATCGTACAGGTTCATGACTGATGGTTTATTGTCTCTCTTATGGGCAACGAGATGAGATTTTTTCACCTTCTGCGTGAAAAATCATGTCCAGAGTAAGGATCGAATCCGGGATCTACCAGTCAAAGGCGAGCACACAAGCTACTGGGCTACCCTAGCCCGTCATACTGATATAAATGAAATCAAATTGACACAAGAAGAATATATTGAGTATCTACATATAGACCCTCAATATATTTAAACAATATTACAAATTAATATTCTTTATTACTTTGATAATTAATTGTACAATAAATAATATTTTAGGCCTGTATATTATTTATTATACAGAAAGTAACCCTTTCATATTAAATAATAAAGAGATATGTGAAAGGCACTTTGCATCAAAACTAATTCCAACTTTTGCTGCTGTTCTGGTCCTTTAAGAAACTTCAAAGTTTTGAATATATAATTGTGCTATTCATTATTAGTATTTATCATAAATATTTCTTGAATTTTGAATTATTGCAGGAGTTTGCATAACAGTTTACATCCACCAGTAGTCATTGTCAAATTTGTTAACCTTCCAATAAGGTCAGCAAATTCGAATTTATCAAATCTATGCAGAAATAATTAATATATTAAAAATAATTTTTTTTTCATATTCAGAACAACCATAAATAATTGTTTGAAATACTTCATGTTTTGAGATTATGAAATATAAAAAATAATGTTACCATATTCTGGAATAACATTACTATATACTAGAAATTATTACTACATTACAATGTCTTGTAAAATCAATAAAGTGATAATAAAGGATAATATTCCTTGTTTAAATTATAATCGCTCTAATAAATTAACATTCCTTATCCCCATTAATTAAATAAAATTCGAAATAATCCATATAAAATATACTTACACTTTTCAACTGTTTATTAATAGTTTCATTTTGTTTATTTAGATACTCTCTCAAATGTTTATCAAACCCATTGACAATATAATTAATGATGAAAACTCTATTGCACCTATTGGGTGACATACCCTATTAGATCGGACAGTACATATCTAATTGATAACATACCATATTGGATCGCTTAATCGACATTTAATTGGTAACATACCATATTAGATCGAGCAGTCAGTCTAACTCTACCATATTAGAGATCGCACAGTCCTTCCAATCCGTTTATAAACTTCATTAATAACATAATCAATGATTGTTCCTATATGGTTTAACAGTTAAACATTACTTGCTTACATTGCTGTAAGTTTAACTAAATGTCCGTTATAATTAGCAAGCTTTAGATAACCGTGTTAAAATAAATAAATGTTGTATTCAATATATATTGATTCCAAATAATTAAAATACATTTATATATAGTAAATTTTAATAAAGAACATTCTGCTTCTTTATATTTAGTTAACACTCCCGAAATGTGCATCCATACATTTTGTGTTAAATTCTTGTCGAAATTATTCTATAATTTTTTTATATAAATCGTCATAGCGCCTACGTTGTTGTTATAGACGTCCAACCGATTTTGTAGATAGTAGTATTTAAGAAATAGTAGGATTTCTTTAAGTAGGACTAATCATATTCAAAGAATACGTAGTTTAAATACGTATCACACAATTAATTCCAATACATGCTTATTTTTTCTATTATTTAAATCCGTTTTATTTTTATTATTATTGGTTCAAATAGTAAAAATGAAATGAAGACTGGACGGACCTGACAATGATGATTTAAATTATAAATTTATAATATAATAATATAATCACTAAACTCTGTGGTTGTGACATATACTTCTATTTAAAACTATTATTGGTAGAACATGTTTAGATTCCGTTTAGCATTTCTGAAGCAGATATAACTTTTTCATATAAAAGTAAAAATAATTTTTCATACCTTCATTTTCGTATCCACGTACAGTGAGGGACTGTGAAAAACTGTTACTGGATTTCAGTTCATCTGTATTTTTAAGAGTGGTTTCTTATCAAGTTATATTATCTGATACCGATACTGTGATGAAAGTAACGGGTATTCTGTTTGCATTTTACTTTTGGTTTGCCTAAATTTACTGTATTAGTTTGATTAACTACTTTTACGATACAGTTATAGCTCTTTTGTAATATGATCAAAAGGATAAAACTAGACGTTATTCATTTGTGAACAAGATGCTGTTATTAAGATATGAATTATTGCCAGCTTTCAGATTTTCTATACTATTTATAAACATTTGATATATAGTGACATATACTTCAGGATAAAAAAAGCTTTTCGATTAGAACGGGGAAAGAAACACCAAGTCTCGACACAAAACGCTGGTTACATCAACAACCCAAGGATGATCACTACGTGTTCAAAACGAGTCGACGTTGAATAAAATCTCTTGTGTGGGGACTTGATGACTCATTCCATTATTCTGATAATGAGTAAATACCACACAATAAAGGATTGCATAGCTCGTGAGAGAAAGGTTTTTACAGCAAAACCACCAATTCTTGGGAAATTTTTCAGATTTCAGTCCTGGACCTCCAAATAATTGTATTTCTTTTAAATTGATTTCTTGATTAACAACTTGTACACATCTAGGCTTTTAATTTTTCATTCTAGAAGCAGGAAGTGTGGCTCATTTATAATTTCACCAGTTTTGGAGAAGTGACGGTGCCAAGGAATTTCTTTGAGAACATCATTGAAGCTTTGGGATTTCTAATATAATCAATTCATGTTATACTTAAAATATCAATTTCACTCTATGAAACTGATTTCATATTCGTCTATTTGCTTACATAAATAAATAAATTTAGCAAGTAGAACGATGGAAATTGTTTAAACCGGAGGAAGTTTATTCGGTGGATTCGAGGGAAACGTTAATGAAGTTAATTTTGTTTTCTTCGTAAATATATTCAGAAACTATTAAAGTTGATAATGAACTTATCAAGAATGATATTATGGTTTTAATATTTTTAAACATAGTTATAAATTCAAAGTTAGTCTTGTTTTCATCATAATATTTGAAAAAGTGAATCGGACGCATAGGACGGGGGGCTTGGTTTATAGTATGTAATTAACATATTTATCATGCTGGTTAATTTTTAAGCAAGAAATTTCTTTTGCAGGAGAAGTGCAACGCTGTCTGATTAGCATTTAGACTGGAAGGGCAAGTTTGTAGGTCAGACTCTACCTGTTGTGTTTAACCACTTGGCATCCAACGCAATGCTTACTAATTCAAACACACCCTTCTCTATTTTACCGCAACCTCTCAGACAATCCTTTTTCTGAATCAACAAAATAAGTGTAACCAAAATAAGTTATATTTATATATTTTGTGCAGTTAGTAAATGTAAAGAAATTTACGAAAAAAGAACTGTTTATAGAAATAAAAGAAAGGTATGTTTGTACATTGCTTAGAACTTGGACTCAATTCTTTTCATACATTAGAGAAACCGAATCCACCCTGGAAAAATATCTGTCTGTCGGTTTGTCCATAAAATTTCGTCACAAGTAAACTCAGCCACCATAATGCATAGCAAGCTGAAACATTGACAGTAGATTTGTGTATGTCTAACTTAAAATCTAAGCTGTGAATGGATTGAAAATTCAACACAGAAGCGAAACTATTGACTTTTATACTGTCTTTGACTAAGTTCAGAGATATGTTTATTTTGAAAATATATAGGTATAGAAAGTAGGTATTGTTAGTTGATTTCAATTTCATTTTGTATATTAATATAATGCGTTTTTGAGCTTATTGACAAGGTGTTTCCCAGAGTTCAAAGTGTACTATCTATTCAGAATAAATAGCTTTGTGAACGAGCGATTCTCAATCCTTACTAACGAACAGGCAAGAAAATCAACAAACAAGTTCTTACGCTAGATCAGTGTTTCCCAAACTTTTTCGAGCGACCGCCCCCTTGGGTTCGTAAACCTATACTCAACACTCCTCAATAATCAGAATCTTAGACTAAATAACGAAATCAGTAACACTTTAATAATTAAATTAATATAATGACTAATCGAATATTTATTTATAATACAATATATGTATTGTTTCATAGCATATTCATGCAAAAGGATTAATACACAATAAAAGAAACTTAGATGAGAATATATTTTCAACATAAAAATAAATTATCAATACAAATAATTTTAAGAAACCTTTTCCTAGAAGTTTACTTGTGGTGTTTTCACTTAAATTTAGAAATTATATTGCATGAACATTTTCAATTTATGGAAATAGAATCCCCAACTCCTTTTTGCATTAGCGCCCCCCGATATCAAAGCACCGCCCCCAGGGGTACGGTACCGCCCACTTTGGGAAACACTGCGCTAGATCAAGCCGAGGAAAGAACTTACAAGTCAGTAAACAGAGTGATTACTGATGAGGAAGCAGTTCATTATCCAAGTGAATTTCTTGATTCCGTAACTGCTCCTAGACTGCCTGCTCGTGAGTAAAAACTTAAAGTAGGATCACCAATCATGCGATCATGCGATTTAGTAGCAGTAATAAATTTACAGACTCAGTAGTCTCTGTGTATACCATGCATACCAGTGATTTCGAGCCACTATCCGTTTCCATTCAAGCGATTGCAATGTCCCGTCAGTGTGTGTTTCGCTATGACAGTAATTAAGTCGCAAGGGAAAACTGTCTACAGCATGAAGTGAAGTGAGTGAGACATAGTTTTTCTCACTTAGTCAACTGTAGTTTACCTGCCCAAGAGTCAGAGGTTCCAAATCTTTGTCTTTCCATGAACCTGAAGGACAGGAGGCATTTGCTTAACACTACTAATAATGACATTTTCTACAATTCTACAATTTCTAATGATATTTTGGACTACCATGTATCATCTCCAAATTTTTGAAAATGTACCCGTATAAAATTGGCTCGTTGGCTACTAATTCCATAAGTTAACCCATATTGTTACATATACCTGTCAGTGATGCAAGTGTTTATACTGAGCGAGTTTGATCTATATATGTACTTATAAAACTCTGATGTTCTTGTTTGGATGTTTGCACCTAGGTGAAACTTGGATACCTGTTAATTTCAGTTTATGCTGAATCATTCAAATAAATATTAATGGAAACAGTGAGTCATATATCGCTTTAAAAATAACAACATTGGCAAAAAAGAAGAATGAAAAGTAAATTCTCTCAACATAAGTCACGTAAAATTAATGACTCTAGATGTAAAATTTATTTCTGTTATAGAATAAACCTAACCAGTTGTTTTATACGAAAGATTTTAGTTCCCTATTTGGAAATTTTATTGTTGTTTAGACGTTGTTTTTTTTATTTCACGTATTTACTTTTAATTCTTTATATATATATGTACATATATTTGGGGAGCAGGCCTTCATTTATACAAGTTCCATTAAAACCTATGCCTATTTCCATTTTAACACATTTTCGAATTAATTTTTCAAATTTTCTGATCTCTGACGTCCATAAGTTCGGGACAAGATACATCAGTTCTCTAAAATTTTTATTCGTGTACACCGACATGTTTCGGTCTTCATCGACCATTCTGTTATTTGCAAAAGTAGGTTTACAACTTACTTAAAACTAATACAATTTTAAACCGAAAAACTCAAATAAACTGTACACATAGTCAACTGCACATAATCATAACAACGGAAGTTATCAACAGGTAGTGGCAAGGTGAGGTTTCCCCAGGGTCTTTTCTTTATCTCTCTTTGATTGGTTCGTCTTCTGACTGCCTTCGAAGAGCTATATATATGTATAACAAATTTTATTGATCAGGAATCGATCAGTTTTCCAGCCTGAAATCAAACTTTCAAAGCCAACATTTTGTTTAAAATTCGAATTTGGAACTTTAGCATTAAACAGATGTATGGAATTCCGGAAGTATATATTTTAAAGTATTATATTAGTTATTTAAAATGAATAATTTTAGAAATACAAATGCCAGTTTAAATACGATTGTTCTAATTCAATATTATAAATACACAATCCTTTTATCAATGTTCAACATTATTATGTTGGGTAAAATAAATGGAATATTTCAATATACAGGTTTTGTTAGTTTTAAATATACTTGATTTTGTATATAACTTGACTTGATGTTTTATTTATATGTGCAATAAAGGAAATCAATTTTTCTACTTTTAAATGATTTTTTGTTTTGCTAAATATACTTACTGTATATATATATATATTGAATCATGTTAAGAATACTATCTCAAAAGCTTGGGGCCATATAAGAATCTTTGTTTTCACGACTTAATAACAAGAAACAGCAATAACAGTTATTCCTGTCAATCACATTCAGTGAATGTATTTTATTAATTGTTGCTACAATTTGTTAACATTGAGTGACACAAGGAGTCACCGGTCGTATAGTATTAAATGTTTCTCCGTTTTAGTGCTGATAATACTCGTATTTACATTGTTTGCACTTTATTCCGTTGGCAAATTAAGAACTCTAAGTTAATTAATGGTATCTGTTTCCAATAACCTATACTTCAAATATTTCCCCTTTAGTTTTGTTTTATGTGTGGTAAGTTTATCTCATTTGTTATTTGGCATTCATTTCAGTTAGGAGTGAGAACATTACTAAATTACAAGTTAGTTAAAAATTATTTTTTTTCTATTTCCATGTTATAGCCATAACTTGATAGATAATGTTTTATCTATTATCAAGATTTATATTCGTTTTTATTTATTCTTTCATTTTAACAAATTTTATTTGATATTTGATACCAGGTAGAAGGAGGAATGGACTTGCTAGTCTGATATCATAAAGTTGTAGTCTCGTTTATCTAGTCGATTGTTAGTTATCTAACTTCCTGGTTTGCAACCAGACTACTTGGAAATGTTTGTATCATATATGTATTATAAGCTTGGATTATATAATGATGTCAGACGTATTATTTTAATAATTAAGACATTTTTGGCTCTATTTTCATGACTTTTGTGGGCCGTAAGTTAGTAAAGCCCCATAGGTTAGGTTTGGTTAGGTTGCAGTGGCAGTCCCACGAGAGAGCACACATAGGTTTTCTGATATCACATAATCAACATTCTATATTGTTAGTCCTATTTAGAATGTTCTATATAGTAAGGAGCTTTAACGAGTACAGGTACCAGGTATCGTACACCTTAAAGCTGGATAGAGGCTCGGGACCAACAGCCTTATGTTCTCTTCCATTGGCGACGTGCTGAGATTTTTTCATCTCACGCGGGAATTAAATCGAAAACCAAAGTGAATATTGATCTACCTGTTCAGGTTAATTTAAAAATTAAAATTAATTGATTGTTTTACTTTATATGCCTAGCATTTGGCCAGGTTAGCTCAGTGGTTGACGTACTCACCTCTGAACTGGTAGGTCCGGGTTCAATACACATCTGGACCTCGATTTATTCACTTGGGAGGTGAATAAGTCTGAGCACGTCGTCCCGTGGAGAGGACATTAAACCGTCGGTTCCGAGTCTACTCGTCGATATCAGTCGATTGTTAAAAAATCATACACTAAATACTTCAATTAGGCATAATTTAGGACTCCCAAAAAGTGAATCAACAGGTAGTGTGGTTCTCCCATTACTAAAATGAGTACCAAATATTGAATGAGCTACAATTTCCGACTCTAAAACAGCACTAAATGGTGAAAGCCTTATAAGAGTTAGCTTTAGAAAACAAAGTTTATATGCCATACTTATTGTTAATTATTGTATTATTTTTTTTTTGTATTGTTTAAACCGATCCCCTAGCGGGTGATAACGTCAGTCGTTTAGTGGCTTTTTGTTTGATCGGTGATTCTACAGATTCCACATTGGGAGTCTTAAATTTTTCCTCACTCAAGTGCATTACGTGTAGGGATCTTTAACGAGTACTTGACATCGTACAGCCACGGGACCGATGGCTAAACTTCCTCTCCGGGGGACGACGCACTCAGATTTATTCACCTCCTGCGTGAACAAATCGAGATCCAGGTGGGGACCGAACCGCGGACTACCAGCCTTGAGGTGAGTACGTTAAAAACTGAACTAACTTGGCCTCTCTAATTATTGTAAACTATTAATAAATTATTTATTTATTATTAATATGCTATACATAATGCATACAGTTAATTACGTATTGACAAACCCTACCTGGATGCTATTTTCATATCACTTTTTTTCTGCTTTAATATATGACTTTCATTCTGTTGCTGATATTTAACTTGTGCATTTAACAGTGTATTAATTAAATAATTGAAGGAATAATTTAATAACATCATTGCCCATGGATACATTGTTGGAGTAGCCTCCATACGGAGGAGACTAACCTTCCTAACTTCCTTTTCCTTTCTTATAATAAATAAATTATAATATAATATATTATATTATAATATAATATAATATTAATTATTATTATTATTAATTATATTAATTATTATTAATAATTATTATTTATTAATATTACTAATAACTAACTTTAAAGTGGGTAATAATAGTAAAAGAGTGTACATGAATGTTCTAATGTCAGATATAAATACTGAAACATGTTTCCTTGTGTTACGCCTATACAGCTGAAAAATTAACCAATGGGTTTCTACTTACCGGTTTATTTATATAACTATACTAACTATGTTGGAGGGTAGAACAAGTGTGCTCGCCTTATAGCCAATGCTCCTTTTTATGCGAGAAATGTCGATATCCAGTGTGATCTAAGGATGGAACCAATACAAGATTACATAAGGCGTCTGACTATCAATGAAGACAGAAAACTTCCCGTACACCCAAACCTGCTAGTAAGAGCACTTTTACCACAAATTCCTTGAACTCATCCTCCTCTGAATAATTGGATCACCAAACTCACAACAGACTCTAGTACTGTAAAGACCATCCGACCAGGAAACATACTCACCCTAGACAGGACAGAAACTAACATACCGACTTACCTGACAGACCTGCACAGTTAAAGCAGTACTAATAGACAAGCAGGTGAAAGCCTCTGGCTTGGAACTGCCTGACTCCAACGTGCTGCATTGCACGGACACTCTCGTTGGTCGTTGGTTGGAGGGTAATTTCTTTGTATTTGTATTCGAAGAATTTTTTCATAACTAGATACATTTATAAATTAGTTAACTCATTGAGGAAGGAAACTCCTGACTGATAGGGCCAGGTATTCTCTTTAGTTTACACTAGCTGACTCGGCGAACTGCACCAACTGGCAGTGAATGTCGTGTTACTTTTAGCTAACCATAATTTAGTATTTAATTATTAATATAATAGCTAACCAGACGGAAGCTTATATAACAAGATCAAAAATCTGAAATGTATTAAAGCCAACATTACTATAAGTAAACAAAATATCAAACTCGTTAACAACCAAGTTGTTAACATTAACAACTCGTTATGTTCTGTTTGATTAGTCAAACAATTGTTCGACAACCAACCATCGCACCATGGAATACAACAGAAAATATATGTTTGATTGGAGATAACTTTTTACATTTAACAATTTTATTCTTCTAACATATTATCATAACTTATAAAAATATTTAAAATTCATTTTAAAAAGCCTCTAAATAACAATTTTATTTGATTTAAAAAATTCCAAATCAATAAATGCAAACAAATTTGACCAGTAGAGCAGGTTATTTATTATTCAGAAATAAAATTTTAGTTGTTATATTAAACATATTGCCCTATGCAACAATCTGAATTTATGAGTTTTTTTTTATAAATTTATTATATTAGGTTCAGTTTTTTAACAAAATGTCATTGTTATCGGTTTAGCGTTAAGAAAATATGTTCTGAATTCGTAAAAAGCATTATAATATTATTTCTTATCAATCTATATAAATAAAATAATGATTTTGTCTGTACATTGCTTAGGACTGACTCATTTCAAGTTTTCTTTACGTTTCATACATTGGACAAACCGAATCCACCCTTAGAAAAATTTCTGTCGGTTTGTCGGTTTGTCTGTTTGTCCGCAAAACTTTGTCACAAGTAAACTCAGCTACCATAAGACATATAAAGCTGAAACTTTTACAGTAGATTTGTGTAGGTCTAACTTAAAATATAGGCTCTGAATTGATTGGAAATTCAACGTAGAAGTGAAGTTATGGACGTTTAAAGCAAAAACGTTTGTCACAAGTAAACACAGCCACCATAAGACATGGCGAGCTGAAACTTTGACACTGGATTTTTGTATGCCTAACTTAAAATACGGGCTCTAAATAGATTCATATTCAGTACAGAAACGAAGTTATAGTGCTTTAAGCGTATTTTCCTAACTTTACAGACAAGTTTGTTTTGAAAATACACAGGTGTGGCAAGTAGGTATTGTTAGTTGATTTTAATTTCATTGGAGCATATGAATATATTGCGTATTTGACATCTTTGAAAAGGTGTTTCCCAGAGTTGAGGATGTACTATCTATTACGAATAAATAGTTTTGTAAACGAGCAATTTTCAACTCTTAATATGAACGGGCAGGAAAAATCAACAAACAAGTTCTTACGCTATATCACACCGAGGAAAGAACTTACAAGTCAGTAAAGAGATTGGATTAGTGACGAAGAAGCAGTTCATTATCTAATTGAATTTCTTGACTCTGAATTTATTTCTCCTGGACTGCCTGCTCATGAGTAAAAACTTAAAGTAGGAGCATCAATCATGCTGCAATTTAGTAGCAGTAACAAATTTCATGTTACGAAACATGAGTGCCCCAAAAACTGTGCAACGGGACACGACTCTGAGTTCGTGCTCTACACAGATATGCCATCGAGGCGAACATAATGACTGGATGTGGTATTGGGGAGTCTGTGTGTATACCACACATGCCATTGATTCCGAGCCACTGTCTGTTTACGTTGAAATAATTGCAAAGTCCGGTCAGAGTCTATTTCGCAATGACGTTAACTAAGTCGCAAAGGGAGACTTTATCTAACGCAGGAATTCAAGTTAGTGAGACCAAGTTTTTCTCACATGGTCAACTGTAGTTTACTTGCTCAATAGTCAGAGGTTTCAACTGTTTGTTCTTCCATGAACCTGAAAGACAGACAGTTAATGTAGCGTATACAGAGGCATTTGTTTAACACTGTACTAATAATGGTATTTTATACTATTCTATAATTTCTAACTATAGTATTAGTACAATACTATAATTGATATTTTGGAATACCAATTATAGTAGAATTTTTGATTTCATCAAAGACGGGTACGTTTGCTAGTTTAATTATAAAAAAAGAATACTGAACTCATCGTCATATATTTTGCTATTTTTAGGCATAAAAAGTAAAAATTTACGTAAAATAGACTATTTAACTTATGCTCTATTGAATGATAATTAGAGAATATAATGATGTCTTATGATGACATTAATTTGTAACTGTAATTTAATTGAAGCAATTAGATATGACCAATTTCAATATATGGCAAAGCGTGACACACGTAGGTATTTAGTTACTAACCTATTAATGTATAGGAGGATATTTTTAGGTGGGTTATTAATGAGCTGGGTTAGGCACATTGAAAATCTCATTATCATGAAATATATTGGATTGAGAGGAGATGCAAAGCTGATACGTCAGCACTGATTACCATACTAATCATTCTTGTAGGTTTGCATATGCAGATTGTCAAAATGCCTCTTCTTCCACCACTCCCACATTCACCTTTTGCTCTAATTGTTTTCAAACTTGCTCAAATATCTACTTCAATTTAAATCTTGACAATTTAAACGTTTTATAGTGTGATAAAGGCATTAATGTGACTAACATCTGTAAAGAAATCTCTTTGTTATTCTATGTTTGTTCAATTATACACTCACTCTCACCCTGTCAGTCCTTCTGTTTCTCTCACTAAAATAAACACGTTTAAATTGTCTATAAACTTACCTGTTTATCATACGCAGGTTAACTCCCTCATTTACAAAAATTATTTGCATATTATTCAAGGGTTTTGGAGCTATTGAAGAAAATTTAACTACGACTGAAGTTGCAAATGAAATAAAAGTTGTCCTTTCTGTCTAAATATGAATGTAAAATTTCATTAACTTATTATCCGCTTTGAAAAGTAGTGCTAACAAAAATATATTGTAAACTCAGTTAGTTCACGAATAAGTTAAATCGTCAAAAAAAAATAACAGCCTTTGGTTTCCAGTCTCTACTAAAGCCAACAAAGAAGTCTAAGGCATTAGACTAAATTTAATTAAGAATTTCAGCTTTGTTCTGAATGGATAACTGATTCGTTTTTCCTGGATGTTTATATTTGATTTTCAAATACTAAATGAATTTCAAATGAGCATTTCAAATGCTATGGTTAGTGAAGCATTCACTGTTTTAAACATGCATTTACAAATGTATGAGTTATCCTCAACATTTCAATTACATCAGTTAATAGCTCGTTTTTATCCTATATAAGACAATGTTAGACAGTTGGTGATTATATTCACTCTCTTGGTCCATTATGATCAGGGGAACTTTCCGCTTCTTTTGTGGTAAGCACAAGATAAAAAATAAAAAAAGGCATTTGATAATAAAACATAACATAAAAACGAAATGCAAAGACAAAGGACAAAGAATTGAAAAATTGAAGGAATTCCTATTTTTCCTCTCCTCCTTTGTGGGGCATCACTGCGTGGTTCAACGAGTTTCTCTGGAGGCCAGTTGCAATTTGTTTCTCGACGCAAGTAATACTTATCTCCCTGATGATTACGGATGTCGAAATATCGAAGTCAGTTCACGATAAGCAATGAGAAGGGTCAGTTGGGTTTTTAACTCTGACGAAAACCGCTAATTACGGTTGAAAGATCTTAGTCTTTTTTTTCCTAACTTC
Organism: Hermatobates lingyangjiaoensis; assembly: GCA_026182355.1. Taxonomy (NCBI): domain Eukaryota; kingdom Metazoa; phylum Arthropoda; class Insecta; order Hemiptera; family Hermatobatidae; genus Hermatobates; species Hermatobates lingyangjiaoensis. The sequence continues at coordinate 145,641 of JAPFBL010000119.1, read as the reverse complement.
TAATTGTGGTTTGATCATATACATATATTTATATATATACGTTTCATAATAAACTACAGACACAGAACAAAGAAGTGAACACACTTACTGTCTCTAATTTTCGGTTGAACCGTCATCCAGGAGAGTTAAGATAAGGACACCAAGGGCACTTACGAAGCGACGATTGGAGACCAACAGTGTTGCATATTTCTCTACATCTTTAGGGTACACCACAGTAACAGGCATAACACACTTCTGTGGTTCAACAATTGTCAACATCAGGAGGTTAAGGGTCCCGCAGAGAGGCATTTATCTCACAAATTTGAAAGTACACCTGTAGCCTGATAGTAATTAGTTAGGTTATTTTCAAAATGACCTTACTTGGTCATTAATTGTGAAATTGTAATATCAGTTTGAAAAGTACAAATATGTTTTGGTATTATGTGAGAGTTATTTACGATTGTATAATCAAGTGTTTTAACTCGTGGTTATTCAGTGAACTTAGTATGTTATTTTAAACTTCTACTATTGCTTTATATTCTGGCAAGCTAATTCTCTATATTAATGTAAATTGGTACATTACCATTATTACTCTATTATTCTTTTATTTTTAAATATTTTGTATGTATATATTAAAGAATGTCTGTGTATTTTTGTTATAATTTTTGAATACTGTATACGAAATACTATCTCTTTGTTAGAGAGAAAAGAAAATAGAAAAAAGATAAAGGATTTTAGTAATTGTGGCGAGCTGTGTAAAGGGACAATAGGCTGAAATGAGGAGCAGGCCATGTAAAACGACGCCGTCGTCTTTATTTGACAGAGTGCGTCTTGTCCTTTGTCACACTCACCACTATCGGCTTGTTTCTTTTCCCAACCCAACGCTTCTTCTTTTACATTGCTATTTTTATCAAATTCTCCTCTCTATTGTTCATGAACTTTACTTATTTAATGGGTTTGTAAATATTATTTGTGGTTAAACAGAGTAAGAGGTATGAAACAAAAAGTTACAAAGAACAATCAAAAAATAAGAAAAATATATTCTGAGGCATTTCAAACTATGTCATCAGAAAGTGACACTGTAAATTAAATTTATAGTGACTCTCTGATGACATAGTATGAAAGAAATCAGAGCATTTTTTTCTTGTTTCTTTGCGGTTTTTTTTTTTCATTAATTTCCATCATTTGTCAAGGTTGTGCTTATTTTCGCATTATATATATATATATATATATATATATATAAAAAGATTTCACGTAGACATGTGAAATAACAATCAATGATCAAACCACAACATGAAAAGGTTACGGTTGAATGATCTTAGTCTTTTTTTTCCCACTTCTTATTGTGGTTTGATTATTGAGATATATGTATATATCAATAAAACGATTTCACATAAACACGTGAAATAACAATCAATGATCAAACCACAAGATGAAATGAAAAAAAAAAGACTAATATCTTTCAACCGTAAAAAGTTGTCTTCGTCAGAGTCAAAACTGAAACACTAGATGCAAAAACATCATGGCGTGAGGTTGAGAGGAGTGGGAGGGGAGAGTGGTATTTTAAAAGGGTGTAAAGTTCAGGAAGGCACAATGGTCCAGGCAGGGATGTTGGGGGAAAAAAAGGAGTACAGTAAGAAAGAGTAAAAAACTATCCACTAGCTGTCAACCCTCTTAGTAGAGGCTATTGCCCTCGTTGACACTGAGTCAAGCTTGAACAACCCGTACGAATGTTTATAATATTTTATCTATTATATTTAAACAGCGAGGACTCAATAATATTTCTTAACAACATTGAATTTTCATAGGTAATAAATTTATCTCTGGCCCAATCAATATGATGATTTTCATTATTTATATGGAAGAATAAGTCGCTACTTTTTTCTTGCCTACTTACGTTAAATTTGTGTTGTTTTACACTTGCTTTTACAAATTTACCGGTTTGACCAATATAAATTTTATGGCAATGTTTGCACGGGTATTTTATAAATACCACCGGACTCCAGTTCCTTGGAAGAGCTTTTTTTTATTAACATATTGTCTACGTTATTACGATTAGAAAAAACTGTATTAAAATCAAGTTTACAGGGAAGCCTTGGATAAAGGGTCAAATGATTGATGATACGGTAAAACTATAGAAATTGACAATAAATAGGGCTCTTTTGAAATATTAGAGGTTTTTTAGCACCCTTCAAATCTAAGTCGATATAAGAGTAGGGGTATTTTAATTATAGGGCAATTGACCTAATGTTATTAATTCTATCATTAAGAAATTCAGGGGAGCAAATACTTAACGCCCTCAAAAACATATTTCTGTATATTACGGAAACGGAATAGTATTAGTCCTTAGAGGACGTAAAGCTCTAGATTCCTGAAGACTATTGAGGACTTCAAGGAGTCCTACTTGAAGAGCACTATGTGCGAAACCGGTTGGATGTCTCCAACAACGATTAATGCGATAGGAATGATTTGTATAGAAATATTATGATTACTAACCTATTTGGTACTAAAAATTCTCATATATTATAATTTATTCATCAATAATATTTACAACAAAATGAGTCTAATACATAACAATACCGAAAAAAATATATAACTGATTGATTAATAGTAAGTTATATGACAATTGTAGTGTTCATTTCTAAATATTTTTTTTAAATGATTAAAATTCATGGTTTATTAGATCTGTTATTTGATAAAATAACTGAACTTGTTTATTAGCAGCAAAATAACAATTGTACTTAGAACAGTTACTAATCATTCGTCAATTTTCGAACTTCCAACTATTATTTTAAATTTTTAAATTGGAATAGATAGGCTTTTCACTTTTACCTGTTCTGGGAAGATGTCTTTGTTACATCGTGCAACTCTATATCGGTAGTACCTCATGAAATTCCTTTCGCGAGGAAAAAAATGATTCCTTCCTTCATTTTAAAAAAAAAATGATTATTTCTTAGGAATCTTTTTTTTTATTTTAAGAACTCTAAGAGTATTACTAATCGACTTAATACATTAAATGAAAACTACATTATTTAACATAAGCCACTAACATTTCATAATGAATTAGGAAAAAAAAGTCATCTCCGGGAAGGATTAGCATTGCAGGAGATGTTTATGCTGTACTTAGCTTTTTGACTAAAGAATATTTAATGAATCAATCCATTAGTGAGAGAAGAATAATTAATTTTAGTTCAGCACCATCTGTTTATTAACCAAAGTAGTCGGCATTATCATAATGACACAAATGAATACCTCTGTTACAGTCTCAAGCACAGGGTTTCTGCATTATTATCAAATTGAACAAGTTTAATTTTTAATATTATTGGTGAACAATCTTAACATATCAATAACTCCAGCTAGAATCATTAAGGATTCCAATCCTATAAAATCAACTGCAATGAAGTTCATATTGATTGTTGCTCACTTATGCCTTTCCTAATCGTCAGCCTCATTTTATATTCCCTTATAAAAGCGACAGAAAGTTGAACAAATTTTGTTAGAAGTAAAACTTTTGCTACATAATTTGTGATTTAAATTTGTATAGAAGTTTTTGTAGAAATAAAAAGAAATTATTATGAGTTTATTCTTAATTCACTGAATATTCAGTATTTCTTCAGAATGTTAGGTCATTTAAGGACTTAAATTTAGGTGCAGTAGAAGGTTATTCTTTCTTCACCATAGACCAGGGGTTCTTAACAAGGTCCACATGGACCCCCAGGGCTTCTTAACATGGTCCTCATGGACCCCCAGGGGTTCACAGAAGATCGAAAGGGGTCCACGAGAAAAAAAAATAGTAATATGGTACACCATTAGTGTTCCATGCCAAATTTATATTTGCATATTAATATAGCATAACGAAAAATATATCAATAACGTACTAACCTGACCGTTAAAATGTAAAAGTTTTTAGCAATAAAACATCTGGCGCAATGTTCTCATTAGATTTTCATAAGGATATATTTTAAATTTGTATATTGATCTTACTTATTCTCTATTTAAAATTAATTTTTGTTTTTAAATTATTTATAAAATTTTGAATTGAGTTGTGTTGTTTTAAAAATATTGTTTTATTTTAGTTTTTGGAACTCATGTTACTAATATAATGGAATTAATTCATTGTTATGTTTAATTACTTATAACGAAAATTTTTTTTTTTCGAAAATTCAGATGTGCCTAATTAGACTGTTTAAGTCATAGGCGATCCCACAAGCAAACAAACGTTGAGAACCCCTGCCATAGACACCCTCGTTCTTTCATTGTATCACCAAAGGATACAGTTCTCTCACTTACCATTATTCAAACTGTATTTTCAAATAAACTGAAGCAAATTAGTCCGTTTCTTTCTTAAACATTTTTATTTATCCAACGGCCAACATGTAGGCTTTCGAATTTTTGCTCCAGTGAAGGAGAGAAATAATAACTGAGGCACGTGGGGATCCAACATCACGTTTCCAATCTAAGTGGCAACCATACCCAATGTTTCGTCACTTTGATGAGCTAATGGAAACTGGTATATTCAGCAAACCTCTGACTGGCTAAAACATTTTTTTTTTTTGTTATAATTCGTTAAATCAGCCACAAATTATTCGTATTTAAAAGTGTTAATAGCTTTCCTTTTTTAGTTTGGCTATTGGATTAAAATAAATCGGGTGGTACTCATCGGTAATGACTCCACAGTGGTATGTCAATTTAGTGTGAGAGAACGTTCAGCGCCAATACTCTTTTTAACTTCTTCGGAAGTTTGAGAGGATTTTAAAGATAGTGTTTGAGTAAGTTGGGAATCTACTATGAAATGTTTGTAGCCTTCTATTGCTGGATTGTAAACAAAAGAGACTTTTATATCTTAATTAATTATTTTATTTTGTACATAGTAGTTTGAAATTTTCCTCAGAAATTTTGATTCAATTGATTGTAAGAGATGTAAATTTGATGGTTTGTTGGAACCTCAAAGTTCTATGTCATAAGCTAGGATGGTTTGAGGATTGGTTTATATTTTACAGTCTGTCATGTAGTTGCAAGTCTTGATTTCGTACATGGGTTCTTATAGCAAGATAATTATCATCTGTTATTCTCCATTTATTTCAGTCTTGTATGAGAGTTCCATGAGAGTTGAAATGCAGACCAAATCAGTTGATTTGCAAGAGATTTTCTCATCATTTAAGATTAATGGGGATTGTAGTTCTGCTGAACAGTTCAGGTTATCCTGAGGTTTCTTTTCATTAAAATTAAAATGCCAACATCGAAATCAGTTGTAAATGTTCAGGCGCTATAGCAGGGATATTGCAAGTAGTCAGGATTACCGTATCGTCTGCATCCACTCAGCATTCATACAATTAAACATCCTCAAGAAGTAAATAACACAATTACCGTATAAAATCTGCCATTAGTTTCTGCGATAAGAAATAATCACCTTGTCTTTTCTTCAGTGACTCAAGTTCCGGTCTTTTCCATCATCAATAGAGTATATTGTGGGATATCAAAAATTACGTCACAAAAAAAAGTTTAGCATGAAAACTAACGCGTTTCGAACACTTGGTGTTCGTCTTTAGGTGACTTAGACGACATATATTTATGTAATGTATTATATAAATATATTTATATAATAGTCACGAGAGTGACTTAGGCAGGACTCACTTTGACTCTCAATAGTTCAGATGTAAACCTAAAGACGAACACTAAGTGTTCGAAACGCGTTGTTAGTTATCATACTAAACTTTTTTTGCATTGAGACGTAATTTTTGAAATCCCCGGTATGAGTAAATACCACAATGTACGAGATTGTACAAGTAATGAATTCATAGCGATATTATCTCATTTATACCAACCACTCAACCTTCATTTATGAATATTGCATGATATTATTGTAAAAGTCCGTCTTACCCGGGAATCAGTTTCACACGTTGGACATCTTCAAGAGGGTTAATAAATGTCGAATGCTCCAGGGAATAAATACCTATTGAATAAGTATTTCATTATATCCCTTAATTTCTTATTATAAATTTTAGATTTATTTTATTTATTATCTGATTTTATTCTTTTGAAATTTACATTATCATTGCCAAGTCTGTTCAGTCGTCTTTTTAATTCTATTATTCGTTTAAATAATATATCGGATTGATGATTAATCTGTTCATTTATTAAATTATCTGTGTTTTTATCCTTATAAATTTCGGAAATTTAGCGTAAGCTAAATAGGCAATTTAGTAATATATTGGCATTACTTGTTCAATTGGTATTAATTCCAAGGAGCATACATCATTCATGGGTCTCTGTTGAAGATGCACAACGTGTGGTTGGGTTTGCAGAACAGGGTATGGGTATAGTATATCACCGATTCACGAGGTAAGAAAACTTTTCTGATAATATTATGTTTCCTAACCACTGCGGCATGTATTTTCTTTATATTTTTTCAAATTTTAAAAGATATATAATGTCGTCAGATTTCTTTAGTAACACAATTAAATGTGATTATAATTCGTGTTGATACCATAAGCAGTTATAACAACACGGAGATGTTTATAGATGCATTATGGAGGCACATCACCTCTGGATATTAATGAGCAGCAGGTGCTCGACAGGAAGCTGTCGGCAGTCGTAAGGAGTCTGATATGAAGACAGCTCTTGAGGGGATGGGATGTAAGGTCAAGTGGGTGCCCAAAGCAATTGCGTTTCGATATTGGCGAAGGAGGCCTAATGGTTGGGACAAGTTTATTGATTGAGATATCATAGAGGCGAGGCCTGATTGAAGGAGGTAATCTGTATTCCTCGACCATACGCTCCACCTTACAACCTCCACCTATCGCCCCATCCACACCATTACTTCTCCCTTTACGATTTTCCCAAGAAAAAATACACTAATATGAATATATTTTTATATAGCGCATTTTAATAAAGAAATAACTGTACTATTTACTAATAGATGATGTAACTCTCTCAAATAATAGGGATCCGATATAAAAATGATCATATTATGTCGAATATATGTGTTATCATTCTTTGTTTTTTTGTCATATCTATCTAATATTTACCTTCAATTTTACCATCACTCTCTCACTTATTTCAAGTGCTCGATAAGAACTATCTAAATGGTTGGTACCAATTATGTCTTAAATTTATAATTAGTTTTCATATAACAATGATCCTAGTTCTTTACCCATGATTAAATAACCTGCTTTCTCTCACCTTTCTGTAGTCCTGTGCATATTTTAAACCATTGTCTTTATAATTATAATTTATACATACATATAATTATTTAATATATTTTATAGACCAGTGATGGTGAACCTTTGACACGCAACCGCATTTATGGTGACACACATCTTCAAGGATCAAAAAATTCATAATTTAAATATTTTTCTCTCGTAATAGCCAAAATTGGTTATTAATAATAATATCATTAATTCTATAAATAACTAACTGACCCTGCGAACTTCGTACTGCCAACTATCAGTGAACGTCGTGTTGCCTTTCGCTAAGCTTAATTTAGTCTATAATTATTAACATAATAGCCAACCCGACAGGCTGTTATGCCTGACCTATAAAAATTCCATTCGAAAAGGAATAAGAACTAAGATAAAAAATTTAGAGTGGCATAAACTTAACTTTACTGTAAGCATAATATCAAACTCGTTAACAGCCAACTTATGTTTTGTTGGATTAGTCAAACACTTGTTCAACAACTATCCATCCCACTAAGGAACGCATCAAAAAAGATATGTTTGATTGGAGTTATTTTTTTATATTTAAGAATTTTATTGTTCTCATATATCATCTTAACTCATTAGAACATAACATTTTTTTTTAAATCAACCTCTAAATAACAATGTTATTTCACTTAAGAACTAAAACATTGTTTAAGTCTATGTAAACAGTACAAAGAAATCCAACCAGTAGGGCGGGCAGCTGATCAGTTGTTTCAAAAGAAAATTTCAGTGTTTTTATAATTTGTTGGGGAGCACGTAGAACTCCAACTATGATTTTAAAAAAAAATGTACATAAACCTTCCCGAGTTATTCCCCCTCTCATCCTTTTCAGTACAATCCTAAAAAAAAGTCCATTCTAAATAATATTCACGTCAGCAAAAATTTGTCTATTTTTAATATACAAAGAGTATATTATATTATATTACAATAATATTACAATATTACAAATTATATTACAATTTATATTATAAAATAATATAAATGTACATACACAAAAACAGACTATGACATTTTGAAGGATTTATACTTTTTGCAATTCCTTGATAACTATTTTTGATGTTCTATGACTGGGTGAGAATCTATTGACATTTTTACAAACAGTTTGCAAGTTACACTGCTTAATACGTTTTGTGGCATTTTACAGACATATAGTGTTTTCTGTGTAGAACGTTATCTTTGGGCAATATTGAACCAAATGGTAGGTACTTTATTTTATTTTATAATATCAGAAATTATAATTATATGGTGGTTATAATATTGTTATAATTATAATGACCACATTTCTGGTGATTATAGAAAACTTAAATTTCATACTAAATATTATCTCCAGGTGAATGTATCATAAAAATTTTATGAATTTCCATGTTAAAAGAGGAAAATTACTCTAAAATGCACAATTATTACATTTTCATGTGTAGACGACTCCTTCAGTGCGACCATTCGTCTAATAAGAAGTAGTCCTTCTTTGTGTGAACTTCTTTAAGATTCGCTCCACAATGACTCCGAGCACTTCAGCCTAGGAGATAGTGGTAATCCCTCCGAAAGTTCTAGAAATGTTGCAATTCGATTATTTGATGGCAGACGGGTTTTGTTATTAATTTTTGATCCATGTGTATTCTTAAGAAAAGCCCTTTTCCCGAAACTAGGAGTATTTCAAAGCATGTGATTATTAATAACCAATTCAAATGGATATTTAATTTCTTTTTGGCATAACTATTAATGTGTGGTTCTGTTAGCTTGTTGGACATTTTATCCCAAAGGCCTTTTTCATTTTTTTATTAAACGTAGAAAACAACTGATGGCCTCTTTTCTGAGAAATGCCTCTAATAGGAGAGGTTCAATAACTTTTCCATGCTGGATGTAGGACAGTTGATTATTCCTTCAATTATCCCTAGGTCTCTTGCCTTTGCAGTTTGTTAAGGTTAGTTGAAATATCTTCTTCACTTTGCTCTGGATACCACACCACCGACATATAAGAAACAACCAGTCTGAGCGCAGCACTGTCGAGCCAAAATGTATATTTAAGGTTAACGCCCCAAGTCTTGCCGAACAATCTCCTTTCTTTGTCGTCTCAACTAATATATTTGTTATATGAATTTCCCAATGTAGGCTTTATCTATGTACTCTCTATTGTATCAACACTCCTTTGAATGTTCCAGTTTAATATTCATGATGAATATGTCTTTAACAACTGAATTCATTCATCTTGAGAAGGGAATGATGACCAAATATAATAGTGCATATTCGATATTTGTCTGTTTTGTTTGAGCTGTAGGGAATTTTATTTTCGTTTTCTATGTTTTTTTTATTATTCATGTATGTTTTCATTGTTTTTTTGTGACATTAAAATAACAATCATAATATAAGAACGGAGGTTTGACCGATTGCATTCTATTCTCCCGGCATATAACAAATAACACAACATAAATAATTTAAATATTCAATTCAAGTGTTTCATTTCAATTAAAAATGTCAGTGATTAATTTTAATGTAAATGGAAATTTGAAAGAAAGATAAATCAATTTATAAATGGTGTAGTTGGGTAATATGTTGGTTTCAATTCCTATATTATAGGTAGTATCTATGAGATAAAAAAAACCACCTGTCCGATCAAAAGAATTAGAATGAAATCTAATAAGTGAGGAGGGAATTAAGAGAAAGTTGAAGGTAAAATCGGAAGAAAGAATTAATAGCAAAAATAAAATGAAAGTAGTTCAGAATAATGTTTTAGCTATTAGGAATTCTAAAAATGGATATTTTACTTTCTACTTGTTTACGAGAGATTAGTGGGTTGACATGCTGAGTCAACATTTGGGAAATGAAATTGAGTGTAAAGCAGTTATAATCCACCAAACAACTTCTAAAATACAGTATGAAATTAAAAAATGGGACTATAATTTTCCAAAAAAAAAAAAAGTTATGGTTCGAGTTCCATGTAAACTGAAACAAGTGAAAAAAGACATCTGGTGTGGTATTTGAAAAGGGAGAAAGGCAAAAGAATTATTTTAGGAGATGAAACAAAAGACAGAGCAAATCAGGGTAAACAAAGAAATTCAAGAAGAAATAAGTATAAAGTAATTATGAGCTGTCAATCCTGTTAGACTATAGACAAAGCTAGTACTCCTGTATACCTTTAAAATAACTCTCTTGCGTCCCTGCATTCTCACTTTTCCCACACCAGATGTCCTGTTTCACTTGTTTCAGTATGAGTGACATTATCTCGAAGACTAGTTTTTTTTTTGTTGAAAGATTTTAGTCCCATTTCAGAATTTCTAACTGTGTTTTAGAATTCGATTTTTATTTTTTGTGTTAACTGTGGAATCTTGACTTATATCTATGCCAATCGTTGAAAAAACGATCCGAAACAGACAAAGAAAGCCCAATAAAGATAAAAAAATAAAAATAAATAAAGAAAAATAAAAAACACACAGTCTCTAATTTTTGGTTTGAACCGTAATACAAAGAGTAACTAAGTGCGCTTTGTTTCCCTCTCTTATTTCTTCTGACGACGGTTCAAACCGAAAATTAGAGACTGTAAGTGCGTGATATTTATTTATTTTTGTTTCTTTGCCTATATTGATATATAGATATATAATAATATAATTTACATTGTTAATCACTGCCAGCGCATTGACAGAGTTATATTTATAGTAATCAAACGTCAATAAACTATCCTCTACTTATATTTCTAAGCAGGCATAGTTTTGTGACCTGTGCCAATTTTAGAATGTTATTTTTATTTTGCAGTATATTCACATTATAAATAATATTCATTTTATCATTCTCTCATCTTTGAAAACAAAAACATATATCAATCCAGATTAATATCAAGCCACTAAACTGGAAAACAAATAAAAGCTCCCTCCGTCTTATAACTGTGTTGTCTAAATGAGTTCCACTTAAAGAGATATTGATTTGTTCAGTGAACATGTTTACACTGTTTTAATAGAATAAAAATCATTAAAATAAGTAATTAGAATAAAAAGTACCTTATAAATTGTAACTATTACTGGATGGTTCAGTTTGATACTGATACCTATCAGTTTGATACCTATCTTGCAAGATAGTGTGTAGTGATTTATCAGGTGCAATGAAGTTCACAGTCTGTTTTAGAACGCTGCCTCTTGACTATAGTATGTTCTTTCCCTAATCAGTGTACCTTTACTGTTTCAATTGAATGTCTTGTGCCTTCAATTACATTACGACAAGGCCGATCAGATTGCTGATTTAGCATGAAGCTCTTCTCGGTGTCACAGGATTTGTTCCATTCGAAGCAAATAGATAGACATGAATGACAATTGTTTTGACAGGCCTAAGGCAGACTTAATGGAGATGGGCTTTCACGACCTCTATCACAATTACGCATAATACATAATTATAATCAACATATAATACTAATGTAGTCATGTAAGTATTATATCTGCAGTTGGTTTCTTATATGATTGTTTATCCTGGTTTATTATATTGTATTCTTATTTATTTTTGATTACTTGAGATCCGTTTGTTATTGATTTATTGTTAATATACTCTAGGCCAGCGTAGTTCAAACTATGGACCTCGACCTTTCAGTCGGACGCGTGAAAAATGTAATAGGTTGAGACAAAAAAAGAAAGAAAATAAAAAAAACGCAAGTGAGAGAAAGTCGTAAGAAGAACAGATGATGATGAAAAATGAATGTTTCCTGAAATATCTCTCTTATTTCTTTCTTTCCTGATCTCTTTCCCCTTCTCTCCCTTGCTCTCTCTCTCTCTTCCTTTATATACATATTTATATTGGTTATTCCAATATTAGGACAGCTCTATTTTATGAGCATAAATTAAATAGTTAGTTGACGAAAGTTCCGTACCAAAAATGTTCTTACATTTTGTCCCTGTCTTACTCGTACATTTAGTAACTTTGTATGCATGACTTTTATATTCCTGTCCGTTTTTAATTAATTTCTCCTATATTCAACGTTCTTTTTAGTGTCCTTTACCTCGGAGGACCCATGTAAAATAGTAACAGTTTTGAAGAAATGTTCTCTTAAACATGTCCTTACTTGCTAGTAAAGATAGAGATATCTCTAGAAACTTTTTAATATGCAGGTTACATTTCTATTTGATACTCTTAATCATACAGTGGCAGCCAAACACACCAGTTTTGTAATTTCTACGTAACTTTAAATAAGAAACTGCAGCCAACAAGAGGGTAATAAACAAACGATGAAAACATTTACAAGGTATGGGCCTACTATATTTTAAGTAAGTTCAAGACCTTTCCAGTCTAATATTAAATAATAATATTGGAAAAATATTTCTTCATTGTTAATATAGAATAGTCATTAGATAGGTATTAGCACCTACGAGCTGATTTTTCAAAGAAACAAAAAATTATTATTATCAGTTTCATCTAAAATGAAATTTCATTTCTTCAAGGGTTGAGATCATTAGCAGATACCTTGCATTGTGCAACAACAGAACTGGATACATCATCTGGGAGGGGTTTTCTGCCTTCCGTCATTTTAAATATACTCATATTTCTAGACTCATTCTCCGAACCCTCGGTTTCGTTATCTTCCATACCACACCTCACCTCATTGAAGCCTATAGCAAATAGATTTCACCTCCTAAAAGCATTACTTCAAATGTATTTTGGTTATGTTTCTTTTTATTTTATCAACATTGGTCTAATAATTTGGTAGTGATTTATATTAGTAAGGTAAATGTTTTCATTAATACTTCTGAAATGAATATGGTTAAATAACTTGATCATTTCCAAATAAAATCATATCTATATAAATAAAAGAAAGGTTTTGTCTGTACATTGCTTAGAACTGACTCATTTCAAGTTATCTTTACGTTTCATATATTAGAGAAACCGAATTTACTCTTAGAAAAATTTCTAACTGTCGCTTTCTCGGAAAATTTTGTCACAAGTAAACTCAGCCACCATAAGACATAGCAGCAAGCTGAAACTTTGAAAGTAGGATTATGTATGTCTAATTTAAAATCTAAGCTGTGAATGGAATGAAAATTCAACGCAGAAGCGAAGTTATGGACTTTTAAGCTGTCTTTGCCTAACTACTCTGATATTTTGAAAATGTCATTCATTTATTTTGAGAATAAACAATTATGGCAAGTAGGTATTGTTAGTTCATTTTAATATCATTAGCATTTAGGCTCCCCGCAAGAGATAATTGATAAGGTGTTTCCCGAAGTTCAAGATCTGCCTCTATTCAGGATAACTGGCTATGTGAACGAGCAATTCTCACCCCTGCCAATGAGCAGGCAGGAAAAATCAATTAACAAATTCTTGCACTATATCAAGCTGAGGAATGAACTTACAAATCAGTAAACAGAGTGATTAGTGATGAGGAAGCAGTTCATTATCTAAGTGAATTTCTTGACTCCGTGACTACTCATAGACTGCCTGCTTGAGTGACCCAAAAATGTGCAACGGGACACAAATACATCATAGGGGCTGATATGACTGGTGTGTGGTACTGGGGAATCAGTGTTTATACCACGCATGCCAATGATACATAGAAACTGTCCCTTTCAATTCAAACGGTTGCAATTTCTGTCAGCGTCTGTTTCGCAATAATGGTAAATATGTCGCAAGACCAAACTCTGTTTAGGGCAGGAATTAAAAAGAGTGAGACCAAGTGTTTCTCTCATTGTCAACTGTAAGAGGTTTCAACTCTCTGTTCTTCCATGCACCTGAAGGACAGACAGTTAATGTGATGTATACAGAGGCACTTACTTAACACTGTACTAATATATATATTTTCTCCTATTTTATAATATTTCTAATTTATAAATAGAAAATACAACTATTTCTAAAATATTTTGAAATGCAACTATCATATCTGAATTTTTTGTAAAATACCCGTCAAAGACGGGCACGTCTGCCAGTATTTCATTAAAGTTTTGAGTAAGATGGTTATCAAAAACAAACTGGTTTAAAAAGCTTGCTCGTTGAATTACCTTCACTCAAAACGGTTATTAAATTTAAGGGTATATCCAATGTAAGAATCACTGGTAGTTTTTATATATGTTTGTTTTCAAATTTAATGAAAAATTAATTCTTTCTATCACTGTGACCTATAGTATATCCAAAAAACTGTTAGCCACAGCATACGCACACACACACACACACACACACACTCGCGAATGTTATATAGATAAATGCATATAATTTAATTAAAATTATATTTGAGAGAATACTAGTCAATAATTGAATGTATACTTAATTTTACCCTAAATATATTATTGTTCATTGATTATTAGGAAATTAATTATTATATTTATATGTTATTCTTATTGTACAGAGAATATTAATATAAATGACTCTTTGCAAATGATTTGAATTTTTTTTTATTTTATCAGTATAGTTAATGATTTATAATAACTTATATTTTGTAATATTAAGCCCTAATTATGTTTTGTGATACTATTGTGATTCTACCAAACAACTATATAATGTAGGATTACTTTTATATCTAACAAACATTTTTTGAATGCCAAAGTATTTAATAATTTAATGACCAAAAGTAGGATGTAGTATTTATTGTGGAACGTGTTGCAAATAAAGTATTAAAAAAAAACAGAAGCACACACACCCACACAGATAGGCAGACAACCATCATCAATACAATTTCAATAATAGAGTTAAGTGACCCAAAACATGTAAATTAGGTAAAGTTTACGCATCTAATTTTTACTATACTTCACTTATTGTCATGTTGCAAATTTGTTAGTGGTGATATTTCTTCGTTTAAAATTAGATATTATTAAATGCCATTTTTCACACTTCAACCATCTGTGTACACTCATCTGGTCATATTGTACACTCTACGGGTGTTGTGTAAAATAACCTATGGGGGATATTAGAGTGAATTTAATCTCAAGCTGGGAGCATAACGGAAGCGAAGTATGAGATGCGGAATTCACTGGCTTCACTCAATTACATTCTAGGAATATATTAAACTTGACACGCTTCGCTTAATATCAAACCTTATTTGAAATATCATGCAACTCTTTTTTTTAATTATCACTTCTCGAATAAAAAATCGGGAAAAGCTGAATAAGAATCAAATAAATTCGCTTATGTCATTCATGGCAGTGTAAAAGCAAATTTAAAATATATAAATAAAATATGAGCTATATATATAGGTCCTAGAAATTAGCTTCCATGAGAAAAATTATTGTATGTAATTGTTGAATTACTAATATGAGATATGAAATACTAAATTGTTAATTTAGTATTTCAGTAGGAAAGAGACTTATTTTTTTTCAATGCATGTCAGTTGTGGCCAACAGGCAGCCCATTTGACTTCAGTGTTGAATATTGAATAATGATTTTGATTAAAGCATGTTCAAACAAGTGTATATTGAATATACTGATCACATCGCTTGGTGAAGTAATATATTTCTCATGGAGGGTGGGGGGTAAAAAATAGTGTGCTCGTACTCGTAAAACAGGACGTATAGTCCGTGTTTTTTACACTGTTAGCTATATTAAAGCTTCTTTGTAAATCTAAGAAACATAAAATGTAGAACTTCTTTTGTAGAATAAAGCAGATAATCTGGTTTACCGATAATTAAAATGGGTGTTAAATAACAAACGAACCACACTTTCGGCCTCTAACAGCATTAAATGTAAAATCCTGGAATTCTATATGTGTATTACCTGTAAGTGTTACATATGGTACTAAATGGACTTCTGTGAATACTGTGCTGTGGTAAGCTATGTATCATATCAACTGCTACAAATTATTTAATGTCCTAAGGGAGAACTTCAAAACTTAAATCTCCACACAAAAGACTTTATGTCAAAACATGTTTCAAACACTTAGTGTTCTTCTTCAGGTTTCCATCTGCACTGTTGAGGAAGTTATTGCAGCAGGTTCCTTGGAAGTCGTTCCTAGATGTAAACCTGAAGGAGAAGATCAAGTATTCGAAACGCGTTGTTAGTTTTGACATACAGCTCTTTTGTGTTGAGACGTAATTTTTGAAATTTCCCATCATGAGTAAATACGACACTTTAACAGATGGCACAAGTAATTAATCTTTAATGTCATCAATCGTATGATGATTACCAATTATTAATCAAGTTTGATTATATTAATCGCATTTCTGATATAAATTTAATTTTGTTCAATGCGACTACTTGATATACCATCTGATATTATCCTGTTAGAAAGGTTAAATTATCACTTTTTAGTTTTAATTTTCACTTTATATCCTGAATCCAAAGAGAGTATTAACAAAAAATTGGTACTACTCCATGAAAGTTGTCACTTTTGGCGAAATTTTCAATGAACTCAGAGAATTGGCATTCAAATACTAGATAAGGAATTCAACTTCAAAGTTAGTTTTTGCGCCCATTATTTCTTGATAGTATATTCTGGAAGAGGATACTGATGAAGAATTTTGTTGAAAATAGTTGTATATTTTATTTTAATTTTTTTATTTGTGTCCCTTAATGTGATTTTTCTCCAAAAAAATGTATAATAAAACATTTATAATTATAACTTTAGATAAAAGAACAATAAACTATTATTTATAATCCTACACTTTAAATAATAAAGTATGGTTACGAGGAAACCTTGTATTCTAAAACGGAGCACTTCCTGTTAACTGATCGCAAGAAGTCACAAAAACTTTTTTTTTTTACATTAACCCATTTATATATGATCTAAATTGTTGAGATTTTTTTACCCTAAAATTTGACCAGAGAAATTTTTGAGATGAAATCACTCTGACTCAAGTAGAACATCATTTAACCTTTTTGAACATATATTAACTTACTGTCTATGATAATTAGGTAACCTGCTGCATTATTTATCACTCTTTTAGGTCAGAGTGATACAACGCAATTAGGTAATGGATTAAACGAAAGTTTAATAAACCTTTGTAAATTATCTAAATAAATTTCAGATATCTCAAAATTCGTTAAAATTAAAGTATTAAATTTTGTTAAGTTGTTTGCCATTGCTAAATTCTAAATTATCTATATAAATATCAGATGAATCAAAAATTGTTAAAGTTATTTCATCAAATTATAAACGTTGAAATATAGTTCACAAGTAAAATCAATGCCTTTTGAATAAAAAAAAAATTAGGTAAACTAAACAAACCCAAGTAGGAGCAGGGAGACTTGAAACAACAATAAATATTTCAAATAATTGAAATGAATGTGAAAAGAGAAACTTTTTCAAGGGGAATTTTTACTGAATACTTTCTCATAAATTAATACTACAAAATGTAGATTCTTCTACATTCAATTTTACAATAAGTAAACATATTATGAAATGACATCATCTATTTTTATGTGGTCATCTTGGATTAACTCTTTAGTAACTACTCTGTATTGTTATAGCACAATTTGTAAAGTGACTACAGTTGGAAATTTATAGTTATAATTTTAATGTAATATTTTCTCTTAACAATCAAAATCATTAAATATTTTTCACGTCACATTCATTTTAAGACTTTGTTTTCTAGAGAGCTGAGGCGGACAAAGTCCCTCATCAGTCGATGTTGAGTCCTCGCGGCAATATTGCATCTCCCATTTATTTTACATTGAGAGTCCTACATTTTCTTAAGTTATATTTTGCAAAGTAAAATAAAGTTTAAAAAAAGGAACAATAATCTTGAGTGGCCTACACACAACTTTCATACAAGTAATTATAATATATTCCTTGACAGTTATTTTCTTTTGGGTATCGTGAATCGTTAATAATGAGCCTATCGTGTAGGCGTAACATCAAACCAGTTGCTAAAGTAATAACCAAACTCATTGCTAATCAATGTAACGAATTCATCCGTTTTAATGGTAATATCTGATTTTTTTTAAACACAATATCATTGTTCCATATTTAGCAATTCAGCAGAGAATTTTCTGAAATCATAAAATGTACCTTACCAGCGTTCTCTATCTATATAATTTTAGCAAACAATTATTTAGCCCATGCCCTCAAAAGGTTCTTTTTTTAGTACAATGTTATTACTATCCATCAAATAGTTATGATCTCTATCATGTACACAAGAATTTGATATAAATCATGAGCTCAAAATTATCTGGTATATTTTTTTTAAATTGTATTACAAAAAATACCTTTTCATGTTTACTTTACTATAAGTAAAGTATGGTGATCGTGAAAAAATTTGATCTCGAGATTTTGACGGAATTACATATTTTGAGGTCCCAGAAGTCGATTTATGAAGTTTTTTCGATGATTTCTGTGTGTGTATAGGTGAGTGGTGTGGGTGAGCGAGTATGTACCCAAAGTTTGTTACCACGCTACGGTCCAGACTCTTTGATGGATCAAGTTGATATTTTCACGAAAATGGGCCTCATAGCGTAGATGATCCCTATTGTTTAAGAGCAATTATGAATGACGGAAAAGTCACTTTTTTTTGCCAAAAAACTGTTTTTAGACTATATTTTTCTTCTCCTAAACTACTGACTCTAGAATTTTGAAATTTTGTCTTTGAGGTTACAAATGTAATAAAAGAAAAATATATCCAGGTTTTTAAAACAACGGAAAAAACATTTTTCAATAAAATGTAAAAAGTTTGACTTATAATTCAATCTTATATTTCGTCACAGGAAATTTTTACATTGGATTTTCAAAAATGTTATTACTTTTGTAGTTATACAAATGAAATTATTTGGATCAGTGGTGTGATATACAAAAATAAGCTTATATATTGATAAGTGGATCAACCTGAATATAATCACTATCCGTACTACCTCAAGAATGAAAGACTAATAAACATATTCCATTTAGACGTTTATACTATGCTTAAATGAGACATTATATATTATATACCCAAGAAGTTTGATATTAAGTTTACTTAAAGTAAAGTTGATTGTAGGCCACTCCAGATTTTTTTAAATATTTTAGTTTCTTTTCAGTTCTCGGTTCTGCCAGTTTCATAAAAATCTCAAATTTCAACGCTCTAGATGTAGAAGTTGAAGAGAAAAGAAATTTGTAATGTAATTTTGGCCAAAAAAAGTGACTTTTCCAAGAGACAATGTTATCCAAAAACAGTATGGGATATCTAAACTATAGGGTCTAATTTTCTGTAAAATATGAACTTGATATATCAAACTGTGTGGTCTATTTTTTTATGCATACATACATACATACAGACAAATTATTGACTTTGGTTGCCTCAGAACATGTAAATACGTCAAAATCTCGAGATAAAATTTTTTCATGATAGCTTTACTTTTTTTTTGTAAAGTAAAATCCATTAAAAACTACAAGTATTCGTTTTTCCTAGTTGATTTTTCAGTTTTTAGATTTATATTACACAGAATTTTTTAAATTTTATTTTTTGGCTAAATAATTTATGACTATTTTTATTGTATACTAATGTTGGTGAAATTTTTTCACAAAAAGTTATTATTCAATAATTTTTTGTTCAGCATAAAATAAAATGTTTTATGTAATCGTCATAAACTGTACCATATCATCCCTTTCTATTCATGTAATTTCAACAAAAAAAGTATTCATTTTATCCTTCAGGAGTCATATTTTTGAGTATAATTTCATTATTACTATAATACTTTCGCTTCATAACCAATGATGAGTCCAAAAGTTTACATTTTATTGCAGAAATTACTTTTACGTTTAATGAAAAACCTGATATTACTCTAGTTATTGCGGCCGTAAAAATGTCAAATATAACCTTTGAGGAACCAACGACATGTAAATCTATCAAATTCTCGGGATCGAATTTTTTTTTATGAGCCACTATACTTTTCTTGTAATAAAGTAATAAAAAATTAGGAAAATTGTTTCCTTAGAGTAAAGAAAACTGTATTTTAAAGTTATTGAAAGTGAAATGACGTGCTTGAATTTGTTTGCGATGCTGGGCTACGTATCATATGAAAAGAGTGTCGCTGACTGATGTCATTAGGCTGACGCTGAAAACATCGATCGTTTCTTCCAGTCAGTTTGATTCAGTGAAATGTAATTCCTGTATGAAATTGGGTTTTCTTGTTATCGTTTAAAAAGATAGCAACCTGTAATAAGGTTACTGTATATTTGTGATCCATCACCATCAAGTTACAACTAATTAGCTTATATGATTATTCTATTAACGCTTATATATTTGTAAATGTTATTATATTTCATTTTACAAGTTGTAAAGAGTGCTTGATGGATGTCGATATTTATAGAAACCAATTTCCTGACAGTGTGGTCGACCACACTAAAGACATGCCCACATCGCATCCCATTGAAAGGGTAGAATCTCAATTTTAATCAAAAAATCTTTAAAATATAGTATATGCATAATTAAAAAAAAACTATATAAGAAATCTCTTTATGATTATTTTTCGTGGAAGACTTTTTAGAACCTGCATATCTATAAACCTGTCCTCCTTAACAACGCTTTAATCCATTTCCTTTACTTAAAAAATATCCAATACCCTCTCTTCTTTTGGATGGTAATGTCATCTGTGATAAGGAATATTTTTCTAATTCTGTACATAATAAACTAACCAATACCCACCAGTATCTTCATTGTAATAGTTGTATCCCCCCCCCCACACTCAATTTGTATTGATTTGCACCCAATGTGATACTTTTTTTGTGGGTTTGTCTTCTACCAAGCTAAACTCCTGTATGAATAATCAGAGGTCTTCCGTTGAAATACGCAGTGACCTTACCGTTTCTCATGATGCCAGTTCTCACACGGACCTCACATAACACGATTCACACAAGAAAGATCCGCTATCTATCATTATTAATAATGTTATTATACTAATATGACTAATGTATTTGTAAGTCAGTTAGGCTAGTTAAAAACACGTTGCAATTCTTCCAACACAGCTTTGAATATTACTTCTATTGTAAAAAAAAATATATGAAAAATGTCAGTAGTTATAATTAAGACATATTTTAAGAATACCTCCAATAATGACAAATTAATTCTTTTAAACTTTGCATAAGTTTATTGATGTAAGAAATATTCAAAACATGTGTTTTTATTTATTTATATAGTAATCATATTGTGAATACCAAAATAAAACAGAAATGTTTTCTTACGCCACACAAAGAAATAAGTTTGGGGTGTGTGATTTTGAGGCTTACGGCCAATAGATGTATTTCTCCTCAGGCTGGATAAATGTTTCATGTTCGCTTTGTGCAGCACCACAATCCCCGCCCTACAACATTTCCTCCCATATTTCTCATCCCTTGCATTATTCTTCTTCTCTAGACAATATTTTTATTTATATTCTCAACTAGGTTCAATTCAGATTAAACTTTTTTCTGAAAACACTTCCTTATTATAAAAAAAAAACATCTTTAGTTTATCAAATCGGTCGTTTTACTAACAATTAGGAATTCTTGCATTGTATATTGCCCAATCAGAGATGTATTTAATTATTACTATTATTCCTTAATTACAAAAACATGATAATGAAGTAATAATGTTCATGTAATCTCACATGTGTGATAATATTTCAGGAGCAGAATGAGTAAGGAAGCTTGTCAAATACATATCAAATGTCTTTGATCTGTCACATGCATATCCATTTTTAGATTAAAGTGTTTAGAATAAAAGGAAGTAATTACCAGTTTATAAATACCTTTAAAATATATTTTACCATATATCGTTAGAGTTTGAAAAATAATCCAAAATTTATCTTTTAATCCTCTAACATACATTGCTATTGGAATATTAGTACAGAAATCGTGAGTCAACAATATATACGAGTGCATCTGACTTAGCAAGAATAATGGAGAAACAAGAATAACTGATGGTTTGAAAAAACCCTTTAAAATAGAGGAGTGCAGCTCACTTTTTGCAAAAAAATAATAGGGAAACAAGAATAATATATGGTTGTTCTTGTTTCATATATTTTAAAGAAACCCTTTAAAATATAGGCTTTAGGCATAAGCTGAGTAACTGCCAACTTTCTTGATAGGATAAAAAGAAGAAAATTTTGAAATGGTACTTTTTGTTTGTACAAATTGTTTTATTTTTATTTTAACATTGTTTTTATTTGAAGCAACTTGATGATGCTAACATACCCAAGGTTTTATCGTCTATATCTATTACCAAAAATAGATAGTAATATGGTCCATTTTTTATTTCCTCTTCAAAGAGACATTCTTATAAGGGTAGATATTTGATTGATAGTTTGTGTTTTGGGATAGTTGTACTTTTTGAGATACCCTACCAGTCTGGGGTCAGGTTCTGAGTGATTCTTCCTTTTTCAGAACCATGTTTGTCGCTAGTGTCCACAGGCTGTTGTTAAGTTTTTCCCCATTTTCTCTTCTTCTACTTCGTCCATTTTTAATCAACCCCTTTCCACCACCTACTCGAGACCCTCTAATCTGGAGATCATGCATCTTGTAACTCCTATTCTTGTAAAACATTTCTTAATATTACCACAGTCTTGCTTCACTTCATTTTTAAATCATAATCCCTGCATTATCAATATTAATACCTAGTTATCCTCCTGAGTATCTATTTTCTAAATTACTCAGTTTGATTCTAATTATATCTTTTTTTGTAAAGAAATGTATGATCCTATTTGACAAATGTCTGAATGAATATCAATAACACACGTAAGCTTGAGTCGATCTGGAACTAATTTATATACTCCGCTGATAAGTGTGAAGTATTATTCCTACCTAGTAGAATAAATAAAAAAGCGTTTACAATATTTTACAAAAATATCAGTCAGTCATTAGTAAGTATCCAAAAATATATTCTAAATATCAATGTTGATGTTGATAGTGGTTGTTACCACATTACTAAGATTGAATTCAACTAAGGTCAGTAACATTTAGATTATGAACAGATCTACCGATTCAATAATGAAAAATGACCCACGCCAGGAAGTGTAGTCACTGGATCGCTTCTTCCCTCTTGTGTTGCCTACTGCATCTGTGTTATCAGTGTCACTGGTAATGTAATACTTACATTGTTGTGACTTTAAACAAATAAAATTAAAAAAAAATAATATAAAATAATGGACTGCCCTGAACCGTCAGTCGAGTGTTCGCATACTTTACTTTATTGTAAGATAATTTTCAATTTGGTATGATAAATTCATTTAATAATAATTAATTATGAAATGATAATTAATTTAGTGAAATGTTTTACCTCTAAATTGTAAACGCTGTATTATGAGGGTAGGGTTCAGTACATCCTAAGTTGGCATCACTGTATGCAAACATTTCTAATTATAACTAATTAGTAATAATAACTGAAAAATAAACTTCAACCAAAGGAAGAAAAGTTTTTAATTTTAGTCTTAGTTTATTTATATATTTAGGTTGGTAGCACTGAATGAAAGCTATCTAAATATTACTATTTCTATGTTTGAAACAATGTAAGTACAAGAATAAGAATGAAATGTGCTGATTTTTAATTAACTTTTTTATCGAGAAAAGTTGTTTTTATACATATATTTCTATCTCGGTAATACTGTAGCTTCGTGTTATAATGTTATTATTATGACATTTTAACAATAATAATGTTAACAATAATTATTAGTTCCTAATAATGTTATTATTATTTGGAAGTAATTTTACATAAGAATATACCAAAATTTTGTTCAAATATTTGCATATATATATATATATATATATATCATTGAATAACTGACCGTATTTCACTGATGTCATTTTCTTCACTAGTTTTTATAGGTTTCTGAATATTTTCTTCTTT
The DNA here is from genome assembly GCA_026182355.1 of Hermatobates lingyangjiaoensis. Lineage (NCBI taxonomy): Eukaryota > Metazoa > Arthropoda > Insecta > Hemiptera > Hermatobatidae > Hermatobates > Hermatobates lingyangjiaoensis. Next base: position 121,775 of record JAPFBL010000119.1, on the reverse strand, counting down.
CCTTCATCCAAACGTTGGAGAATATTAATACCATCTCTAAAGACTTTAACAATTTTTAATTACCCTGAAGATGACTGGAAGCCAGTCGAAACATGTCAGGTCCCCCTTAATTAATATTCTTAATTAATATAAACAACACTGTAAGTAAAAAACATAAGTACAATGTTAAGTATCTTACAAAAAAAAAAGATAATTCAGTATAGTTATCTTTAGTAGTCGTTTTATCTTTAGTAGTTATCTTTAGTTGTCACTTCTATGTCATAGGTGACAAAGAAGCGAACGAGATAGGCAAAGTTCTTCAGATTATTATTTCATTAATTATTCAGATTGTATAGATAATTCAAATATTAAAATAAATTAATTCAAACTCATTTATATAAGAATAATAATGAATACCAAATAAATGTTAAACTACTACTATTGTTTTAGTCGAACTGGGTGCAAAAAGACTGTATTGAGTACGGAAACATTCGCCTAATTAGAACTTGCTCAACGAAAGTTGTGCCAATTGATGTAACTCAGCACCAACTTGTTAACATCAAAGCATTAAAACACATTAACACTTACTCTTCAACAGAATTCCCTGGTTGTAACTTTGTTTAGTTTGTGTTATCTATTCAATGTATTTCTCTTCATTGTTAATAAAGTTTTTACAAAATACAACATATCAAAACGTCTTATTATATGTGTTATCGTTTTAAATAAAATTTTATTATTATTTGAAACCAATTTTACATAACAATATACAATAATTTGTTCAAATATTTGCATTTATATATATATATTATTGAAAATGACACCAAATTTAGCTGATACCTGTTTCTTAACAAGTTTCTCAATTTTTCTAAATAACACTCTCGTTATTTCGTCTACACAATAAAGTACATCTCCTATGGTCGACATGTTTCGAATGATCAACATTCATCATCAGGACGTGAATGTTGATCATTCCAAACATGTCGACCATAGGAGATGTACTTTATTGTGTAGACGAAATAACCAGAGTGTTATTTAGAAAAATTGAGAAACTTGTTAAGAAACAGGTATCAGCTAAATTTGGTGTCATTTTCAATAATGTGTGTGTCAAAGAAGGACTGCTACCAAAATTTACGAATATATATATATATATATTCATATAATATAAACTACATTCACAGAAAAGAAACAGAAACTCACTACTAAATTTCGATGGTCTCGTCATCAGGAGGCTAGAAATGAGGTCATCGAAATGTAGTAGTGAGTTTCTGTTTCTTTTCTGTGTGTTCTCTATGTCAATGTAGTGTAATTAGGACGTAGAATCGTTTCATTTAATTGGTTTCATATATATATATATATTTAACAGTTCATAATTGAAGATAGGTAGCACACAAAGTAAAGAAACACACTTACAAACTCAAACAAAAAAATATATATACAAAAATACAAAATATATATATATATATATATTTATGTACATTGAACTGTATTTGTATACTGTATATTGTATTGTATATTGAACTGTATTTGTATCTTCCATTTCAGATCGTATTTTCATCGAAAAAGTGTATATATATATATATCCTATCTGAACTCTCCTAACGACGATTCAACCGAAAATTAGAGATAGTAAATGTGTTTGTTTCTTTGTTCTGTATCTGTGGTTTACTGTGAAACGTATATGTATATGTATGTTATTTAAGCTCTCATTTAAACATTTCCTTAACTATATATTGAGTTGGTAATTTATTAACAAGTTTAATGGTTCTGAGCCCAGAATTGTATTACTTGAAAGATGAATGGGTAATAATGTTAAATATTCATAGATATACTGGACTGGACATCTGTGGTATACTATGAACTGTCGCAGTGAAATGGACCCTTCTGACATATAGGTTATTTCACAATGGGTTCTATTTAAACTCGTTTTCATTCTCTACTTTTATTGTTTTGCAACCCTCATTGCTCGAATAGCTATTAGTCTTCCCAAATAACTTTTTTAGATTGTATCTTTAAATGAAAGCAATTTGATCGTTAATGACAGAATTGAATAGTACATAAGAGGAAACGAATTAGGCATTTTTAAAAATTATGTTTTCTTTATCAAATAAATTTTGAAGAATGTTATCTTTTAAATCTATATTCCAAGAGTATAACTTTAAATTGAGGTAAATAACTCAGGCCCAGATTAATAATTTAAAAGTTACATACAAATATAATCAATTTGCCACCAATTTTTAAATTCTTTACCCGTTTATAAGTCAGCTGTCACCTGTATATGTACAATTTTCTGTATGTATATATATATATATATATATATATATATATATATATATATATATAGGTATGTTTGTTATGCATTTCAAAATATCTATATATAAATGCATAATTTTATCCTTTAATTTTATTTATTATGGATAAGGTATCTTTATTGTACAAAACATCTTTATTATATCCTGAAGAATTTTACATGACGGGTTAATTCATGTTGTCCTGGAAGAGCTTCAGGTAATTATGGTTTAAGGGAAGGTTAACGTTGTTATGAAGATACACGTGTTACTTGATCTCTTTTACCTGCTGTTTGTTAACATTTGAGTACTCATTTGTTAGTTAGTAGATGTTAGTGGTGAATAACAAATAATACTTATTATATTGCTTTTCTTTATCTTCCAAAGGTCAAAATGTTTATATTATGAAGTTTGACGTTTTAACAGTTTGACATTTTGGGAAAAATAGTGTAAAACTATCATTTAGGTGTATTAAGAAAAAAATAAATAACTAAAGATATGTCATCAATGATCAAGAGAGACTATCAATTTATTACCTTTGGTAAAAGAGTTCAGGATCTATTCAAAGTAGACTTGTCCTACTATACTATAACTGCACAGCAGCATTAGTAGATTCCAATTACTCCTCAAAAACTAAGACAGCCAGGTATTTGATGTAAATTGCATCAATACCTTTGCATTTTGTCATTTATTTATTATTAAATGATAAAAAACGAATAAAAACTATAAAAGATAAAATAATACAGGGTAAAGTATTTAAGGCCCTCCCCAAAGTTACTAACAATCTCGAAGTATCAATAAAATTATTATATGACACCTGAATTTACATAACACACCATGCTATACGTTACATGGGCAATCTAAGGTCCACGACATGTTTTTATCACACTATCAGACGTTTGATATTTGGTCATAATAAATAATTTAGAACTATGAAAACCCTAATAATATTAATAAATACAGATTCTACAAAGAATAAATATTAAAGTAAATAACATTAAACCTAACTTGTTCTGTTTACCTTTAGAACGCACACTGAAGTAAATAAAGGCATTTTGCCAGTAACCTTCAATGTTAACGTATTCTCTGCCCGCTAAAAATTTCAGAAGAGATCTTAAGTAATATCAGGTAAAATTGAGTTCTCCCAAAGTTACGGAAGCACTCGAACGTTTTATAAAATTATTATGTTGACATCCTATGACTATGTGTAGATGTAGAGTGACACCATGCTATTACGTTACATGGTGCAATCTAAGGTCCATGTGCATGAATATGATTTGGACACTATCAGACGTGGCTGATGTTGCATGTGTCAGTAATAAATAATGTGTATGAACTATGAAAACCCTAATGAATATGCGTGGCTAATACAGATTCTACATATGAAGTAAATGTGTAAAGTATGAATAACATTATGAGACCTGAACTTGTTCTGTGTTCATATGTAGTAACGCACACTGAAGTAAATAAAGGCATTTTGCCAGTAACCTTCAATGTTAACGTATTCTCTGCCCGCTAAAAATTTCAGAAGAGATCTTGTTTCATAGAACATTGAGTTCTGAGTACGGAAGCAGACGTTTTATATTTGTTATGTTGCATTTCCTATGACTATGTGTAGGTGTAGAGTGAATGTATTGTGGTGTGATCTGGTCATGTGCATGAATATGATTTGGACACTGCGTGGCTGTGTTGCATATGTAGTATATATGTGTATGAATATGATTATGAGATTGCGTGGCTGTGTTTTCATATGTGGTATGTGTGTGTATGAATATGATTATGAGACTGCGTGGCTGTGTTGCATATGTGGTATATATGTGTATGAATATGATTATGAGACTGCGTGGCTGTGTTTTCATATGTGGTATGTGTGTGTATGAATATGATTATGAGACTGCGTGACTGTTTCATATATAGTAGATATAAACCGAATGGAATAAAGAAACCACCCAACTTTGGAAAATAATGGGACCCATTGGGACAACATTGAACACTGGATCAGGAAATCGGGAAACGAATGTGATATTAAACCGCCTACGTATAGGTCACACACGAGTTACACATAGTTACCTGTTATCAAAAGAGCAAAGACCCTCTTGCCCAAAATGTAAGGAAATATTGACGGTGGCTGACTTAATTGAAGAATGTCCACAATTAGAACAAGAAAGGATGTCTGCAGGCATACCATCAAAATTAATAATAGCACTAGCCCCTGATAATAAATATTCCAACGAAGTGACATCATTCCTGAAGGAAATAAATTTATATAATAAAATATGAGGAACTAAAGAACTGAACAAAATGAGACAGTGCTAATGTCCAAGTAGACGATGCACTTATCAACCTAAATAAATAAAAAAAAAAAAAACCAACAATCAATGGTCAAACCACAATATGAAAATGGGAAAACAAGACTAAGATCATCCAAGGGTAACAAGCGGTCTTCGTCAGAGTCAAAAAGCCAACTGACTCTGACGGTTGAAATTACGGTTGAAAGATCTTAGTCTTGTTTTCCCATTTTCATATTGTGGTTTGATCATTGATTGTGGTATATATGTGTATGAATATGATAATGAAACTGCGTGGCTGTGTTGCATATGTGGTATGTATGTTTATGTATATGATTTTGGAGGCTGCGTGGTTGTGTTTCATATGACGTATATATGTGTATGATATATATATATATATATATACGCAGTAACACTGCGTAGTTACTGGGACTGGATGTGTTATTGTCTACATGTATAGTATGTTTGTTGCTTTTAAAATGATAGAAAATACCACTAAAATATTAATTATTATAAAAAAAATTAAGCCTATGGCATTATCATACGTACTAGTATATCACTTACAGGAATCTACGTAAACAACGTAAATCTGAAATTCATTCATTTCCAAGGTATACGTTACAATACCTTGTAACGTGGTGATTTAAGAACAAGCATTTATATCCGGATAAGGTAGTTTCAGGATATATATGGTCATAAGGTCTATTTCTAAAACTCTAGCCAGCAGTTTGATAATAGAAATACACCCTCTAACATTATTATGATTATTTCAAAATATCAAGAAGTAATTATATCCACTCAACTATAGGACTAATGAACACAATACCTTTAATCGTAATAATTTATTTTTCTAAACCACTACACATATACAATTCAAAAACTGTACAATAGACAGATTGAACTTGTATTATTTTAATTAAATCTTGGCTAAGTTAAATCTTAGCTAGGTGAAATAAAATCTGTTAATGTGTTTTTTTCAGTCTTTATTTAAACAAAATTTTAAAACGCTTATATTAATTTGATAAAAAAAAAAGCTAACAGTGATATTTATTCTTTTAAAAAAATAATAATTGAATATTGACTTAAAAAAAAATAAGGGTTGATTTTTCGGGTAAGGGTGGAGGGAAGAATTGTGTGGGCAGAAGGTGGCGAATTGTTTGCTTTAATTTGATTGTAATCTGTTTTGTGAACAAAGGTCTGAAGACAATGGAGGAGGCACTCTTGAGCTCCCCCCCTTATCAGAGATACTTTCCTGCTAACCCAACCGTCCCTTCGTCCTTTTTATGCAATTTATACAATCTGACATTCTTTGATCTCTTTGTAATGTAGTTAAAGTTTCAGAAATAATATCTGCTTATTTTGATAGTAATTTTGACAGTTCCTATTTACCTTAATTAAAAGATTACAATACTATATATATATATATATATATATATATATATATTGGTATAAATAGGCAGCAGATCCTCTTTTAAACAGGTATCATTAAAATTAACCGCAGTCTCGGCATTCACGATCTTAAGACTGAGAGATTCGATCCTACGAACTAACCTCCTGCTAACAGGGTTCAACTGAAAAAGGAGTTGGCCAAGTGACATGTTAAATTAAAATCGATGACTCATGCTTAGTCATTGCTATAAATAGATTAAAAAGATAGTGCAGGTTATTAAAAAGAGAAGGTCAAAGGTCAATAATGAACAAGAAACAAGCGGTTAGAATAAAAGAGTTGAAAGGTCAACGGTATAACTAGACTAATAAAGAATAAATAGATTAAGAATATTAAAGTAAATGAAGGATAAAAGATTATTAAAGTGCAAGAAAATTTATATATATATATATAATTGAATTTCTCAGTCTGAAGATCGTGAATGCTTAGACTACGGTTCACTTTAAGACACATGTTTGAAAGAAGATCTGCTTCCCTTTTATACAAACATATATATATATATATATATATATATATATATATATATATATATATATATATATATATATATATATATTAATGATCAAACCACAATAAGAAATGGGAAAACAAGACTAAGATGTTTCAACCGTAACAAGCGGTCTTCGTCAGAGTCAGTTGGTTTTTTGACTCTGACAAAGACCGCTTGTTATGGTTGAAAGATCTTAGTTTTGTTTTCCCATTTCTTATTGTGGTTTGATCATATATATATATATATATATATATATATATATATATATATTATGTAAAAGTTGGGAGCAGTCCTTCTTCAATACATGCTTTTAAAAACTGGATGTCTGTTTCCACTTGATTCAATTTCGTCTTATATTTTTCCAAATTACGAAATTTTTTCTTCAACTCAGAACTCAACTTAAAAATTAAATCACCATAATTTTTTATTTTATTATTATTTTATTCGTACACCGAAACATGTTCAATAATAAAATAAAAAATTATGGTGATTTAATTTTTAAGTTGAGTTCTGAGTTGAAGAAAAAAAAAATTTCGTAATTTGGAAAAATATAAGACGAAATTGAATCAAGTGGAAACAGACATCCAGTTTTTAAAAGCATATATATATATATATATATATATATCCATATATGATTCGCGCTCAGTTCTTCGACGTGGGGAGATCTCTCTCACTTCGTGCTCTCTTCTAGTCTACTCCTGATGACGAACAACATTTCGAAATATTGAATTCTATAAGTGTTCTTTTTATTCTTTTTTCTGTGTTGTGCTTTGTGTAATTTAAAGTTATATATATATACATATATATAACAAGATTTTACATAAACAGGTGAAATAACAATCAATAATCAAACCAGAAAATGAAAAGAGAAAAAAAGACTAAGATCTTTCAACCGTAACAAGCGGTCTTCGACAGAGACAAAAGTCAGAGTCAGTTGGTATTTTGACTCTGACGAATACCTCTTGTTACGGTTGAAAGATCTTAGTCTTTTTTCCCTTTTCATTTTGTGGTTTGATCATTGATATATATCAGGTCCTGAGGCAGATTAATTCGAAAGTCATTCTGAGAGCTTCGGAAGAAGCACTTCTTAGTCTTCTGTGGGTGATAGATCTGCTCCTGGGCTTACTCTCAATGGTAAATTGTTCCTCTATTTTTATTTTAGTCTTTTTTACTTACTCAGTTTCATTTCTTTTTATTTTTTTTGTTCCTTAGTTTGGTTTTTTACGAGTTGTTATTAGTTTTTAATTTTATTTTTAGTTAAATGTTTTCATTCATTTAATCTTTATTTGGCTTTTATTTCTTTATCTTTCTTATCTCCCCTCCCTCCGAAAGTTGGCTACACTCTTTGCGTGTTTCTTCTGAACGCAAGCCAGTCGTTATCAGCCTTTGGAGGGATGAATATCTATTTTCCTGATGACGAGGCGATCAAAATATGTAGTGAGTTTCAGTAATTTCATTTCTGTGTGTGCTTTTGAAATTCTAGTTTGTATATATATAACACCAATTTTCTTTTTTATCGAGGTATACTCTACCTTCAAAAATACAACACATTTAAGCCAACCTTTCGTCTATATTTGTAGACATCTTCAGGGCTACAGGGCTATATAGACGAAACGTCGGCATAAAGGTTTTGTATTTTGAAGCTGGACCAAACCTCGATAAAAAAAGAAAAATAGTGTTAAGTATATGTGGTCGAGATACGGAAAAAATTCAATTTATATATATATATATATATCATCGCGCGGCAACTGTTTATTTTCTGAGGGAGTGCGAGCCCTTATACTTTTTGCTGTGTCGGCGGAGATGACTCCATGGATGAGAAGAACCGCTGTACGTGACTTCGATGAGAGCTAGAAGCCTTCAACTGAAAAAATGAGTCAACCTTATTTGGTCTCGCATCAACCAATCAGATATATATATATAACTAAATTCACAGTTTTAGTTTATTAAAAAAGATCACAAAAATTTACTGTATATTTTGAGTGCCTCGTCATGAGGTAGAAGGATGAGAGGTACTCAATCAACTGAGTCTGATTGAGTGGCTCATTAATGAGACTACTTCAGTCTCCTCTTACCTTTGGAGTGACTCACATCTATCCACCTGTTGACAAGATATTTGAAATATAATAGTGAATTTTTGGTGATCTCTTTTAAAATTGGTTATCTTACTATTACCAACTACGAGGGAAAATGGAGTTATCAATATGATTGGGTATATAAAAGTAGAAATAACTGTGGTTTGAAGACCAACAACAAAAGAATATATCCGCGCACTATAGAGGACGTCGTAACTAACAGCTCCAGACCAGAGTCCTTCTACTGCTTAATTACTGGCTACTATAACTTGGACTGTCAGTAATTTATGTCAGATGATAAGTTCGTCTATATAGTAATGATGTCATATTCGCGGTCGAGTTAGTCATAGTTTTGTGTGGTATAAACTGTTTTTAGTCAGGAGTTGGAAAAAATAGTCAGTAGATGAAGTAATTGTTCAGTAAGTTTGAAGAAGGTTGATGGTAGAATTGACAGCTTATACAAGGAAGTTTGGATGAGTAGGTAGTTTATTGTCTTCATTGGTATTTAAGCCGGATGATGTAACTATCTATGAACTCCATTTTCAGCTGATTTGAAGGTAATAACAATCATCAACCCGAAATACATTTTGTTTGGATGACAAAAACCAAGAATAAAACGAGAAATGAAGTAGAAGAAATCAGCAGTTTTATGCTCAAGGTAGTCGATACAGACATGAGGTGTGGTTAATTAAGTTTTGGAATGTAAAGTATTCTTACAATATCATGGTTGACTAAGAACAGTAGATAAGGCGAAACAAGTAGTCAACAAAGGATGTAAGTCAATCAATAAGGCAACCGTAGTCTGAGAGGAAATGAACAGTATTTATGGATTTTAGATTGTAAGTAACAAAACAGGGTAGCGGAGATAAGACGGAATAAGGGTGTTTATATCATCAAGGGACAGCCTTCGTTAAGGGTACTATGTTTGAGTAGAGAAATTAAATTATCTGGAAACAAAGAAATGGGGTCACAAGTTGGTGGAAAGAAGAATTTCTAAGCTGCAGCATGGTCTTTTGATTGTAGACTTCATGGTCTGTAAGGACAACAGTAGAGCCTTTATCGACCGGCATGATAATTAGGAAAGTGTCACCTCTCAGGATACTAATGGTTTGCTTTTCGGAAGCAGTCAGATTATTGGGGGGGTTAAATTATTTCGGAAGGTAGAGAAACCAAACTTTTATTACCCACAAAGTTTTGAGAACCTGTCTTTCTCAATAATTCCCTATGATATGCTGACTAAAATTTATAGTTTACTGACTGAAACTTTCGATTTCATAATTATTAGAGATATTCCCTAGAGATTTGGGTACATTCAAAAGTAAACACACAATTACCGTCGTCGATTGTTCTTATTTATTTGCCAATCATGTATTTCAAAAAATATGTCTTCTGATTACTATTTTCTGTTTGTTAGAGTAGTGTAGATCACCCTCATGGCTATTTATAGTGTTTTAATAGGCTTTTAATAGGCCACATAGGCTCATTTCATCCTATTATTTTTTAGTTAATGAACTTAACTTGTTATAATAATTTAATATTTCATTATTGGAATATTTTAATGCCCTAATGCAATATGTAAGAAGAATATAATTCTTACATGTAAAAAATCAACGTCAATCAACACATATAATTTTTGATGGTTTCCATGGTATGGTATTAGACATGATGGATTTGTCTAGCAAAATGCTCTATCAGTCTATATGTTGCACCGTTATCAGATGTAGATTTTCTTGTGTTTATGAATCATATTATCTTTGGGTAATATTAAAGTATGAGGATGAACTCTTTCGTTCTATATTACAAAATGAATACTAAAGTTAAACTACTTAATTCTTCAGTCATCCGATGACATGTCATTCTTTCTTACATATATCTGACATTTTTCAGACAAAAAAAGAATATTTTGAAGTTTTAAAGGGAAAATTGTTCCTAAATTCTTCAATGTAGAAGGAAATCAGACTTTCAAAAGTGTTATTATTGCTGTAGTGTTATAATACCAATAATATTATATGCATCAATTGTGTCATAACAAAAAAAAGTGTGTATATTACAACTGGACCGTACTACCTGTACAACATGCAGAAATGACAGACTAATAAACATCCCCTTAATGTTTATAATAGTGTATAATATTATTAAATATTATAATATCATTTATATAATAATCTAATAATTTTACATTATTATGTAAATAAGTTTAGATTATAAGTATAATATATATTAAACATAAATATAAGAGATATATACCGAAGACCTTTGACATTATTTTTATCTGTAGTAAAGTTGGGTTGAGGCCACTGCATATTTTTTTATGTCATAGTAATTAAATATATAGAAATAATACAGTTTACACATGAGACTCTGTAATCGAAAAAAATACAAGTACAGTATAAAAATGGAATTATTTTATTGACATAGTAGTGAATTCACATGTAAATGACCGTACTTTATTCGACTGTAAAATAGAATAGGATAATTAAATCCAGTTATAGGTCAGTTTTGTATTTGCAAATGGAAATTGAAAACCTCTATGACTAAACTATTATTTCCAACATGTTGGTTATTTAAAACTTGTTTGGTGAATAGAAATAAGCAATTTGTAAAAAAAAATATGCAATCGTGTTGGTTTTAAATTTTTACGCGTTTAACTTATTTGCATGTACAAATATACCCCAATGTTAATTATAATAAATACATATGCGGAAATTATTCTTGTTCTATATTGTATAAAGAAAGTTTTTGAATATAACGAAACGACGGATACAACAAGTTTTACTGAATTTGTGAAACTAGTAAATTCGTGAATTATTTTACTGTCCTACATAAATGAATATAAAGAGGTCCACATTTCGTCGATATGTGTATCAGATGTATTTTTATATTTGTGTCAAATATATTCACAAATATCTCGTCAACTGGTTTTTCATAATATAGACTGAGAAACCAGTATTTTCTATGAATGTAAAGTTGATCAAATTTAAACCAAAAATTATAGAATTATAAATATGATTAAAAATTGTCAGTGTACATTATTATTAAATTGAAAATAGTATAAAAGAACGCCTCATTTACATTTTTGAAATAAGTTAGAACTGTAGTAGGTATTTTATAACAAACTTATGGCTATAATCTTTACTAACTTACAGGTAATCAAAAAAGAAGATCAAGTCTGGGATGGTCTGCACTCATCTTTAATATAAGCAACCAAACTCATTCATAATCAATCAGTTTGATTTAATGATTTGTTGTAATCCATTCAGGCAATAAAAAAAGCATTACTGTACTGATTGAAACAAATTAGACAGTAATACTAACTAATAAGTCAATATTTTTAAAGTATTGATTTTTATATGTTTGGCAGTTTCGTGCTTTAACAAATTTTGCATAATTATGCATCCTTTACATAGTCCTATTAATAAAAAATTATGAACTTGTCACTTTACATCAGAACAGTTTTTTTTAAACGCGATGTTTTATTTTTTAAAAATATTTTACGTAGAGATTCGATAATTATTCCCAAGATAAAATATGAGTGCATATCTTATAGTAACTAACTGCTCACAAACAAGCTCTATAACATCCTATTATTTTTCTTTGGTTTAAAAAAAAAGAAATAAATTTGTGTACTTCTAGCAAATATCAAGATAGACGTCAGTCAAATACGTTAAGAATTCATACCCTATTAAACTTGAATACCAACGGAATTGTTAAACTGCATTGTACAGCGAGTGATTATGTTATTTCAGCCAAATGTAGTAAAGTGTTGCCAGAAAGGAATAAGTAGGGCGGAGTGAGTGTTGATTTCGGTGTCTTTCGACGATAAGAAGATTGTTGCCAGCTTAACAGTAACAGAGGTATTCGCTCAATCAGAAAACCAATTAAATATAATACCCCTCAAGTGAGTATCAACTCCACTTCTTTGATATTTCAGATATAAAATCCTTTTATATATTTATTTTGGCATCAATTTTACGAAATATATTTCTTCTTTTAATTTATTTTGATCGAACAGTGGTCCTTCACTGCATATTGATCAGTGAGTGAAGCATTATCCTCGTTCAACTTATATGTTTATATAAAGGTAACTGTATAACTTCTTATATTCCGGTACTTCAAAAAGCTTGTTATTATAAGCTGATAAAGTATAAATTGGATATTACACAAAAGCTTAACCATATATGGATCGGATATCCGCCAAACGTATTTTCCTAGATTAGCAGCTCACTTTTAAATTTTTCTTATTAGTGCTATAATCCTGTATTGTATCTAAGTTACGCCGCTTCGGCTTACCATGTCAAGTGCAATTCCTTGAAACTACATCATTAAACTGTTTGTGCACAAATATTGATCAACTTGATGCTCTTTAAGTATTACCTCAATTTGAATTCTGTCTTCTGAATTTGTCTTCTAAAAGGATAACTATTGAGTGTCTTGATGATCTTCTGTAACAGAGCTATTTGCTCAATCGGAAAACCAATTAAATATGATAACTCCAAAAATTAAATATAATAGTACCAAAGTGCATATCAACTCACAAATATATTTAAAATTTGTGTTGGTTTATAGCTGCAGTCCTCTTCGGTTCAGATTGTGAACTTGGTTGAGAAACAACAGTTGAAAAACACTTTTTAAATCAGAAGTAGTAGTGAAATGTTCATATATTTATAATCTATATAAGCAACTAATTCTCATATAAATGAAACTTCATGCATAAAAATATACAGAAATGAAATAGGGTTACTATTTTAAGAATACATAAAAATTATTAAATAACATTTATTCTAAACTTGGAGACAAAAATATTTAGTGCCTCTTTTAGTGTTGTAAAACCTGTTTAACCAGTTTATTAGAGGTAATGGATAAATCAGAAAAAATTGCATGGTGGCATTGTCTGGTGTAATGCTTGAAACAAGAAGTAACTGAGTAATGCACCTTCAAAGGCAATACAAATCCTCTCTTACTGAATTTTAAGATTAGTGTGTTGTTTAAATCCAACTGTCTTCTAGTTACTTTTATTACTTCTCTTTCCTTGAGTGATTTAAATTATTCAAAGAAAGCTCTTTTTTAAACGAAACCATTTACTTAAAATTATAGAAAATAAAGTCTTATGGATATGTTAATACTTAATTTTTAATATAGTTTTATTTCTTTATTATTTTTATCGTTTGAAATGGCTTCTTTATTTTTTTTCATATAACTTTAAGAATTCATTTTATATATATATTTTAATATAAGATAATATACATAGCTCTCTCTCTCTTTTTTTCCTGAAGACGGATTTTCCAATAATTTGAATTAATAAGCGTGTTATTAAGTCTTCTTCGATTTTGAACTCTTATTATGTCCAGTTTGGATCGTCTTTCTCATTTTATAGTGAATTAATATAAGATAAGGTATTTTCAGTTCATATGAAAAGATTACAGAACCATAGTTTTTCTTCATAGTGTTTACATTAATCACTCGTTTATATGTTAAAAATGTTTATATTTTAAGGATTATAAATATAAATCCCATGGATGTAGTGGTTTCAGGATATATCTATCTGTTAAGTATTAATAAATAATAACCCGTCAGCTGTTCTCTATGTTTCATGTATGTATTTTTTGTGTTTTCAAGTATAATTATGTATATTTTAATATTCATAAAAACAACTTTTGCAAAGTTTTTACAAATTAAAATTAATCTGCGGCAAATAATACTATAATTGAACTAGAAGATTATCTTTAAATTGTTTAATTTATTTGTCTATAGGATAGATAACTTTGTAGAAATTATATGATAAATAATATATCATATGGCCTAATTGAAGTAACTTATAAGTTTATTAAGGAAATAAAATTGTATTTTTTATATGATAAATAGAGCTTTTAATGATAAATAAAACAAATTGTAATGATTATTTTATGCCAATGTTGAATACACGGTTTTTATTGGATCACTGAATAACAGAAACTAAGCATCATTGGATGGGTGACAGCAAATGATGTCTAGAGCAGTATAGCTTCACCCTTGAATATAACATTAGGCGTATAACTTATAGATTTAGGCATTAGAAAAAAATGAATTAATGTTTTACTGAAATGCCAACTGTATTTTTTAGTTTGTTAAAAAAAAGATTTAAATAGAAGGTTTCGAATCAACATTTTACAATAAACACGTGAAATAAAAATCAACGTCTAAACCACAATAAGAAATCTGAAAAATGATTAATATCTTTTAAAAAAAATAAGTTGTCTTTGTCAGAATCATGTGAATTCTGAAGAAAGCCACTTGTTTTGGTTGAAAGACCTTAAGTCAAGGTTCCTTATATCTTACTGTGTTTGGACGTTAATATAAGATTAACGCAATAAGGTGATAAAGCCCCTCACCATGATGTTTCTGATCGAGGAAATTGGGCATATATATAATATAGCCTCATCATTAAGGTATCCTACAACATTAATTGATAATTTATTGTAAAGAAAATAAAATTCCTTAAGAACTGTAATTTAGAAGGAACCCTTCACGAATAGAAACCTATTAGTTGTACCCTTCAGTCAACCTCTGAATGATATTCCGGTTTTTTTTTTTTTTTGAAAAAATTTGATATCTCAGTTGTTTTCAGTAGTCGTGGTAAATTATTAAACAGACTTGTCAATAATTGTGATATGAAAGAAAAGGAAGGTTGTGTTTATAGGATTCTGTGTGGAGATTGTGATTCCTCATATGTTGGACAATCGGGCAAAAGTTTACTTACTAGAGTGAAACAACATAAATATTCTATTAGGAGGCAAGAAGAGTCAAGTGCTTTGTTTCAACATATTAATTTAAACAACCATTCCATAAAATGGGAAGATTCCAAGGAATTGATATTCCTCTCGTCTGATGTTGAAAGAAAGTTAGGAGAAATTAATATCATTTTGAAAAACTAATATAAGTCAGGGGCTATTTAAATTAGATGAATTCTTAATTCAACGGATAGGTAAGCAAATTGGACCTGGGGGTGATCTTGGAAATGTACGAGTATCTTTGGACATGAACTCTGACCAGAATCGTTGTTTAAAATAATATAACTTAATGTTTGTTAATTTTTTTCTTTTAATTATTATTGAATTATAATTCAATTTGTTACTGTTGGACCTGCATTGTTTAATTTTATTGGGTGTTTCTTCTTATCAAGCTATATTGGCATATTGAGTTTTTAGCTGTTTTGTTACCTTCCTTCTCCATTAATATTACGTTAGCTTCTCAGTTTTTACTTTGTTTGCTCTCTGATGACATAAATTGAAAAAGGCCTCAGAGCATTTATTATATTGTTTTCCTTTTTCCATTGTGATTTAAACTTCATTGATTGCATCACGTGTTTATTTATTGTGATTTTTCTGCATATGTACCTATATATACTAGGATATATAGTGGAGGACACTGATTGCCGTATGCTGTTAGACCGATTCCTGTATAACAAACATGAATAGATCCAATAGGTTAAAAGCTATATATATAAATATAAATATATATATATATAAATATAATATTTATATATATATATATATAAATATATAATATATATATATATATATATATATATATATATATATATATATATATATATATATATATATATATATATATAAAAGCAAATATATATTAGAAAATAAAAGCAACATCCTCTTTTTTGCTTATTGAGAAAATCATGTCTTCTAAATGATATAGAAATATATTGAATAGAAGTTCGTTGGTTGTTATCTGTCTTTCTTATGAGTGATAATATATAGAATTGAAAATAAGATAACATGTTAATGGTACAATAACTATAAGAAAAAGTGTTGCACAAGTAAGTGGGATACTCTTATGTCGAGTGCAGCGTTATGGACAGAGTAACATATGCACAGTGATTGTGCATTCCATTGTAGTATTTATATGCCATTTATAGTGATGCATTATTAATTGCTATGGTATATAATACTATAATATTTTAAAATACATGGTTGCTGATTATGTCATAGAATTATCAAAGAAACCTAAAATTTTGTGTGAAAACTCAAAAATAAAGACAATTAAGCTGTTTCGCTGAGAATAGTTTTTGAGAAAGTTGTTGAGTGAGGATTATAGTTCTAAATCAAGAAGGTGAAATGGGAGTTGGGTCCCAGGAGATAAAAGGCATGAAGGTGACCCCTGGGGGAGGGGCACTATGTCACTGTCCATCCGCAAAAACGAGCGCCTTCCCGTCAGCAGCCAAGTCGATTCCCTTTGTCATATGCTCCATTTAACCTAACAATGCCAAAAAATAGATAACTTTTTTTTATAAATATAGTAGAAAATATGTGAATTATTTTATTTTGATAAAAGTATGAGTATTTCAAAAATAAAACAAGAAATATAAATTAAGTTTCAAAAGTGCGTTATTTATTGAATTTAATTACCATACGGCTATCAGTTTTAAATGTTCTATTTGAATTAATTAATGCACTGATTATTAAAAGTAAGAATTACCTTTATAAAGGCTCACTACTAAAGATATAACGAACAAACTAATTTGACAAGGCAAACTTTGATTACATCTTGTTCATAATAGGTTGATACTGTCACTAACAAACCAACTTCTACTACTGAAAACCGTCTCCAAGTCAAGAGAATAACATAAATCAGAATTAACTCTGTTCAAACCAAATTTAGATCGTACAACTATAATCTTTTGTCATAATTTGTATCATTCAAATAAAGCTGTAAACAAAACTTAAACAAATAGATTTACAATTGATAATGAAGGAATAATTAACTTGTAATGGAGTAAATACTAATTTGGATGAAAGGTAAAATTATTTCGTAACACGATTTTGATGGTTAACTGTGTGTGAAATTTGTTCATATGTTTGTATTATTTTTACAACATGACTGTAGCCTTCAGGATGTGAGGTTTCCTGTAATTGTACCAGAAATGAGTGGTTAATTATGTAAATGAAAAATCCTTTGAAAAGTATATTATACATTCAGTATATCAGAGCGAGAGTTTGATTTGAACTTAGTGGACACAACGAATATGAAAAAAGTGCTAGAAATACTTGAAGAAGAATAAACTGCGAAATAATAATAATAAAGGCTTTTTAGAAAACATTAATTTTAATCCAGCAGATAATTAATATTGATAAAAAATAACTAACTTAACGAAATTAAATGATAGTTAAGATAATTAACAAAAGAGTGTAAACAATATGTCAAATCTTATTAAAAATATTTTAAAATTTCAGAATACAATTTAACGGTTCAGGTTGATAACAGGGTGTAAACGAGCACCTAGGAGTCATATATAGGCTTCTTCAGAACCTCTGAAAATGATAAATATATTGTGTCGAGGGACCGTTTTTATTATGCGTTTTAATTTCAAAGCTGATGTAAATGTGTTAGTATAAGTAGGCATTAACTCTTCTCTTGGACAAATTTTAAATTATAACTCATTACTTAGGGTAAAGTAATACATACATTGGAAGCAACTAGCAAAGGTTAGTCAATGCAGGAGCTGCTGCAAAATTGTAGGCTATTTACATGTATATGATATTATCTACATATTTGTAAATAGTTTACATATTTATTAAAACAATAAATATATGTAGTCAGTTACTATGCCTGATTCGATGTATTTGTCCTATCAGTTATTTTTTCAATGAGAGGGTTGTAAGAGAGTTTAATTAAATAAAATATTCAAATCCAATCTGAATCAAACATCGCTATATAACTAACCCTTCATTTGGACTCATACTACCTTCAAGGGAATAGATAAGTAAAAAATGGAAGAATCGTGAAGGAAAAGTTACTGTGCGGATGGTTACAATGTGACAACCAGTAGAGCCGAAGGATGGAGAGAGAGAGAGAGAGAGAGAGAGAGAGAGAGAGAGAGAGAGAGAGAGGAAAAATTTGAGAATAAAGGGTAAATCAATAATTCTGCAATCAGCTACTATGAGGTATTTTATTTTCTCATCTTGGGAAAATAATTTACATATTTTTCCAGAAATGATAAAATATCTAAGCGGAATACGATATAATTATAATAGAAATTTTCAGATCTTCCAAATAATGAGATTTCATTTGAAAGGAAACCCTCTCATTTCTTTAATATGTGTCACAAATTTATTAGAATTCGTAAATCTTTTCAGCACATTAAGTTCACATTAAATAAGCTTATTATTGTAAACTAAAGCATCTTAGGAATACCAGAATGTTTAAATTGGATGTTTACTTAAGAAGTTTTCTTTGAAAAGTCGATAGGAAAATTGCAGTAATAATTTCACTAACTGCATGACATATAACAAATATCTGAACAAGTATTTAAATACAGGCAAAATGCTGATGTAGATAGCTAACCATTTTTATAATTTATTACCCCTTGAAAAAGAGAAAATAGTTTATATATTTAATAAAAAAAATTAATATATGCGGTCAGTTACTATTTGGTATTTACTCATTCTTGAAAATTATAAAGGAAGTTTCGCATAACAAATTTTATTAAAAAAGCAATACTTGTCGAACATGCACTATTCTTCTTCATGTAAATCTGCTTTAGTAGAGTCCTTCTCAGCATTCCAGAAAAAAATCACTGCATGTTCGAAATGCGGTGTTTTATTTTTTTTATATGAAGACTTCTTATAATACCCAAGAATTCTCCTTTTTGTCTCGGTAAAACAGTTCCTAATTGCTTAAAATTATTACTGTTCTATATATTTGTAATGTTCTACTTCTCTTCATATTACTGTTGGTAAAAGTTTGACAAAAAAAAAACCATATGATAGAAAATATATGGAATTTTTTTTTAGAAATAATTTGAAATCCAGCAATCCGTTTTAAACATTGAAAGATATTCGTAGAAATAAAGTTTATGGTGAAGTGTTTCTGTTTAAATAATGAAATATTAAAGGAATGAATACTAATAACTAATAAAAAAATAAATAAATAAACAATTATTATCTACGTTATTGCTTTTTAAATCAATTATTGGGGTCAAATTAACTTATTTTGGGACACAATTTTTCCTGTGACCTCACACTCCCCCCCCCCCTCCCACTTCAAAGCGTAACTAATATCACAATATAAAGTGCTTCTCAATATATTGAAATGTCTAAATTATTTTAAACATTGAACAACAAATGGAAAAAAATCATTAACAAATTATAAAAAATCTGGAGTGGCCTACACTCAACTTTACTATAAGTAAACATAATATCATTCTTCTTGGGTATATAATAAATAATGTTCCATTTAGGTACAATATAAATGTCTAAATAAGAGATGTGTATTAGTCTTTAATTCCTGGATGTAGTACAGATAGTGATTGATCCACGTATCAAAATATATCTTTATTTTTGTATATCACATCACTGATGCATATAATATCATTAGTATAACTACAGTAGTAATAGGATTACAAAAAAGGAAAAGTTTAGATTTCCTGTTACGAAATAATCTCTTACGGGAAAACATGGATTTTGTTCTAATAGCCAGTGAATCTCTTACATAGTTTATGTGACCTCCTTCTAGAATGAAGATTTAAGACAAAGTTTCCAATTTAAAACTTGCAAATATTCCTATATTGTCTGAAAAACGTCAGAAGAATCTAAGAAAGAATGTCCTTTTAAGATAATTTTTAATTTAAAATGTAAAATAATTCTATTTATTATTCTTCAAACAATGTTAATTTTGATCTATGTTTTATATTTTTGGTCTTTTATAAAATTATTATACTGGAAATTTTATGACTTCCTAGTATTTAATAAAAATCACTCTCTTTTCGTTGTCAAAAATCATATGTACTCTGAGCGAGTGTTATTTTTTCCTGTGTGATGTACTCTGTTATAAGGTTGCTGTGAAAGTATATTGAGAAAAAAAAGTACATTAGTAATTAGTCAGTTTACATGCTCAAATCAAATGAAAGTCGGTTATGCAGTATAATTTAAAAATTTTATAGCTGGACGCGAGAAAATTTTAAAAATAGTAGATATGAACTATTAGAGTAGAATAGTGAAAAAACTGGATACATGTCAACAAATGTAGCCCCTCTTTCTTGAGGAAAGGGTCAATTCCTCACACTTCAATATAGACTCCACTATGAGGAGGCCCATTTTCTGTAAAATATCACCATCAAAGATTCTGGACTGTAGCCTGGTAACAAACTTTGGATACATACTCACCCGCCCACACACAGACATCATCAAAAAAACTTCATAAAATGACTTCTGGGACCTCAAAACATGTAATTCCGTCAAAATCTCGAGATCGAATTTTTTCACAATCTCTATACTTTACTTATAGTAAAGAAAAATTAAGAAACTTGAATTATTGTTTGAAAGTTTTACAATCGAGAAATAAATTGAAGCCTTCTCCTACGAATGTCGTTTGTTTAGTTGTCAGGCAGTTGTTCAGGAATTCGACAAAATATTGAATGAGTATATCAGACAATTCAGTCAAATATAAATCGTTAACGTACAACAGTTTGATCCGAATACATAATATTTAAAAATAAGTAAAGTTTTACAACATATTTGTTATAAACACTTCAAAATTGACAAACCTTACTCCATTATCATCTTTTTTAAGTTAATAGTTGTGCTAGCAGTTACTATGTGGTATTTACTCATTCTTAAGAATTATAAAGGAAGTTTCACATAAACAAATTTTATTAAAGAAGCAACACGTTTCGAACATGCAATATTATTCTTCAAATTAATCTTCTCTACTAGAGTCCTTGTCGCCATTCCTGAAAAGAACACTCCATGTTCGACATGTGTTGGTTTCTTTAATAAAACTTGTTTATATGGATACTTCCTTTATAACTCCCAAGAATTTTCCTTTTTTGTCGCAGTAAACAAATTTATAATGCTTAAAATTATCACTTTCCTATACATTTGTAATGTTCTATTTCTTCCTTGTATTTCTTTTGTTATTTTATAATTGTAATATAAGCTAATTTTGGATTAAAGTCCAAGGACTTTAACCGGTAATATTAACATTATTTAGTTTCTTTAGTCAGCAAGATTATGAAAGAGAAGGTTTAGTGCAACATGGGTAAAAAAGGTAATCATTGCAAAGAGTTTGAGTGTATTCCTAGTTTTTAGAGCTAGCTAGAGCTCGCTATTACAGTTTAAATATATATGAGAGGAACAGTTACAAAGATAGATCTTTCAATCGAAATTAAAAAATTACTTATGCATCGTTTAACTCATTTTATAATTATTATTTATAATTCATAAAGTTAATATTAAATTAATAGTTAACTGGAAGGCATCGTCGCTGACAGGCCCATTCAGTCGTGGTTAATTAGTCACCGTGGGAGTCTTCCAACAGACTAAACTGATAATTAATTCAGATTATAGTCAACTGCGCGTGTTCGCGGGGGGTTCAGTAAATGACTAACTTCTGGAGAATTACATGCCATCAGATAGTAAGCCGATAAACATGCATCGCACGTGCTATCTTAATGACTAGCCTGTCAAGTCATCCTATTTAGCAACTACTTGCTAATTGCTATATTAGCGGCCCATCATAATAATATTTTGGGTCATTTTGAATAGTGCAAATCAATTTTGCAATTATTAAGTAACTGTTATAATAAAACAATAAGCATTAAACAATAAACATTAAACAATAAAGAGTTTAAAAAATACAACTCTGTTTTTAGACACGACAAAATTTGAATTCATTTTATTTTAAACTAGCCGTGACCCTTTGTGCCACTCAAAAATTATAGGAATCGTTATTGAAATAAATTCACTCAACATTATTGACAGGGATAATTTTAATTGCTGTTTCTTGTTATTAAGGCACGGAAACAGATTCTTATATAGTCCAACCTTTTGATATAGTATTCTTAACATGATTCAAGATATATACACAGTAAGCATATTTAGCAAAATAAACATCATTCAAAAGTAAAAAAAAAAATCATTTAATTTATGAAATAAATAAATCATCAATTGAAATAATATACACAATCAAATATATTTAAACACAAACAAACCTTGTAAATTGAAATATTCCATTTAAGAACATTAATGAAATGAATGTGGCTTTATAATATACCTTAGAACATTCGTATTTTATCTGACAGTTGCGTTCAAGTTTGTATCTAAAATTATTCATTTTTAACCTCTATAATATATATAATAGTTTATTATACTCGTATATTATAAGCTAACCTGACCACCCAATGAGAAATATTATTAAATAATATTGTAGAAAGTCGAGGGGAGTACGCAAGTCATAGGGCTACTCTGGCCCACTAATATGATTTGTTATTATGTAATAGAACAACAACAAAGTCATCCAAAACAAAGGTAAAGATTATAATAATTTAATAATTTGAGGTCTCTATCTCCACGGAAAATTGGTGAACAAACAAACAAACTCACGAACTTTATATATATAGATATATAGGTATCTTAAACATTAGAAATTCTTGCAAAAGTAAATAAATTGTAGGCTATAGTTTTGATCAGAAATTATTAATTAATAGTAACTAAGAATACTTTTATATAACCATAACATGAAATATTAATATTAATATCACTTAATGAATGTAATAATCAGGGATTCACAGGTTCAGGACACCCGAATAAAGATTTCCATATAAGATTTCGAAGCAAAGATGAATTTCAGATTATGTACTTTGCTAGTTTGTTATTTACTGAAGCAGGAGCCTTTGATTTCTGCTTGTCAGTTTATTCAATATAAATTATGTTTATTTCAATGTCTTTTGTTTAATGTCTGTATTAACTCAATCTGAGATCCTTCAAGCTTAATTTATTATTATTCCAGAACAGTCTTATTCACTATTGAAAAACAATTTCTACGGGATTGCACCCTTTGCATATTAAATGATAGCTAGAAATCCAGGACAACGATTTTAATCAGAATCGCCTAGACAGAGATCTACCAAATCCTACAAAAACATTTTTTTCTAAATAATGTAACCCTAGAAAAGCGATATATTGCCGCTATGCTTGATGTTTTGCCTCAGGTTTAATAGTAAATTAAATATGAAATATTGTGATTATACTTTTTCTCGTTTTTGAGCATGCTCTTGACACATACAAACGTACATAACCATCCCCCAAAAAAAACTTTTCTTGCAAAAAATGGCCATGTAATCATGATTGTAGCAGGTTTATTTTGAATCAAAAGGCTTATTTAAAAACTAGCAGACATGCTCGTCTTTACAGGTATTTTACAAAACTTCAAAGATGATACGAGGTATTTCAAAATATTATTAGAAAATATAGAATATAAAAAATATTATAATAGCACAGTGTTAAGTAAGTGCCTCTGTATACATCACATTAACTGTCTGTCCTTCAGGTGCATAGAAGAACAGAGAGTTGAAACCTCTTACAGTTGACCATGTGAGAAACACTTGTTCTCACTTACTTCAATTCCTGCCCTGAACAGAGTTTCGCCTTGCGACTTATTTAGCAACATCGTGAAACAGACGCTGATGGGTAATTTCAATATTTGAATTGAAAGGGACAGTTTCTTTGTATGCATGGCATGCGTGGTATAAACACTGACTCCCCAGTACCACACAACAATCATGTCAGCCTTTGTATGACGTATTTGTGCAAAAGTACGAATTCGTAGTCGTGACCCGTTGTACATTTCTGGGGTACTCAAATTTCGTAACAGCATGATTGTTACTTCTACTTTAAGTTTTAAGTCATGAGCAGACAGTCCAGAAGCAGTTTTGGAGTCAAGAAATTCAGTTGGATAATGAACTGCTTCCTCACCACTAATTACTCTGTTTACTGACTTGTAAAATTGAAATCAACTAACAATACCTACTTGCTATATCTGTATATTTTCAAAAGAAAGATGTATGTGAAGTTACCCAAAGACAGCTTAAAAGTCCATAACTTCGCTTCTTACGTTGAATTTTCAGTCCATTCAAAGCTTAGAATGAGAAACTGGTGTTATTCTCGATTCCTGGTAACTAAGTCTTAACCCTATTTGTGTGACCGAATACATGACGAATCAGTCAAAACAAGTGGCTCATCTGGATTTCATCTTCACTGAAAATCAGACCTACTTGTCAGACTTACCACAGACTTAAAATCACGCTTATCCCAGTGAGACATGTGAAAGCAAGCGCTTCTCAAGACAGTAAGGCCTTTATAATGTCTCTAAGTAAACATTACTCTTCTCCATGCACAGCAGTGCCAGCGTTTGCAAAGGTTGCTTACAAATCCTAGAACTCATAATGACCGCCCTATGTATTCTTCTCTACTACTCCACTGAAACCAAACACCAACAGACCTACCAGTCAACAGAATCTCTCTTGTGTTTCATTACTTCAAACATAACTATAATCATTAAAACATATAATCATTTAAAAAAACTACATTGCTTTTGTAGTTTCATAGCAATTATAAAAAAAAGAAGAGGCAGTATAAGTAAAGATATAAACATTACTACAAAAAAGTAGTAAAACCAACTATTTCTAATATTCCTCAAAAAATACTCAAAGAAATAGCTTCTGAATTCTAATTTTTATAAAATTGCTTTAAAAAAAATAATACTTTAGTACTGAACATTGATTTCATTTTTGCTCATAGAATATTTTTTTCAATTCTCTATATTTTTTTAGTTTCTATGTTACTTTAATTTTACTTTTTACACATTTTAGCCGATAAAACTCTTATTGTATTTTTTCTTATTGTATAATAGAATATTTTATTCAATTCTTGCATTGTTTATTATGAATTGAATTGACATGTCATTCATTCATTATTGTTAATGATTAATGAAACGTATTGGTAAACAATTAACTGGTAAAATACATATTCTAGTAAATTTATTTTCTTATAAGAAATCTCTTCTATGAAAAAACCTGCAGGGATTACCGAGAGAAAAGGTTGATCTTACGTTTTTAGTGGAAATTACAAGAGAAATAATGTTGTATATTGTGTTAATAAATAAATAATGTTGAAGTGTGACACTGTGTTTTGTGTTAATAAATAAATAAGGGGCCAGGCTAGCTCAGTAGTTACGTGCTCGCCTCAGAACTGATAGGACCGGTGTTCGATCCCCACCTGGCCCTCGATTTATTCACGCGGGAGGTGAATAAATCTGAGCACGTCGTGCCTCAGAGAAGGACTTTAAACTGTCGGTCCCGAGCCTGTACGATGTCAGGTACCCGTTAAAGATCCCTACTCTAAATACACATGAGTTAGGCAAAATTTAGGACTCCCACTGTAGAATCAATCTTCCTTGTGTGGTTTCACAAAGGGCCAATGCTCGGCCTACGTGTGTTCCCTTGTGGGACTGCCATGCAACCTAACCTAACCTAACCTAATAAATAAATAATGCTGAAGTGTGGGTGTTTTGTTGCAGTTCCTCGCAAGTACCTGCCGCACGTGCTGCGCAGCCACCGGCTGGCCAAGTCACTGCTCGCTCTTAAGCTACTCCTCGGCATTGCCATATGCACCATGTCTGGCTGGCTACTTGTCTGGGCTCCTCAGCTTCCACTCTCTGATGTCCACTATTGGAGTGGTTTGCCTGTAAGTACTTACACTACTTCAAATTCTCTTTCAACTCTCATTCAACAGTTTCTTTTACTTTTCAAATTAGTATAGTAGTACGAGTGCCCCCTTGTACGAGTAATTCGCTTTACAAGCAGCCATTTGTAAGAATTATGTCTCGTATGATGAGTAAAATTCGTTGTACGAGGGACCGTCTTCCTCATGCCTAGATGATCTCCATTTCAAGTTTAGTACATTAATACTAAACATGATTATTTCTTGCATACATTTATTGTTCAAGTATATATTATTCATAATACATTTACAGTATTGTTTATTTTTTTGAATTGTACCTTTTCTGATTAAATTGTTTTCATATTAATTTGATTACGAAAAATTACTTCGTAATAAGAGTGAATCACAGTACTATGATTTATTCGGTCTGTGAACGTATTGAACTCATACTACAAGGTTCTACTGTATTTTAAAAACTAAAGCAATTGCGAAAACAATAATACTAAAATGTAAGTAAAACTGAAGAAAGAAAAACAATCAAGAAAACTTCTTGAAGTATCATAACAGAAGTATAAAATAAAAACAATAAGAAAGTTATTGAATTCAATAGAATAAAATTTTAAAACTAGCTCATCATTAGCATCAACAGTGTATTATTGGCATAATAAAGGAAACAATTAAAGATTGAAAGGCAAAATGATACTTCGTTTTATGTTTTATTAAAGCAATTACTTTTGGATGATATTTTCATTTAGAAAGTATCAATCTACGTAATGGAAATCAAATGGCAATTCTAATTAACCTATCACAAGAGTAATTTTTGACCCAATTAGAGTTATGATGATGTGAGAACAAATTGAAATAATTATTCACTTCTAAGGAATCTCTTTTTGTTTAGCACCTATTTGATAACTCTGGAAGAATTTTAATTAAACCACTATGTTTCTTATATATATATATATATATATATATATATATATATATATATATAATATATATATAATTATAAATTGATATAAAAGACATACTAGGTGAATTTGAGATGTTTGAAATTTTAATTTTGTCTCAATCAATTAACAGAAATCAGTTCTTTAATTTTATTTAATTTAAAGAAGATGCACTCTGATTCTACTATTTAGATTGAACTTCACTTTAAATATCACACTTCTTAATACTCCATTTTGCTATTTTTTTGTTTTAACATTGAGAATCACCATTCCATCGAGACGCTGTATAGAACAGTTTTTAGTATACCAGGTGTCACCTGGACATACCAGAACAGTTTTTAGTCAGGTGTCACTTATCTGCTATCATTGGAACAGTTAGTTTAAAAAGTAATTCATAATCCAATAACTAATACCAATATACCAATAAACGTCTATTTGTATGTGTATTTAGAAATGGAATTGTCCACTGTATTTTTTTTTATCTTGGTTTCAAGATTTCATATAGCAAAAGAAAAAGTAAGAATGGTATGAGAGCCAAGTAGTAACATGATTGTGTCAGCACTGTGAATACCTGCTCATAAGTTTAGTTACGCCTTTGTATACGGGAGACAGAAAGTTTTTTTGACTGCGTCTCAATCCCGTAAGATTTAGGTACAAAGCTATTGATAAAATCCTTACTCTAATAAACTCCAGCAAGCTAAAACAAAGGTCCCCTATTGTAAAAATCTGCCGATTAGGTGAACTGTTATACCTAAGATAGATGTCAATGAACAAATGGACCTTCCCTAGAACATCACTGAAGTCAGCTTACAGAACATTGGAATCAACAGTTAGAAGTTTGATGATAAATTATTTGTTGAATAGACTTAATCAAATTAATAAATTGTTATTAGATAAATTATTTTAATAATGGTATTTAAGAAACCTCGTGAAAAATGTATCATCGAAAGATTCTTTTGTGTTAATGGCAATTAAGTTATTATTAATGACTTACAAAGGTTAGTTGATAATTAAATTGGAGTGTTAGTAGATTAGGAGTTTCAGGTTCAGTGCTTGTTCGATCAGGAAAGGTGTTGTTTGGTTTCGTTCTCTTTGTTTACTGAGAACAATCAGATGTGAACTACTAGTGGATCTAGTTAGGTTGCTGTGTATCAGCCTGACATTGCATTGACTCTCGATTCCGCTATTCTCATAGATATCATTCAAGCATTTTCATAGATAATTTTAAAATAAAAAAAATAAATGTAGAATTATTTTACTGTCAAGCTGTGTTGCATGTTTTTTCAAAAAGTAAAATTAAAAAAAAATAATTTTTTTTTAAGTTTACTGTTGCAATATAAAATATTTCAATTGGCAGTCCAAAAGATGTTCGTATGTGGCCTTGTGGTGTCGAGTGTTTAGTGGTTGGAGGTTCATTGGAAGTTCAAGTCTTGCTCATAACCGTAGATTTGTTTTGAAGGAAATGGAAAAAATAGAAAATCTCGATACACCGTTTCTCGGTGAGGACGAAAAGCAGTCGTTCCCAAGCCAGATTCGTTGAAGATCCCTAGTCCAATACAGTTTATTGATATACAATTTAGGAGTCCTGGAATTGATAAAATGTGTCAAACAAACATTCCACCGCGTCTCTTGGAACAGCACCAAAGAAGAAAGCCAGAAACATTATTGTTGGAAACAAATGAACTGGAAAAATTGCCTAAACATGTCATGTTCATCCCGATATTGTTATTTAACGATTATTCTTTAGTGTTTTTTTATAGGCAATTCATTGACTTTTGCACAATTCTATTATTGAACTAAAGGAAAAAAATCTTTGTTTTTTTTGGTTTAACTGTAATAGACAGGCATTATTTATGTTTCAAATAAAGTTGTCATAAACATGATTTTGTTGTCATGTTCTCTATCCTTCTTCTTGCAAGTAATTTGACGAAATCCTTTCTATGTTAATTTTCTTAAGTAATTAATGTAAGTGGGCATAGAACGTCTCTTAAAAGGTAAGCAAACAACGGTTATTAGTACCACAGAGTTTAGTCTGTACTCTGTATATTTAATTTAAACTGTCCCTTCTGAAATCTCGTCGCAGTGCAGTCCTCACGCGCAGTATTGGACCCTGTTCATCTTCAAGTATACCATGAATGTACCCATGTACAAAACTATAGAATTGTTTTATCGTCAGAGTCATGTAGGCCTCTTACACATTGAAGTCATTTATGTCCTATTACTAACTGTCTGTTCTTTCTATAAACAACTTTACATTTTAAATCTTTAATGAAAGTTATAATGACTTTAGAAAAATATCACGTAGTTCTTTTAGTTTTGAGTATGATTTAGCAAAAAGTTTACATCTTTTAATTGTGATTGCTTTGTATTCAAATAAAATATTTCAGTGGTTCCTGCTTTTTCCAGAATAAGTTTTCAATCTTCTTCAGTAGTAAGTTCACTAAATTTAAGTAGCGTTAGAATAAACATTGTATACTTTATTCGACTTGGTTGTACTATCTATCTTTTCTCCACTTCCTTCTTCATCCATTCGTGCATTCCTGCCCTGAGGAAACTTGCAGATGTTCCACAGAAAGGATCCGGGCAGCAGAACGTTTATTGTGTTTCGTACCTTGACTAATCGGCCTGTTGCCTCATTCCTTCATTATTTCCATCTGACAAGATTCCCACTTTAGAGTGAACCTAAATTTCTATGATAGATTTTGACTAGAAGTAACATATCCCTACTCTAATTTTGAATTAAAGACTATGGACTAATCCGACTACATAAAAACGGGCCCCAGCAATCTGATAATTGTTGTTTTATTCAAAAACAAATTCGTTGCAGTCTGTGGGTGAGTGATTCCTACCAAAGAGCAATATCTCCAGGCAATTAATCTGAAATAATAATGTTAATACTGCACTACTATTAAATAAATAAATAGAAATAAATTCAATTAATGTTTCATAAATTATATTTGTCTAAGCTGTAAAATGGACGAATATTTTCGAATATTTCATTAGGGGAGCCATTGTTTATAAATGCTAGCTTTGTTTATATTTTGCTCTTCGAGTCTTAGAATTAAGATATATAACATTTCCAGTTCAACAATTTTACGTATTGAATCAAATTTTGGTTTATAGTAACATTTCAAACCAAGTGATAGTAATTGCATTAGTTTCTCTGTCAGATCATGTTTAGATAGATTAATATAATTATTCTTATTTTCAGATACGCAAATATTACTTCCATATAGATTCCCCATAAATTACTCGTAAATGAAAAACTCATTTACGACAATTGACCGATTCATGGATTTACAGATGGATGGAGTTGCCATGGGGTCCCCACTCTCTGGGAATGGCATTCGCCAATTACAACATGTGCCATTTTTAAAATAATATAATGTTCAACAGACACATAACAAACCAATATTCTATTGTAAATACAATATAACTGTATCATATTGTATTAATATATTGCTTCATAATATCGAAGAGTATGAATGACATTGAAACTCTGAATAAAGCATTGGAAGAAGGGTCCTGTTTAAAATTTACAATAGAGAAGTGATAAATAAGAAAATCAATTTCCTTGACGTATGCATCAACATGGAGAATCACAGAACCAAATCTTCATTACACATAAAACCTTACAGTACTGCCTCCTACCTCAATGTATTGAGTTAGTTCCCATAACGCTATAAAAGCCCTAGTTATAGTTCTGTCCTATAAGTAAGCCCCAGTAGTAGACTCGCAAAACAGCTTCAGCCTGGATCTTTTTTCATATTAATATGAAAATAACGACACATGTATTTATAAACAATGGCTATGCTACTGAAATATTTGATACTTTGATGGCATTTCTACACCAAAGAAAACATAAGTAAATTGATAAAGAAACACTTGGAAATACATATTTACAAAATCTACTATAGGAATCAATACTCTGAACAATACAGAATGGATGAATGAATACTGAAGAGTATTTGTATATTTCGTATAACAAGAACAATACGAAGTATACAAATAAAGATATTATTATTATATACTATAAAAATCTTCACAATCAGTAGCCTATTTATCAAAAACAACAACCAAACAAAGAGCAGTCCACTTGAGGAAACTACTCTAGTCAAATCTAGTGTACGAATACGGATGTACCTACGGTGACTGTGAAAGGACTACCTACATTGGAGGAACCACTCCCACTGTGCGGGTGGCGAATGCGGCAATGTATGTTGATCCCCAAGCATCTCCCTCTCTTTTCTCTCCTTGTGATAGTTAAAAACGAAAATTAGAGGTTCTAAATGTTTATTTTTATTTATTTATCTTTGTTTGTATTGAGCTATAGTTATCTTATTCAGATATTTTTCCTGAGATGTATAGATTTTTTTATTCACAATACTGTTTTTTTTTTTAGCAAGACCTAAAAAATAACGCCAATTTTATAACGCTTTAACATTTTAGTGTTGTTCTAGGGGCGGAAATTATGGCTCACTTATTATTTGGCACCCGTTTTATTGATGGACGAGCAACATTACCTGTTGATTCCATATTTGGAGGCCTACATTTTTCCTTACTCAAATGTATTTAGAGTAGGGATATTTAACGAGTGCCTGGTATCGTACAGGCTCGACGTGATCGACGGCTTAACATCCTCTCCGAGAGACTACTGTCCAGATTTCTCCTCCCGCAATTAATAAATTAGAGGGCCAGAGGGTATTGAACCATGGATCTTTCTGCCAAGAGGCGAGTACGTTGCCACTGTCCTACCCTGGCCTCCAATGAATAAATATGCATATATATATAAACTAAAAGATTTTACTTTCTTAAATTAAAAAAATAATGTTTCCCTTTGACAATGAATTATTATTATAAATAAATACAATACAATTTAATTGAATTGTCAAGAAAATAGCACAAAAGATTGTAAACTTCTCTTCAGAAACGAGATGAGTTCTTATAAAGACACTATAAGATATACCTATACTATTCTATTCTTATAAATTATTCTAATCAAATCCTTCTTTTCCAAACAAAATTCTCCAGTTTAGAAATTTTTAGAGATTATGAACGCCTAAATATTTATTGTATTTGGTTAAAAAAATACGTAAAATTACTGGTTACAAGAAGAGTATTCGTCAGTAATACCCTCTCTAAATATATTTGAATATTGCAAGCTTTAGATTTCCCGATGTTGAATAACTGAAATGGGTGTCAAGTGACAAATGAGCCACTCTTCCCATTGTTAGAATAACGATTAAAATGAAAACTAACAAGTTTAGACCTTATAAATAACATAGCTGAATGATTTTTTTAAAAAAGAGGTTATATTTAATTGTATCTTGGTTGATTTGTAAAAGTAAAATTAAGAAGTATTTCCACCAGTCTTCCATCATGATATGTTCCTTCCGTCAGAAACAGATGCGATGAAATTATTCAAACTGAAATATTAAAATGAAGGATGTCACTATTCAATAATATTAATTCACTTTTTTCATAATATAGAAAAAAAAGTTGACTGTTGTTTCAACTAAAAAAAAAAAAAAACAGAAAAGCGAGCTTCGATTCAATTGATCTTAAAATAAAAGATATGGTTGAAACAGAATTGTTTTGTTTTGGTTTTGAAATATTTTTGTTTGTCTTTCACATTCACTCTTTGTCATTGAAATGATTTATTTTTTCAAGATATATTTCATTAAAATATAATTGTTTTGGACTGATAACATATCAAAAAATAATAAATTTCAATGATTAAACACTCTACGAAAACTACATAAATTAAATTTACTTTTCCACCTTTTTTTTCAAATCATCATAGAGTTTATAATAAGTTTTATTAAAAGCAAACTAACTTGAATTCCTCTGTAATTTTAAATTACTTAACTATTCAATTATAATTTCAATAAAATGAAATAATTTGGGGATTACTTATACCCGATGGTATTTCTTTACCTTTTATGGAATAAAAGACTTGTCCAAATCACTTATAGAACTGCATATACTTCGTTCAGTGCTTTCTTCCTCTATATTACTCTACTATAAATAATGTATAATAACCATAAATTAAATGTGGCTCAAGATTTTGGTGGAATTTTATGTTTTAATTCATTTTTGGCACTTTGCTGATGATATGTATTTAATATGTGTATTTAAATTGATGATAGGAAATTTGTGCGGACGATTCATCTTCAATATTAAATAGAATACTCGTATTACGATAATTCCACATAAAAGAGTCCCTGGTTAGAAGAGGAACAATATTGAACTATGGAAGTTGTTGAGGCTGTTAACACCACTGGGGAACTTAAGAAGTCGTTGATGCTTGGCTGATGGTGTAGAGAGTGGACTTGTAGTGGTGTCGCTTGCCTGGTGGTCGGGAAGCGATCGCTTGAAGTCTTGACTGCTTGGTGGTTGGAAAGCCATTGCTTGTGGTGTGTCTGAGAGACCAGGTAACATTAGGTAAAGCTAGGAGGGCAGGTACCGCTAAGCCGTCCTAAGCCGGCATGTACCACTAAGCAGCCCTAAGAGGGCAGATAAGTTACAATCTGATTAGAAGTAGTACTTTATTGTGCATTAAATGAAACCAGAAACCTTTTTGAAAAAAATTAAAGTAGTTCTAGAAAATTGATTGTTGTTAGTACTATCACTACAGTAATCGGATCATGAGAAAAAAATGTATAATTTGAGAACGTTAGTAGGTACTAATAAAATTTAACTTTTAACTTCCATTTGTAGATAATTCCCAGATTATTTTCCTTTATCTAAAATCAACAAAAAATTATCTCAGTAAAAATTGAACCAGTGTTGGCACAAAACAGCGTTTATCTCTCAAAAAGTAAATATTCCAACCTAATGTTACAATTGTTCAATAATAATATGGAACAGACTGAAATATGCAGTTCGCGCAATATTGTATTCTTTCTTCAGCCATTTCTGTAAAGCGTATATTTAAAACTGAACGATGTACATTTTGGGGAGAAATATTAGTCCAATTTATTTACGTGTACACTGTAATAATAAACTGGCTCAATATTGTTTGAAAGAAGACATCATTTGTAAATTGCATAAAAAAATTATAATTCGGGAGTCAGAATAAGTAAACCATAGAATAAAAAGTAAAGTAACTTAATAAAACACGTAAGCATAAATTTATTTGCATAATATTTCACGGATTAGTGTTATTTTTAAATAATAGTTGTATTATGTCTTTAGTTGTGCAATCTGCAATAGTGTGATATTTACTTATATTGGGTTCTATGCAATAATTCAAAGTCTCTGCATAAAAGAAGTTTTTTATGCAGAGACTTTGAATTATCTCTTTAATCTCAGTAATAGTTATATTATGTTATAGTTGTTATAAGACAACCTACATTTAAAAATTTTTATCAGAAGTCAGTGAAATCATTAGTTAAAAATAAAACAAACAAAACAAATATTCAGTTCAGAGATGTATAATTTCTTGGATGTTTTCTTAAAACTCAGTTAAGAAAAACGTATTGAAATAGCAACACTACTTCATGAAATATATTAAACTATCAATACTGTTGTGTTTGAGAGTGGAAGATTTATTGTTAATCTTTTGTATAAATAAAGCCTGAATATTGTTGTTTTTAGTTTCAGGTATGTCACCTTTCTCATTATAACAAATTTTTTTTTCTGTCATTAAATATGTATCTTTCGTTTTTTTGGAGTCGACTGTTAACTCATGTTTTTTGGACTAATTTTCCAAACTATAGACCAATGGTGATCTGTAGACCGTTAACATTGGTACTTGTAGCTTCAGTGCTCCTCTTTGGACTGGTAATTTTTTTCACGTGGAAGGTCGAAAAAATCTGAACACACCGTCGCTCGGAGAGGACATCAAGCCGTCAGTCCCGAGCCTGTATTATGTCAGGTACTTGTTAAAGATGCCTACTCCAAATACGCTTCAATTAGCAAAATGTAGGACCCCCAATTTAGAATCATTAGGGAGACTTAATATTCCCTTGAAGGACGAACGAAATAGAACCATTGTCTGATTTCCTGGTATGCTCTGTTGAAATGCTATGACATCATCGATAATAAGATTGAAAACAGGTGGAAGAATAGCTGATCATTGCGGTATTCCTGACTCAATTTTAGTTTGTTATATGGTTTCTTGATGGTGATCAAGAGCTGCAAAAATGTATTTTAGATATATTTTTTCCTCTACACTTTGTCAAAAGCAGTTTGAAAGGCAAGAAAAACAACAAATGTACTTTTTCATTCACGTATAAAGCCCAACCTATGAGCACTAGCAAGTGAAATAGTGTTAAAGAATGTGGAATTACCATGATACCTCTTAGGCTTAGAACGGTAAGGGGTTTCAGCAGATAAGACACGACTATTGATTAAATTACGAGGATAGCCACGCTCAGCGTACTTATCTTTTAAATAGTTTATATGATTTTACCGATCAACTAAGTTACTGCAAATTTTATGAAGGCGAATTGAGAGAGATCTAGGAAAAGCCTTCTTTACTTGAGATGGATGG
Source organism: Hermatobates lingyangjiaoensis (assembly GCA_026182355.1). Classification (NCBI taxonomy): domain Eukaryota; kingdom Metazoa; phylum Arthropoda; class Insecta; order Hemiptera; family Hermatobatidae; genus Hermatobates; species Hermatobates lingyangjiaoensis. The sequence continues at coordinate 86,275 of JAPFBL010000119.1, read as the reverse complement.
CAGCTTTGATAGTGAAGACACTGTTGGGCGCTGGAGGATATTATATGCACAGATATAGAAGGAACCATTAAACTGACGTCGGCAACGAGGAATGAGGTGACGATATTCATTTGTTAGGAAAGGGTAATAGACGAACAGAACAACTGGAAAACATTAAGGAACTGGTCTAAATCATATTTACCATGGAGCCAGATGAAATTTATGTATATATGTATTGCATACATATATACAAAGCAATAATATCTAAAATTGTTTCAAGGGATGTAAAAATATGTAAATCCTTCAAAATTTTGAATCTGACTTTTGACAGTTTATTTACAATAAATTCAGAAGTTGTATTCCTCGATTAAGCCTTAATTCATCAATTTTGTTTGGATGCTTTAACATTTTTTTTACTACAAAATTACAAAATGTTAAACTAATTATTGATAATGATGTTCATCATATTTAAATCAAAAAGTAGACGATATTTAATAATTATTTTGTCTGATTTGTTGTTTTTATTTAACTGTTTGTTTAGTATTTAAAGTAATACCAAAACAATTGAATTTTAATAAACATAAGTTGTTTTATTTAATTCAGTTGTTTCTTAAATACCTTGTTTATCAATTCCATCCGTGTTGACTTTTCCAATAAAAGAAATGGTTTGTCACAATATTTATTCTTGATGGTGATGTATTTCTGAAAGAGTCTCATTAAAGAACAGGAACTAAACTTGAAGGAAGTATATTCTATAACTTTCTCTGATATTAAATTATTAGGCCAGAATTTAATGTGAGATAACTTGCATTATTATGATTTACGTGATTCCTTCCAGGTACAACAGTTTGCACTTTCACATCTATTATTCTTCACCGTATTCGAGTAATGACTCTTGGTTTATTATACTAAGTATGATGCCATCACCTTTATATTTCAGGTTAATTCATTCATAATATAGTTAATGTTGAGCTATTATCTATTTTATTACTAAATTATCTAGTTTTAAAGTAATGTGGTAACATTCTATAAAAAACTTTAAATATAACAAGATTTCACATAAACAGGTTAAATAACCATCAATGATCAAACCACAATATGAATGATCTTAGTATTTTTCCCATTTCATATTGTGGTTTGATCATTGATATATATATATATATATATATATATATATATATATATATATATATATATTGATAAAAGTATCGACTGTGAAGTAGAAACAAAATAAAAGTTCATCAGTACTCGGTCAGTTCTTCAGGTTCAAATTAACTCTCATTGCCAACGTTCCTCTTTTTATTTAAAACTTTTTTCATAGGCAGATGTATTGTGTTCCAAATATCTTCAACATTTTATGGCTGGTTTCTAACTGAATATTGATTGATTTATTAAATACTTAATTGACTGGGAGTGACATTCGCCTATTACTACATGTGTCATATAGAAAGCAATATAATGTTCAACAGACCGGATATTAAACTAATAGTTTATTGCAAATACGTGGATGACTGCTTCATATCCAAAAACATAAACAATATTGAAACCTTAAAGAAAGCATTCAAAGAAGGATCCTGTTTAAAATCCATAATCCAGAAACCAATAAATAAGAAAATCAATTTCTTTGACGTAAGCATCAATATGCAGAATCAAAAAAACCGAAACATGAGTGTACATGAAAAACACCAAGAGTGTCTCCACCTCAATGTATTGAGTGAGTGTCCAGAATGCTACAAGGATGGAACTATAAAAGTCCTGATTCATCGAACTTATAAAATAGCTTCTGGAAAATTTTTCATCTTAACATAAAAATAACGAAACAGATATTTGTAAACAATGGTTATAAATCCTTTCAAGGAGACTCACGGTGCATCTGATGTCTGGTTCTCCCAATAAACACATGGAGCAAGTTTACAAGACCAAATTAACAAGAGACATTATTGTAGTAGGTACCAAAATAATTAAAAATCAAGGCCTTTTGAGACGCATATTAGTTGTCATGCTGATGTATATGTTGGGCAGAGTTGCACAATCCTCTCTTTTGAAATTATATTTGTACATTAAATGCCTTCTTTGCAAATTGTGGAAGGTCTTTTGTTAGATGATTTCTCATAACAGCCCCTGATACTTTACACTTGTATAAAAATTATCAGTTCTATAACAGTACAACCAAGGTGTGAAAGCTGTAAAGAAAGTTTTGCCTACCAATATGAAACCAAGTAACAATAGTTACAATATTGACGTTAAACCAGGAAGATTTTTTTTAATTTTTAATTAAAATTACCCAGTGATTTTTTAATCCCTGAAAACTACTCGGATAACAAGAGCAAAATTATCTGCAAAATGTCTGCAAAATTATTTTATAATATGAAATCCAGGAAGCCCTATTCAAGAAGGTAAGTGGGATGTACACGAACCTTCAAATAGGAGGTTGTTCAAATAAATGAACCTGATATTCAAATAAAAACGAAACGAGGTTCTTTCAGTTTCCTCTAAAAAATAGACAGGAACTCTTTAATACAGAAATGATGAAACAAGCACAGTAGTATGTTAAACAAAAATAACTCTGAAGGAAGAATACATTCTTAAAAAAAATGATGTCACATTTTTGGCACTGATTTCGATCACGTTAACTCCCTTGTGTGCGCCATTCATCAACCAAATTCGCATTGCTAATTACGTTTTGAAGAGCTCTATATGGAAATGTAGACCTTGTTTTGGTTAAACTTATAAATGTTGTAAGCAATAATATATATAAAAATACTGATAACAAAATACTGTAAAAACAAATGACTTTAGAGAAAATTGGAAAATACATTTGCATATTAAATTTTATTCTGTACAACTTTGATTTTAATCATTTTTCTTCCTTACTTCATCCAAGACCTCAAATCGTAACAAAACTGCAAAATTGTAAAATTCCCGTTTTTTATGGTTATGTTTGGAATGTGACCTGCTCGTGATGAAGGTAATCATAGAAAGTATTTCACATTGATTCCTGTTGCTCTGATGCCTGGATGGCATTTGATGGCACTTCATTCCACTTAACTCTTAAGCAAATTAATAGTAATTTCTGAAAATTATTTATTTACGTTCAGGTTTATAACATTCATAGATAACCTCTCTCACGAGGCCCTGGGAGTCCCTCTCTATGAAGGGTTTTTCTTTTGGGGAGGGAGACCCCTGATTCCCATGTTTCTTTCCGTTAGCAGCGTCCTTGTCGTGAGAGTGGGCAGCAGGTTACGCTGATTGCGTATTCTGGCTAACAGGCGGAAAGCTTTGGAGCCAATGACCTAACCTGTAGCCAAGACAGGCTCAGTAGGACCCTAGGGTGTAGGTTCTCCGTGTCCTTGGCATTGGTTTGTGGTGGCTGTGGTTCCTCACCCAGGAAGGGTAGACAGTCCTTTTTGGTTGAAGGGCGTCGCTGTGTGAGAAGCAGTTTCTTCTCGGCTGTTGAGACTAAGAGGGAGCTAGACCCTCCACCCATTCGGAAAGGTCCTGAACTTGTCTGAATAGACTTGAAAACTGGTTCTCACCTTGTGTGATCAGTGGTGCCTGTCGAGTTTCGACCCCACTTATTACGGCACATGCTCGATAGACAGATCTGAGACGATCCCGGGTCCCAGAATAAAGGGCCTCCCCCATTAGGGGGGCGGAGGGCCTAATTCTATTTGGAACAATCGTAATCCTTAAACCCTTGGATTGAGTAGATCCTGACCATTCATTCATAGACAATCTTTTGGTATGAATGATATTTGTTCTTATTTGGTAGTCTAATTATAAAAATTCTTATTCACATGACATTTAGGACAGATACAATAGAGATGTAATGAAACAAGCACAATAGTGTGTTTTAAACTAAAATAACTCAGTTTTTTTAATGTTTAAATGTTTTAAAATTTTAATGTTTTTCCATTTAACAATCTGTGATCCGGGATGATCTGCTAGAATGACAAATAAAACTTAATTTAAAATTTTTATGTACACTGTCCTTTGTCCATAATGATTTCTTACCACAACTCCATATATCAATTTATTATTAAATTCTCAAGACAATAAAAGAAAACACCATTCCAACACTTTAAAATTCTGAAATATAATGATAGAATGTAACGTCTAGTTATTTGAAATAAATTCATGCTTTATTTTAATTTCTTTATAAGGTTGAAATGAAATCGTAATGAACCGGAAAAAAGTTTGATTGGAAAAAAGTTATTTATTTTTTAATGTGATGAAATGAATCCAGGCTTCATTTGTTGTAAATTTTAAACAGTAAATTCCAAGAACTGGCTTTAATAATCTTAATTGAAATGACTAGATTGATAAATTAAGCTTGTTTTCAAATGCTAATCCAGAAAGTAATTAAGGGATAAAATCTGAAACAGAAAAAACTAGAATGGAAAATGAATGGAAATCTGAAGACTGAATTAGAAAAAGTAGGAAGGTATGATTTAATAATGAATGAATTAAATTCTTTGATCTCATTGGAGCAGTAATGTCGTGAACTTAGTTTTATTTGTCCTCATAAAGGTAGTTGAAAAAGTTGATCTTTAAGGAAAGTAGTCACTTTCAAAGTACATGATTTGTTGAACAAAATACAGGTACCCTTCGAGCAGCATAGTAGATTGGTCCCCCCTGAAATAACATTTAAATTCAAAACATGCAATTCAAGTCCACAGTGAAATAAACTTGACTAACTATTTCAAAAAAAATATTATTTTTTAGGGTAAAACACGTAGTGTTCTTCTTCAGGCATCAACTAAAAAATAACATACAATGTCATCAGAGAGTTATCTATAGTAAAAAATAAAAAATAAAATAAAACAAGGAAGAGAGTGCGAAGAGAGTATTTTATTTTATTTTTATGTTGTACTATATTTACTTTTTACTATAGATAACTCTCTGATGACATTGTATTTTTTAGTTAATGCCTGAAGAAGAACACTACGTGTTCGAAAGACGTTGTTTATACGATTAAATGTTTATCTGTGGAGACTTTCATTAACTTTTTACCCTACAATGAGTAAATACCACATAATAACTGATTGCACTATGTCAGAAAGTATTATTTATTTTTGTATATATTTTTTATTTTTTAAATAAAAGGGTATAATTTGGTACATGTTAATAAATAAAAATGCATTAATTCAACGCAATTCAAAGTAAATTATATGTAATTTATTTTAATATTAAAAAAAATTAATCTGCTCCATAGCGTTGGTTTACCCATCCAGGGAATCGATTAATACCCCGACGATATTGGTGTCTGTTTATGAGTCAGTAGGTTGTTAAATGCTTCGTAAATTACAAACACCTAACCGTCGTAGTTGTTGGCTTGCTTACTCGCAGAACACTGGTGTACGACCAGCTTGCAGTGTGCTCCCACTCTACTTCCAGTAGATACGAGTCTTCTGTGAGCACGTCAAGCTATTCCTTAGGGGGAATATAGATAATAAATAGTTTCAGACCGAGTCCTAGTGGGCATGATTTGAACCACTCTTGTGGTCAAAACATATATTTGCTAAAGTCTGAACAGACGCTGTATAGTACCGAAGTAGAGCTAGTTAGTATTTTTATATGAGTTTTAATACGATGGTTAGTTTTGTGCTAAACAGTAATTCAACATCAGATGATCTGAATATTTGTATCTTCAGCCCTTGATTATTTACTCTGCGCTTGGTACTAAAATAAATATCTCTAAAAGTATGAAACTCAGAGAACTAGTAAAGTAAGTTATTACGCGTATATTTAAATGAACGAAGAGTAATTACCAAGTCTTAACCTCTGTTATAACTAAATAATAAAACTGTGAAAATCAACATTTAAAAATTGACTTCGAAACGATTGCTTTAAACGCTAAAGTACAAATGAACTCATTTAACAAATATTTCTTCCTATTTGTTTTATTGTTTACTTTTTACAACCAGCTGGTGAACAATTACACGCACTGTGTAATGCAGTAAAGTTTCATGCTATAAATCATGACTCCCGAAAGCGTGCCACCTTGAACGAGTCATGATCATTAAAGTAATAAAATCTTATATTACTGTCAAGAATACATTGAGAGCAATTTTTGAACATTTTAGAACAAAAGCCTTTACTAAGTTTTCTATTATGATGAATGGGTGAATGTTAGCCAGAGTCTATGATTAATATTTCAATGAATGTATAACTGAAAGAATAAGAAAGACATGAAATCTATTCAAATAAGAGTCAATGTGGGTTTGTATGTTCTTTCCCTACTGGAAAAAACATTAGGGTGCCTGTCTCACGAGTCTTCATTTTATTAATAAATTATTTTTTTTAATATTTTAATAAAAAAATTAAAGCTTCTTCATGTATAACATTTTCCGAAGAAGATAGTGGAAGTGATTATGAAGCTATACATGCTTTTTTAAAAGAGCTATGGGCAGTAGATGCTTCTTTTATAACTTCACTGTAAAAATTTTTCAGTTGTTTACATTATAATATTCACCTCTCATTGGTTCCAGCTTTTTTTTTACCATTTTCATTGATTGTAATTTAATAACACCGTAAATTTAGTTAATGACGCAAATCAAAACTTTTCTTAGAAATATACAGATTACAATTGCAGATTGTTTCGTTGCTATCATTCTAGAGTAACCTGGAAAATGATTAAAGACTCCTTTAATTTGTTGATGTTTCAGATTTTTTAGCTTTCATTTAAAAATTTGCAAATACTAGTAAAATAACCACTTAGTAAAATTAGTACTAAGCACCAAATAGCGACAGCTTTGATTTCAATATTCAGCATACTTCTAAAATAATTCATGGCTCTCTCTCTCTGTGAACTAGATCTATTTTTTTATGGATAGCTTTGTCAGTTACTCGCCTGGATCATCTTCAAGAGCACTAACTGACTGTGAGTGTTGTTTTCCTATAACCTACCTATTTCCTATATTTTTTATGGATAGCTTTGTCAGTTACTCTAATATTTCACACTAAATTAATGTAATCATTAATAATTTTGGGAATAGTCTATGATATGTTTTGGAAATAGTATTTATGTTTTGCAAATAGTCAATGATATTTTTTGTTTTTTGCTGGTAAAAACATTGATATGTTGTCCTACTGATTTCGTTTTGCCGATCAATTCGTATTTATTTATATCCATCGATTGTATTTAATTATATTTGCAGTATCAAAATGAAATGATTCATTTATTTGGTCAAAAATATTTATACTATAAAACTAACATTATTTTGTTGTATTCTTTGTTTTAACATAATCAATTTGAGAAGCACACTTGAATCCAAAATGCTACACGCCAAAAATAAAAAAAAAAGAATTATTTTTAATAGGCATATTTCCTATCAGAAACAATAAAAAACTGCCAAGTTGCAATGTTTTTATCACACTTAAAATGAATATTAAGCACATAAAGGTAAAAAATTTCAAGAACTATAAGAAGAAATTTAGCTGATAAACTAAATTTTCGTTAGCGCTTTAAGTTAACAGGGTTTTTAGATTGAAGAAGGTAATGAAAGACGGCTGAGAGGGCGATGCAAGAGTCAAGACGACAAAAAGGGGACTTATCCTCTAATGAACGACTTTCTTTCAAGGCAAAATGAAAAAAAAAGTCACTAATTAATCCCAAGGATGCCATTAAAAAATAATCATTTCAAACCGAATTTTGCAATTGTTCTTTACAATGTATTTTAACTAATTAATTGTATATAGTACATTAATTCTGAATTATGTATTTGATAAATATAAACCACAATATAATAGCTTCTGTATAACTAACAAATTAGCTGTATTTTACTGATATATTTTATTAAATTTGTTTACTCTAATGAAATCTATTGTGGCCATAACCCTTTCTCTTTAGATATTCAAATGTAATTTACACATTCATTTCATTTCAATGGATCTATTGTGTTTTTTTTAAATTTATTATTTTAAGCAGTTAATACATTGATCTGTAAATAAACGTAACATTTTATTTACTCCAGCTTTTGCACAAAAAGCTGTGAGCTGCTGGTTTGAGTTTCACTCAGGTCTGAAATTGTTTACAACTTGAGTTATAGAACAATGTTTCACAACTGTTAAAATAAATCCCTGATAAAACAATTTATTTACTTATATTGTAAAAACCTCAAAATTAATAAAGTAAAAAACTTTTTTTTTAAATCTTTTCGAAAGTTAGTTGTTTTTAGTTCCTCAATAATCCTCAGAAAAAGGTAATATTAATTAGAATAATCCCTCTTGCATATCACAGCCATAAATGTGATAGATTAAGCTAAATTAATTTGCTATATAATGTAATTAATTCAACGAAATTTTAAAAATATTATTGTTGGAAATTCACTGGGTATTGGTGCAGAACATATCTTTCGCTTCTAATCAAGTTAAATAATATTTTTTTTAAAAAATACAGTGTTGTTCTCTTTAATTTCTAAGCAAAATTAAATCTGTGAACAATTTTCAGGTTTCCTGTTTATTTAAGTATAATAAAGAAATAGTAAGTCCTAACTGCTTTCTGTAGACGAGGCAAAGTTATTTCTTCGCTGACAAAGTGAAGTTTGGGGTAATTTCAACTGTATAACCTTCCTACAATAGTTAGAAATACAAAACCCTTGTGTTTACTTTCCGTAATTACAGCTAAATATCGATTCGCATGTTTCCTTAGGCTTTATTGGTTTCCTAATTGAGTTTCTAAGTGTCTTTCCTAGAGCATTTGTTATTAATATTTGTTGCACAGTCTTAGGCCAAACACAGTAAACTGTGGATGGTCAGATGTCTTTGTTGGTATTTAGATGTGTGTTGTTTTTTCTTTGTTTTGTTGAAACTTTCACAATGAATATGTGCAACAACAATCAATGTCCAAACTACAATAAGAAATGGGAAAACAAGACTTAAGATCTTTCAACCGTAACAAGCGGTCTTCGTCAGGGTCAAAAACCCAAGTGACTCAGTTGGGTCAACTAAGTTCTCGCACTGAAACAACTCAGTTGGTTTTTTGACTTTGACGAAGACCGCTTGTTACGGTTGAAAGATCTTAGTCTTGTTTTCCCATTTCTTATTGTGGTTTGATCATGTATATATAAAATTTGTATCAAGACTGGATCAGTTCTTCAGGTTCAAATTGAACTCTCATTGCCAACGTTTCGAATTTTTTAAAAACCTTTTTCATAGGCCTAAGGCCTACATAACTGAGAAAATATAAGAAATAATATAATCATTCAAAAATCAAACCTATACAAAAACCGCAAAAAGTTACAAGTAAGAATGCTATAAAAATTTTGACAACAAGTAAGTGAGAGAACTAACAGAAGTATAAAATTTTGAAACAGAAAAACTTAAGTATTATATTAGAGACTTTTTATTTTTTTATTAATAATACTTAATGTAATACTTAAGTTTTTCGTTTCAAAATTTGGTAATTGTGTAAGTTCTCACACTAACCTATTGTCAATATTTCTATTGTTTGTTGTCGTTTCTCAGTGTTCTTTTCTTTAAATTGTTTGATACATCGTTTCAATGGACCCAAGATATAACAAATAAATATTTCATAGAATGTTTTATTTATTACTACAGATTTTCTACCAAATGATATTTATTATTAGGTAATCTTTTTGCTCAGTTTTGGTCTAGAAGGCAGTGTTTCAATTAATTATATATTACTATTGTCCTTTTTTTAAACAGAATTTATTAAAAATGATTATTTATTTGGTTCATTGTGTAATTTAGGAACAGAAATCGAATTTATTATTGTTGTTTTATGGTTCCTTTTTGTGTTATATACCTTTTCAGTAATTTAAAATTCATCGAAGTTTTTTAATGCAATAATTAAATCGAAAATAAAAACTTCCGTACCTCACATACATAAACGGAAACAACATCAACAAATTAATTCAGGGAACATCAAAAGGTAAATCCGTAAACATGTCAAAAGGATGTTTCTTATGTCCTTTGACCTTTACTGCTGTTCTAAAGGTGGAAAGTTTGGCTGATTTGTTATATACCATCCAGTTTAATTATGGCCGGGCCAGGTAAGCTAGTTTAATCTGCATTGGGAATCCTGAACTACCTCACTCAGGTTGATGAGAGTTAGGATCTTTAATGAGTATCTGCCATGACACAGACTCTTGGCCGACATCTCGACAATGACAATGGAAAGACATGTAATGATGTATATCATTAATGTAATACATTACAAATTTCATATAAAGTACCTATAAAAATTTTGTAACTTTGGTATCAAGCTAGCTCTTACCTGTTGTAGTGATAGCAAAAATGTAAATATGAAATCTTGTGAGTATAGCTATTTTTGTTTTTGACATATGCCGCTCACAGAGAGAGACAGACGAGCCATTTTGCAAAACTTTTTTGATTGACCTCAGAGGACCTCAAGATATTTATTTCCATTGACAATTCCATTTCAAATTTTTTTCCCGAATGCAATACCTTCATTTCTCTATGTCTCATATAGTGAGTCAATGAAACGGAAAAAAATAAGATTGATTGATTTTCCAATTTTGGCTTTACTTTGTAATTTCATTTACAGACGTATTTTTCTTTCCTAAAATCCATGATAAAGAAAACAATTGAATTAATGAAAAATAAATAGAAGGAACAAATTATGTTTAAAGTATCAAATTTAAATAAAACAATTTGAGCTTATCAAAATTACTCAAAGAAATAATCATTATCTTCATTTCAAAATTCTGAAAATAAATTTACATTGTTAAGCCTAAACTAGTTTTTCAATCAATAATTTTTGAGAAAAAGATTGAAAAATAAATTGGAGGAGATAAGTAATTAGAGAAGGATATAGGGAAAAAGAAATTACTGGCTTGAGGAAGGCTTTTCTGTAGGGCAGGAGATGGAACTGCGGATCAGGGCAGCGCCCTTAAGCTCCCACGAAACCATTCCTCCACAACTCTGTGCTAATTTAAAAAAATAATCATAATACAACGTTTCCATCAAGCGAATCATTTTTTTTTAATTTTAAAATTTATATACGTTATTATCGAATGAATAATTCTCAATACTTTGGAATATCTGACAATTTAATCATAAGTTTTTGTTAGAAATATTCAAAAAGTAATTACTTTGATTTGATTATTTCTACTACCATATTGTAATTTAAAATTTGCTAATTTTTGCTTGTTTAGAGATTTAATTGTACGATATTTGTATGCAGATTTAAAACTGCAATAGTTATATGCTACTCTTGTCCAAGATAGATTCAATTTTCATTGAAATTCTTTTTTCATGCCTTTGAAAATATTTTTTCAAATTAAATTAAATATTTACTGTAGGATTTAAAGCAGTGTGTAGCTAATTAAAACTGGAATTTGATCCCCATTGAACTACTGCCTGTACTGTAATATTACTGATAGCCCTATGCATAAGGAGTCTTTTTTACTTCTAAACGTAAATACATTACTGTTAGTTTTTAAACTCCTTTTTGTTGTACTAATTACATTTGCAATAACATACTTATGGCAGTCAGGATTCAGACTTATTGGTGTGGGCAATAGCCTCATCTAAGAAGGTTTGCAGATAGCAGATAGTTTTTTACTTTTTCTTTCTGCACTCCATGGTTGTCCCTAACATCTCTCCCTCGACTATTGTCCTTTCCTGCACTTTGCTCCTTTTAAAATACCTCTCTTCCCTCCCACTCCTCTCAACCCCTTACCAGATGCTCACTTCTTTCGTTTTAGTTGGGATTTGACTCTGGCGAAGACCGCTTGTTGCGATTGAAAGATCTCATTGTGGTTTGGACTTTTATATATATATATATATATACTTAAAATAAACTGTGACACATAGACAGAAACATAACAAAGACTCACTTTTCAATATTTTGACCTTAATGGCGGTCATCCTCAGGAGAAGAAGTGAATTGACGGAGGGACGACAGTCAACATATATATATAAAAAGATTTCACATAAACACGTGAAACAACAATCAATGATCAAATCAGTTGGGTTTTTGACTCTGACGAAGACCGCTTGTTACGTTTGAAAGATCTTAGTCTTGTTTTCCCACTTCATATTGTGGTTTGATCATATATAGATATAGGTATGACTCAATACAAAAAGAGAAAAACATAGATAAAGACATACATAGAAGTATTCTGTGAGCAGCCGCGACTGCCTCTTATATATATATATATATATAATAAAATAAAAAACGAAGGAAACACACAGAAAGACACAGACAAAACTCACATCGATATTTCGATGTGAGTTTTGTCTGTGTCTTTCTGTGTGTTTCCTTCGTTTTTTATTTTATTGTAACAAAGTCCGCTGGACCGTTTCTTTTAATTGTGTATATATATATATATATATATATATATATTATATATAATCAATGATCAAACCACTATAAGAAATGGGAAAACAAGACTAAGATCTTTCAACCGTAACAAGCGGTCTTCGTCAGAGTCAAAAACCCAACTTATTTCACGTGTTTATGTGAAATCTTTATATATATATATATATATAAACTAGAGCAAGAAATTCAGAAATGAGAGTAAGATCTTTTGACTAAGTGATGGATTTTTTGTAACCAAGATAGCTACCATTTACTTGGACGAAAGATTTTACGCACATTTCTGAACGTGCGCATGTGTTCGTACAATATGTACATGTAAGTTGCAGTTAGTAAAAGTTTGTCTCCTCTTCCTCTATACCAGGGGTGCTCAATACGTCGATCGCGATCTACCTGTCGATCGCGAGACCAATAGTGGTAGATCGCATACAACTTGTATGTAGTTGTGAGGTGTGTGTGTGTGTGTGTGTGTGTGTGTGTGTGTGTGTTTTGATCCTCCTGTAAAGCCTCTGTCTTTGAGCACAATGAAAAGCTACAAAAAACCGCTGTATTATGATTTTATTTTATTATTTTTATTATTACTATTATACATTATCAATGTATTGTTATTATTATTATTATTATATGGTAATTACAAAAACACGTTGAGAGCTTATTTTGTTGCAATATTGGCTCATGCAGTAATACAAGGTAAGAAAAAAGTAGCATACGCTTTTATGGGTCGGTAGATCATTTTGACTTGGTCATTTTATAGGTAGCTCTCACACTGAAAAAGTGTGAGCAACCCTGCTCTATACCCACGCCACCATACACTCCCGTTCACCCACCCAGTCGCTCAGATCCAAAGATAAATGACTTTACATATTATTATTTAATTTTATAATTTATCTCTATGCTTATTTCAATTATAATATGTATAACAATTATTATATTGGTTATTTTAATTTGCCAATTGTTTTTTAGGGGTGAGTATTGGGGGCTTGAATCGCATTGGGTTATTTATATGTAATTAGGGATTCATCCTACGAAACCTCTTCCGGAACGAAATTATTTCGTATGAAGAAGTATGACTGTATATTTATATGTATAATTACATTGCTAAGTAGAACCCTTACTTTCCAGCCACATATAATGTATTACAGTTACTTGCTTATTTTTATTAAAAAAATATGGATTTCTTTTTAAACACATTTCTACTTCAGTGTTCATCTTCAACCGTTAGAAACACTCGACTCTTTTTGCAGCATCGCTTTCAAGGGCTTCTTTATTAATTTCTAAAGTCTCTTTATTGTAAATACCACCTATGGCAGAAACACTGTCGTGCTTCTTTTAAATTAATTTTCTTCTACCGTAATAAATATTTCTAGATATTGACAGTATGTGCTCTCTAGTCAACCTATAGAATAAAAATCCTCACGCATGATTCAAACATATCCATGTTTTCTTATAACTTAATTTCTTTGTTTTCTATACAAATTTTTAAAATGTGTATATATATAAACAATTTTATATTATACATATATATATATTTGTATAGGTAGGCAGTAAATCTTCTTTTAAACATGTTAAATTGAAATATGCAGAGGCTGCTGCATATTTCAATTTAACATATATATATATGTTAAATAGTTATAATAATAACTATTAACATAAATTTATATATATGTTAATAAATATAATCCAGGAATATGAATAATAGATACTTAAATAGTAATAATAATAATAATGAGGATTATTGGAATAAAGTTGTAAAAATAATAATTTAAGATAAAAATGAAAGGATAATAATAAAAAAATAATAATAGTCAAAGGTAAACTAATCTGTAACCATTCAGAACAGACGTACCTTTTTAAATTCAAACCTGGTTTACAACGCTCATTAAGAAACCAGATATATGCATCCTCGGATGCGCGTAAGGTGACCGTTTTACTATCTGGAGGAACTTGTCGTAATAATTAGTAGTTATCATTATTAAATACTAAAGTACTCGTGACCTCTTGTCACTCAGTGTTGAGAAATTATAGCAACAGTTAATAATATGCATTCACTAAATGTGACTAAATCTATATAATATATATATATATATATATATTATAAAAAGATTTCACATAAACACGTGAAACAACAATCAATGATCAAACCACAATAAGAAATGGAAAACATTCTTTTATCCCATTTCTTATTGTGGTTTGATCATTGATATATATAATATATATACGAGTTCGAGATTAACAAAGAACAACACACAAAGTAGGAAACACATTACAGACTCAAATTTTCGGGTAATCCCTCTTCAGGAGAAAAGAGAAAGGGAGACCAAGCACGTTGTAGGCGCAACGCAAGTAACCATATAATATATATACAAGTAACGATAAAATAATTATATATATATATATATATATTATATATTATACATTCAATTTTAAGTTATTTTTTCATCTTTCTTGTTTGTTTTGATATAAGGTCAAATATGATTTCTTATTATGAAATATGTTGATATATCAGAAAGATATCACCTTTTGTGAAAAATTGCATAATAAAACAAATCATTAATCGACCCAATTCAGAAATTATATCACTTTTATGTGATTTATTAGAAAACCTAAATACTTCTAATCATTGAAATCAATCAACTTGATTCTTTTGATACTGTAAGTTAAAGTTGTACTATTAAGCTAACCCAAATAATGATGTTTAAATGAATATGTAGTAATACTATGTTTTCTTTTTAGATTAAAAAATGCATATTTTCTGCTTTATGTAGGCGGCTTAAAGAGTTGAATGTAGTTCTGTGGAGGGCTAAAAGAGGGTGGAATTCTAGCCATGATAACTATTCCCTTTGAATGTAATTCAGTTCGGGTCACATTCCAGAATGCCTCAAAGGTGGTCTTCAAGTATGCTCACTCTAAACGTTTTTAGCTCTAAATATTTAACTTAGTAATTTTTTTTTAACAATTAATAGTTCAAAGTTTCAATAAAAATGTTCATTACTCTAAATTATTTATCATACTACAAAACAATTTAATTCCTGATTTTATTTTATAAAATAAATGTTTTTAAATAAACTAAATATTTGATATTTGTTCATTATATATAAAATACTTCCGAATATCAAAAAAGCTGCCTAACCGAATATAGCAAAAAGAAGTACCATACAGAACACACTCATTATAAAACACTTCCCGCGCTTGATATTTTGAAGAATAGCATTTTCAAGTGGGGAGTTGTTAAAATTTTACTCAATGCAGGTGTTTTGAACTTTATATATATAAAATAAATTCTCAGAAAAAACCCACAAAAACTTTCAAAAAAAGAGGTCACAAAAACTCACTACTATATTTCTCCGTCATCTGTTGATGAGGCAGTCATAAATATTGGGGTTAAGTTTTTGAGAACTCTTTGTATCTTACTGTGAGTTTAGTTTATTTAGTTCGTGAAATCTTTTCATTTAATTGCTTATATATATAAACTACATTCATAAAAAGAACATACATAAAATAAATCATAGAAGCTCAATAGTTTATTTTGATGGCCTCGTCATCAGGAAGATAGATGTGAGTCCCTGCGAAGATAGGTGGGTGATGACTCCCATTATTTATATATATATAAAGATTTCACATAGCACGTGAAATAACAATCAATGATCAAACCACAATAAGAAATGGGAAAACAAGACTAAGATCTTTCAACCGTAACAAGCGGTCTTCGTCAGAGTCAAAAACTCAACTGTTTGGGTTATAATTCATATATATATGTATATATATGAATTAAACACCACAATAAACAAATATATATTAGATACAATGCTTTAAGGTCTTCAGGGTTGCTGGCAAGTTTATTGAAGGCTTCAATCAACCAGGTTAACTTATTATATTTTTTGTTTAATTCATTTAGCTCTCTGATGATGTAACGAAAGGCCTTAGAGCATTGTATCTAATATATATATTTTTATTGTGGTGTTTAATTCATATATTATATCAAGAGTTATTGTTGATTATTAATTTATATATATATATATACATATATTTATACATTGTAAACAGGAAAACGATTCAAAAGGACAACAAACGTTTCACGATGAATCAGAAACACAGAACTAAGGAACAAACACACTTACTGTCTACAACCTTCGGCCGAACCGTCATCAGGAGAGTGGAGAAAGGGTCACCAAGTGCACCTGCGCGAAGGTTGGAGACAGTAAGTGTGTCTGTTCCTTAGTTCTGTGGTTGTGATTCATCGTGAAACGGTTATATGTGTGTGTGTGCTTGTGTATAAAATTGAAGAAGAGTAAAACACGGAGTAAAGAAACACACAGTATTATATAAGACTAGTCGATCTACCAGGTGTTGCCCGGGAAACAATTTCATTCCAACTCTAATAATAAATTACATATAACGAAAACAATTTCTATAGTTCCGTTACACTTAATTTTTTTCAGATAAATGAAATTAATACAAAATGTATTAACTATATTTACGCAAAAAATATATAATACAAAACTGATTATATATTCCTACACGAAGGTATAGGAAAGTAGGTTGTCATCAGCATCATAATTACATTATTAACTTTCTTGAGGAAATTTAAATAAGTTTCAGTTATAGAATATCCTTTAACTTCTTCCTGCAAACGAAAGAGAACATATTAGAGGGAGCTTTGCTTCCTCCATTTTAGATGCATTTTCCAAACTAACATACCCTATAATGATCTTTTGATCCATACAATAACTATGTCGAATTGAATTAAAACCGTTTCATTATATTAAATGCTGTTTTAAGAGGTTTGTAAATATGGAGCCCTTAGACTCTCAAAATGAAACCAAATCAAAATATTGTTAGCTTTTTCAGCTAAACTTAATTGAGATTCTTTTTATACTATATCTATTCCCTTGTAAGCTTTACTGATTTAGACATAAAGCTGATCATAAACGTCTTCTAGTTAGAGATCATCGATATATAATAACTTATCTTTTGCTTGTATTGAGTAGGGCCGGATACTTATTATTAATAATTTAGTAATAATAATTAGTAATAATATTTAAAACAAATTAATCAATCAGAAATACATAAGTAAGCCTACATTTTGGCCAAAAGATTTGAATTTTAGTTCAAATACTATCGTTATTATTCGTAATACTATCATAAATAATAATATCATATTAAATATCTAACACTTAAAGCAAATTAAACCAATCAGATAAAGAAAGATAATCGAAAACCAACTATTGCTAATAATTAAAGATTTGTTCAAGTTAATAAAAAACCCATATTACATTACAATATCAACTGAAAAAGTCTTCAATATCAACTGAAAACAATAATACAATTTCTGATATCTGGATGTTTCGAATTGAACAAAGTAAGCGGAAATATTAGAAGTTGGTCATAAGGAAAAACCTACCTGCGGCCACCATTACCAGTTAAAGACAAAATGTAAGCAGACAGGTTATAAAGCAAACCTTATCTATTATGAAGATGTTTATAAATAAGAGGTCCGTAGACCCCCCCCCCTCCCCCCAAGTGAGCTCTGATCGAAATGAAAATACCACCCTTGGCTTCCTCGGAGAAAGTTACATAAGATTGAATCAAAAAGTTTTTTGTAAGTTCCTTGAATAAATTTTATATAGGGAAAACACACACACACATACTATATAGAGAGTCATTTATATATGTATATATATTAGTAAAGGTAGGAAGCAGACCTTCTTTTATACAAGTTGTATTAAAATCAATTGACTTGATTACACGTACCTTTTTCTTATTGAGCTTTTCAAATCTCCTAGCTAATTTTCTTTCTTCAAAGTTGAGTTCATGTATAATATGTGCAATGCTACTGTTAGACATCACTATTTATTATAAGTTGCAATTATTTTAAATGTAACAGATGAATTAAATTAACCTAAATTATTGACATGTTTCGGTTGTCTTCAACCATCTTCAGAATGTTTTGATATTGTTATCTACCAAACAGGTATGTAAACATCATCGAAAGGAAAAATTACACTAGAGTTAAGTTTGGTTACAGTATGGTTTCAAAAATTATAAAAATGATTGTGAAAATTAAAAAACAATTTATGATCGGTGGGTTGTTCTTCCTAGTAGTTTAAGTTGCTGTGTGTTTCCAGTATGCTGTTAGTTTAATTCTGGTTTGTTTTCCAGAACCAGAAGTGCTTCGGTTATTTTAATTTAAATATATTATCAATTATTTGATATAATATATTATATATATATATATATAATATATAGATAGACAGATAGATAGATTATTTCCTTTAATTTGTTAGTCAACTTTCGATGAGATATATTTAATTAATTATACTTTCTTCAATTTTTATATTATTCCTCTTTCTATATTCATTTTATGTATTTGTAGTACATATTTTTGGATGTATGATAATCTTTTACTAAATAATTAAATAAATTACGTCCTTTGTATACATGTAATAATTTCTTATGCTATTAAACATTTTTACAAATATGGTCACGTTGATTATCACTTTTTCTATGTAATCAGCATTTATTCAATTATTTTGTAAATGAATATTTATGTTTTCTCTTTTTTTGATGATAATAATAAAGAAAATTTACTCATTGCTTAGAATTGTGAAAATTGGGGATTATATGGAAAACTCTATTTAATTGTATCCACTATAAACAGAATAATCGTGAAATGAATATTAAAATAAAGGTAATCTAAAAAAGTATTTATTTAAAAATGCTTATCCTTCCATCATTTTATCCCGTTTTCTTATTTTTTGAATAAATTTGAATTAATAATTTAAAAAATAAAATTATTAAAATCATTAGAATCATTATTGTTTTATAGACAATTCAAAAGGGTATTTATTGCACTGATGCGGTTATCACTGTAAGCACTTCTACTTGCAAAGCAACTTCGTATATTTAATCATTCAAGGGGTGAATTTCAAATTTGAAAAAAAGTTATTTTTGATCTTTTAAAGTTTTGCAAAACGTAATTACTTTTGATGAAGTATATTTAATAACTTAAACTATCAGCTATTTATAATGTAGGGTGCCTGGGTGACTTTGTCCTTAGAGTTAACCATTTTAAAATTAATTAAAAAAAATCAAAGTTTAAAGTTTTAAATTTCGATCGTTTGTGTTAAAAGCTTGTGCTGTTTAAAGGCTTTATAAGTTCTGGTTTTACCCCCCTCTCCCCAAAGGTGAAATTAAGAGAGAATTTTTATCTTGATTATCAATGGAATATACAATGTATGAATTTATTTTTAAAGGCATATTTAGGCGCTGTAAATATGTCAGACAATGCAAAGAGTTATAGCAGTTTGTTATGTGAAGAGAAAAGGGACGTATAAAAAAAGGACTGGAGGGTTGTGGAGTTATTTATTAGGGGCTGCCGCGAAGCGGAGCTCAAGGACGCCCTCACTTTAAATGCCCATAAGTAAATTCCATATTTGAGGGTAGGTTTCACATTGCTTTGGTTCTTGATTTTTAGTTTCCACAAACCGTTCAACTCAAAACTCTTCAGTCATTACTCTTATGCTTCAGGAGTATTGTTAAACAGAAATCATAATCTTAATGTTTCTCGATTACTGGCCACTCATTAGTTCTAACTTTTTATGTAAGCTATCCGAGAAGAAGCTAATAAGATATTTTAAAAATGAAAAACCCACTGATTTTTTAAGTTTATCATGGTTATTTGTAATCATATTTGTAATACCTTAAATTAATTAAAGGATTTTTTTTTATCATTGGAATTATACGTTTTTGTTTTGAAAAATCTTTAGTTTTCTTTGATGATGACTGCATATGTATACAAGTACTGTGATAAGATGAAAGTTTGGAACTAATAACAGCAGTCTAATATTAGAACCTTGATTGGAATTCCATGAAAATAAATATTTTGAGGACTTTCTGGAATTTTTAAGGTTTACGGTTATCATGATCGGGGGCGGGGGGGGGGGACTGCCCTGGGGCCAAAAATGGTTGGTACGTCACTGGTAGGGTATGTTGAAAGATGGAATAACAACGTTACAGAAAAGTCTGCATCTGTGCTCAACAAGTCGGGAATCCGGACATTGAAAAGGCATGCTCTGGACAGAAAGAGATGAAAAAGGTAAAATAACGATATGAGAAGTTATGATATTTTACATTCTGATGGTGATTACCTTTTTATAACTTTTGGGTGATACTTGCAAATTGTTTACCTTGTGACAATCACCCATCAGTGACTACAAGTATTCCTTTTTCATTAATTGGTATTACATTTGTATGAAAAGCAGACGGCCCCTGGGAGAGGTCGTAAATTCGTCAGTACCGGACCTATACAACGTCAGGTACATGTTCAAGGCCCTAATACACTGGAGTAAGGCAAGCTTTAGGATTCTCAATGTACTTCCACTCTCTCAATCCAACAATTGAACCAAAGTAATCACTCAGTTTTGAAACACAAAAAAAACTTAGAGCCTATAAGTGTCAAAGTTCAAAAACTGATTAAATTTTATGAGCGTTTAAATTTCTTTGATGACTTTACATAAAAATATGAAACTTTACAGAAGTTTTCATATTTCATCTATTAAAGAATATATATATATAAATGATCAAACCACAATATGAAATAGGAAAAAAAGACCAATATCTGTCAAACGTAACAAGCGGTCTTCGTCAGAGTCAAAAACCCAACGAGCTCGTTTTATTTGGGTTTTTCACTCACACCAAGATCGCTTGTTACGGTTGAAAGAGCTGAGTCTTTTTTTTTTCATTGATTGTTGTTCACGTGTTTATGTGAAATTTGGATATATATGTTGAGTTTCTGACTCTGACGAAGACCGCTTGTTACGGTTGAAAGATTTTAGTTTTTTTCCCATTTCTTATTGTGGTTTGAGCATTGATTGTTGTTCCACTTGTTTATTGTGAAATCTTGTTATATATATATAAATTATATATCATTATATATAATATAATTATATTTATTTATATAATATGTATAATTCATATTAATATACAATTATATTTCATATAATTTCATTCGTTATTTATTATTTAAATGAGTTTTAGTAATCCTGTAACTTATTTTTAAATTTTTAACACTTCTGGTTTTCTATTTTAAAGCTAGGTTCACTAATTAGTTTCCAATATTATTATTAGCCGTTTTCAGTGTCTGCGCTTGGAGAAGAATATAAGAGTAATAAGTCTATTCGTTTTTGTGAATTGAGACTGTATACACGAGGCATATGAAGAGCTCGATGATGCCAAGTTGCTTATTTTAGATTAAGTCTACGTTATTTTATTTCATTTGTTTTGTATTTAATGGCAATTCAGATACCATTTATTGTGTTGATAAATATATATAATACAGTTTCTTAAGATAATCTCTTTTAAAATAAATTGTAATTAACTTTTAGCCTCTGATAGGTGAACGAATAATAGTTCTTTATTGAAAATCGCTGGTTGGTTTGGTTACTTATCATGAAGTATCGTGAAATCACCTCATTTAAAGTAATGTGAACGATTATTGTTACTTAATTGTCTTCAAATTTGAAGTAGTTTATTCCATAATATAAATTATTATACTCATTTTAAAAATAATTTAGTTTGATGAGGTATTTATCCTGACTACGGTAATTTTAAGAAAATTAAATTTCACGAAGTAATAACTGCCGTTTGTAGTATCATATTGCCTCATACAATTGTTCAAAATTCATCAAAGTTGTATCATGCAATAAACATATTAAGTAAATTACAAATAAATAATTTCAACTTTTTATAATGATCAGAAGAGTGTGATAAAATAGTACCCGCTGCTACATAAAGTTTTCTTTTCCATGACACAATATACTGGAAAGTAATAGGGTCCTTTTCACCCCAAAAGCCATGTATCTCCAAATTTTATAACGACTTATCGAATTGTGCTATTTGAAGCGTAATAACAATATTTTGATACATTCCAACCCACACATATCCAAATGTCAACTTTAAATATCAAACATTTTTAAGGAGACATTAAAACATATCAAAATATGTTTCTCTTTTCAGACTCATTAAATTTTACTTACAGTTAAGTAAAAATTACATGGGTGATTATTTAGAAATTAGAATCTGAAGAACTGGGATCAAAGTAATAGTAAAGGAAATATAAAGGTGTGAAAATGATAAAGGAAACAAAGAAGTGAATTTCGAGAATGCAAGAAATTTCCATTCTTAACAATACCTACCAGTGAAAAAACGTTAAATATTTAAATTGATTAAAAATAACTATGACTTGTATAGAAATAGTTGGAATTTTAATGTTATGAACTTATTAAATATATTATATTTTAATATTGTGAACTTGTTTCGTTAAAACTAAAAGAAAAATTACAGCACGAGGAAATGCAGCATAACTATGAGGGAACGAAATGTAGCATTTGTATTGACTACGTGTGGGTTTGTTTCTTTTTCTAAAAGTATAAACGAAATTAAATTTGCTTACATATAACTTTGAGGTGAATTTGGTTGAAAGGTTTCAGCTTTCCTATCATGTATTCATTGATATACATGATGTGTAATGTTCAACATTGTTAACATCAAATTTGGTCGTATTTTTGTATGGAATCATTTTATTTTGATATTAATAATTTCAGTATTCCTGAAAGAAGTTTCTTATTTCTGCCTCATTCAAATGAATTAAAAGAGTTATTCAATCTGTGTGCATTCATTAAATAAAATTCTTCCTAAATGAACTGACTCAATCTACTGTTCTGAGTAAATATTTCCTTTAAAAAGACCTCAATTTACAGAAAACACTGTCCCTTTAAAGGGTTACATTCATTCTAAGTCCTTTTCAGAATTCTTCAACCTACCAATTTTTTTTACTCATCCCAATTGTTTTCTTTTATTATTAATAATATGGCTTGAATTTACATTAAATTTTTACTAGTATGAGAAAAGATTTGTTTGACACAATTTGAAACAGATGAATTAATTTTATTCAAAAAGTTTGGGTCTTTTAATTTAGTTGCATTTGCCTTTTGTTCTATGCTTATTTATTTATTAAACTCCTGGTATTGAGACGTGGTTTTTGGCTTACATCGACCAGTAAAGAAAGTTATGAGATAAAAACCGACCTGTCGTACAGGATCTAGAGTACCACGTAAGGGTGTCCACACAAACAATATGTACTACAAAAGAGTCCACCTATACTGTGGACGCAGGCTACAAGATCATCGATCTGATAAGTATTCTGAAGACGGCGAGAGAGACCTCTGTCCACTGTGCTATTTTTGGCGGAGATTTCTTTCCTACCGCTACAATTTCATTTCGTCCCTTGCACACTATATACCAGGTTCAATCTTCTTTCCTACCGCCACAGCTTCATTTTGCGTCTTACTCGCAATGTATTAGGTTGAATTGATTAACTGGTTAGGTATATTAAGAAGTTTTCATCTTCTCTGTTCTGTGGAGTATCCTACTTTAGCCAATGTTTCCAGGATTCCATTGCCACATATCCGTTAAAATTTGATGTATTTTTTACTAATTTGATGAAATTTGTTCAAAATGTCTAATCTTTGCAGCTGTTTTATTCAGTATTCGGGTTCGTCGCACAGGAAAGATCTTGCATGTACTTTGAACTAGGTTATCATCAAGAGACCAAAAATAACTGTATGTGAAGAACACGTTACAAAAACATATTAGTTTAACTCAGTATATATTAAATTCATTACAAGTTTTGCGATGAAGTGCATAATGAATTGAACTTATTCGCTGCATAGGTCTTCAGTCTTCAGTAGGTAAAGAGTAGGTTTTTAGTATTACGTTTAAGTTTGTTATGTGAAATATTGAATATTTACTACGAAAATGCCTTTGTTGAACAATTACTAATAGATTTCCCCCCTTTGTAATCTACATCATGATTGACAAACTGTGTTCTACTCATGGTTTTATAAAATTTATTTGTTTGATAATTCCAAAAAATTGGAAAATTAAAACATTCCTTGAAATATAAAATAGAATAGTTTTAAGAAATTCTAATACCTTTGAATAGAAAGCATTTCTTTTCAGCTAGTCGTTATAAACCAACAAACAATCGTTATTCAAGAAAATGGTCCCGACATTTGATTATTCATTGCTTTCGAAATTAATAGACTTAAGCAAATTTGAAATATTTCTCCGACCATTTGTTGGAGAATTGATTATTCAGTGACTTTTTCGTACTTTATATTTAATTGCTTTTAAATTCATTGTCTGAAATTAAAAATATTTCATTAAAGAAATAATCAACTGACTTCAAACATTGTTTCTTTTTGTAAAGGACGAAAACAAAAGTCTTCATCATCATTCAAATTAATAAATGAAAAACAAAACAGTTTTTTGGAAATGGTGATTGAAAGTATACTAATTTCGTATTGAGAATATTTAACTTTTTTCTGTAAGTCCCATTTGATAAAATTAGTTTTAGATATATGCCTCATTTCTGAAATATGACATAGATTAAATGACTTTTATTTATTTCGCTAACTCTTTTGATTATAGGCTGATATCATGACCCTTATGGAAACATACTTGTCAATTTTTATTTTATATTAGCAACAAAGGTTCCAAATCCTGTTTTTAATCATTAAAAAAACCGTAACGTTTACAATAGTTTACTTTTATTCTTCTTTAACATAGATATCAGATTTACTTTTTTGTAGAACTTATAAGAAAAACGTTCACTAAGGGAAAGGCCATATTCACCTTTCGCATGATATTCCTATCAGTTTCTTATGAGGGGGGTCAACTCAGTTGAATTACCCCTCTACGTGATCTATTCATTAACTAAATTTTAAGATTTTTAGTGCCATTTTTAGTACTAACCTGTAAGATGATGATTCACTGAAAATGGTTCAACAAGGAGGATAATGCCTGAGGTATGATGGCTTATTCTTTTATGATGTAACTTTTTACGCTATGACTATGCTTATTAATAAGTTTAATAACCGGGTTTAATACCCACTCTGGCACACAAGATGAATAAATTTGTGCACGTTGATCCTCAGAGAAGACGTTAAGCCTGTTTTGATTTATTCATGTACAACAACCATGATAAAACTGAATAAGTTAATGTGTTTTAACGTTGAGCCCTTTCGCTACGTCACGAGAACCAACCACGTCCTCACGAATGAGAAAACGAGACAGTCCGCGTGAGGTGTAAAGATGGAACCTCGCGGAGGCTGGCTTCTACGACCTAATTAACAAAAGCTATAAACATAATCCTTGTAGTCTATAAAAGACTGATGGTTACTTGACGAAAGATGTCACAAGAATTACAGAGGAAAATATGAAAAGAGAAAAACTAAGAGTAATAGTTAATAGAGAGTTGAGATATAGCAAAGAATAGATAAGTAAAGGAAGGAATCAGAGATTACAAGCAAAGGTATAGAGGGAAGGAAGGAAAAGCATCGACAGGCTAACCACATTGCGACAGGCCAGGCAAAGCTAAGTCCGTCATAACCAGTATTGTTTGAATAAATCTTGAGCCTGATCATCAAACAATGTTACCGGATTACACTGAGGGGTGTTAAAAATGTCTTAAAAAATATAGGCCGAAACCGGAAGAAGAAATAGGAGTTTGGAAACGAGCTCCCGAGCCAGTACTCGCTTGAGCGGACTTTCCACATGTTGACACCAGCCCAAGATTGAGAAGCCCAGGGTAACTGCTAAAGCCACAGCTGTGTCACCACAGTGAATAAGAAGTCTTGAAACAGTCAGGCTTTAATAAGGGCGAACTACCACTCAAGCTATTTAGTGAACGAGTGGACTTTACACTCCCGAACGCCGACCCAGGCTAACCCTTCGCCCTATGTCTTTCTTAGTTCACACCATGAGGGAACAACAAACCAGGTGTATTAAGCCCCCCACCACGACAAGGGAAAGGTATATCAAGGAGGGCGGGACGTTCAGACTTGATTGAGGCAAAATTTTGGACTCGAAATGTAGAATAATTATTGTGTGGTATCACAAAGGGCTAATGTTCAGTCTATATGTGTTCTCTTGTAGGACTGCCACTACAACCTAACCCCTAACTGTAAACTACTCCCGTTATTTTACATGGTCGAGCAAGAAAATCATGTTTTTTTGTAAGTAACTTCAAAGCGAATTCAGGAATTAAATATAAATTGCCTTTGTTATGGTTATCTGCGAGGAGTTGAACAATCGTATGTTAAAGCTAAGAATTTGTTAAGAGAATTAATAATGATGTAATAAATAAATGGAGGGGTGTCAAGATACGACACAAAAAGATGAAAAAATTTATAAAGATTTAAAGTTAATAAAGGAAGCACCTTAACGAAGTACTGCTAATGGTTTAATTTCACTTCAACTCCTGCTTGATTCGAATACTACCAAAGTTGTGAGTTTCAACCAGTTTCAACAATCTAGTCCATAAAGCTGTTGTTTTGATAATGCTTTAAATTAAATTGTTATTTTCAAATATTTACAATAGTCGCAATATGATACTTTTGTTAAAAACTCGTGAATGGTTGAAGGTTTGTATTTAGTCTCCCTTTGAAATGGAGCCTTAACATAGGATTCAAACAAACTTTCAACTAACATTGCTTTTCCAAGTCACTCCATTTCCCTTTTCCTCAAAATGACTTTATAAAAACAACTTTTCAACTTTCTTTATAGTTCCAAGTTTATTTCTTCTTTGAAACTAATAAATTATAAAAACAACCTTGTTTATTACATTAGAATTCGTTATATTTATTCCTGAAAAAAAAATGGAAAACGATAAAAGGAAAAAGAATAAACTGGATTGAATGTAAAAAGGATTAAAGAGAGAAAGGTGATTGTATAATATGATTTCCAACAAGGTATAAGTATCTCTGAAAAGGTATCTCCTTGTGAAATAAGAACTATATTTCTGAAAATATGTGCTGTGGATGCAATTCTTTGATTTGTGTCGTCTTTATAAAACTTTTGAATATATAAAGAGATCAGTTTCATATTATTAAAAATAAGAATCATGAGTGTAATATCCACCCAAACCAGTAAATCACAACTTCACAAAAACATTCGATAACACGTTTTATTAGATGTATTGATTAAATGTATTCAGTAGCAGTAAATATGTATGATGGACAGTTTAAATGTAAATGTTGTTTTTTAGTTGCAAGGAAATGTTGATGTTCCAGACCCTGTTATCCTCCGTTGTTGGGCTCATCCTGGTATGCTCCTGCCGAAAAGAATACCCTGGCATGCCTCTTGTGTGTTATGTCTTCATTTTCAAAGTACGTATCTTTTTCTTTTATTATTAAATTGTATATTCTCAAAACAAATTTATCATGGAGTTATTTTATTCTTAAACTAGCTGTTCTTCTCGGCTTTATAAATCAATATAAAACTTTTTAAAAACTTTTAAAAAGGCTTTAAGCATTTTGAAAAATACGTTACACATTGAGTATTGGAAGGTGTTTTTTTTAGCAAAATGCCTGGATGATTTAGTTTTCGACTTGTAACTGAAGTCTGTAGTCTTCAAGTCGGAGTGTTCTACCTTAAAGAATTTCCAAACTTCTTTTACTTTATACTCTTACTCTTTAAAAATAAGTTAGTCTCATTTTTCTACTTTCTGAGATTCATTTAAAATAACTTTTTTTACATTACTATCAGTAAAGTAAACGATCATGAAAAAATTTGATTTCAACATTTTGACAGGTTTACATATTTTTAGGCCCCAAAGTTCATTTTTTTACTTTTTTTTGACTATTTCTCACATGTTTCTATACATTTATCTATTAATTTGCGCATTCAAAAGTCTTTTGTTTGATAGATCATAATAAAATGATATGCAAAAATGTGAGAATGATCTCTGAATAATTTTTTTATCGAAAGAAGCGTTCGGTACATTTTAGATTTGTTTTTCTTTTTATACTAAACAGCTAGCTATAGACAGATGAAATTAAGGGAAACATTCATCTAAAATTAGTAAGCTACAAAAAAATTCAATGTAATTCTGAAAACCTCAAAAAATTTTAAAAAACCAACTTGTAATAACGAATAACTTCCTGCCGTTCTTTAATTTGTTTGAATTGACTTGAAATTTCCAGCAGAATCGAGTTAGTATTGCTGTTTAAATGTTTAATTAAAAAAATTAGATGACATTAAGAGTTAATATGAAATGTGAGAAGAATTAATTCTTAACAGCAGACGTAAATCTATCAAGTACTTTATTGCCTCCCCAGCGTATCATATATGGTTCCTAGAAATTTTTTTTATGAATCTACAAGTCGGACCCTATAAAAATCTTAATATCAGATATATGGTTATTGGTGTGTTTAAGAACTCCTTTGTTTTGTGGAAATATTGAAGCATGGGAAAGATATTTTTGCCTTTTTTTAAGATAAAAACGCTACTAAGTCTAAACCACTTCTCCGGTGATTCAATAAACTTAAAATCCATATTGTCTTATTTACGAATATGTCATGAGATGTTCATGGTTGTAAATGAAATTTGTCCACAATGATTTCTGTCATAAACCTCCTTTGATTCAAAAGTGAATATGAAAATGTAAAGACATCATATAGAAGATATGCCTTTTCCTTCGTCGACATTGATATGACATCAAAGAAGTTGTTTTGAAGATATGACATATAGAGACATCGCTATAGACATAAAAATGAGGAAAATGTATTACGTCTTCACCACAAGGAATTTATTTTCTAACGCGTTCCGAACACTTAATGTTCATCACTAGAATGAACACAAAGTTCATAACTTACGCATAGTAAAATAAATTTCTTGTTGTGAAGACGTAATATTTTTCCTCGCTATCATGAGTAAATACCATACAATAACTGCTTGCATAGTCCATGAGACATAAAAGTATAATATCTTCACTTTTTCATCAACAAACAATTTGGACTACCTAAAATCTTCTCAGGCTCCACCAGAATTTAACATTCTATATCTCATTAAGGAATGAGAATTTTTTTCATATGCTTTAAGACCAGAGTGATGAATTCAATAATATATCTTGTTAGAAGACAACTTTTATGGCAAAATATAATCATCGATAGATCTTTTTACTTGTTACCATTTATTATAAAAAGTAATGGGGTACAACTATAATGTTCATTCAGTCGAAGGTAATTATTAAACAATTGAAACAACTCTTTGTAACTCAAAAATTTGCCAGTGCAATATATTAATTATATCATTTCATTTACGTTGTAAAATTAGAGATAAAATTAAGATACTTTTTGTTGAAGAGAAAATGTAGACAGACCTGAGGTAATGAAATATAATTTGAAGTTTCAGCAGTTTAACCTAAGTTTTAACACATTAAAGATACAGCAACTTGTAATGGCTAACTACATTACTGTAAATTTAAATTTACATTCTCATGTGCTACATTATGAGAGTTTGGCTCTATAATTGTTATTGGTTTTCGACTTCTTGCACCGTTTTTAGCATAAAAATTAACAAGAATTATCCTTCAACAACCTGCCAGCATTATCTAATCTATATATACAAAATTTTCTTCATTTCTATTTATTTATTGGGCATATTTTTAAGTAGATCAAATTTATTGCAGGTCAAAAAGTCACAGTGAAGATATTATTAGAAAATACCTACTCACCTTGTATATTGCAATAGTTGTTGACCAGTTTCAGAGTTTTCGATCTTCAAGTAGAACTAAACAGTTCATGAGTTCAAAATAAATTATGCCTAGTTTTTATTTTATATTATTAATTATTTAATTGATGTATATGATGTACCTAATTTGATTGTTTTCTTATTTAATTCGTCATTTTCTGGTCCGTCCTATCGTTTTTTTCCATTTTTTATTAGTAGATTTAATAAAAAGTTATTTTGTGGTTAATTTGTTTATTGGACAGATTGAACTATCTGCAGTTTATGTTAATATAGTTGTAGTTTTTTTTTATTTTCATATATTATATTAATTATATTAAATAAAATGTGTGTTCCCATAGATTTAGATAACACTTGTTTGATGTTATATAAACCCAAACGCAATCACTCTTAGTATTGCTTGAAGATGGACAGCGTTCAAAAGAGGTCGAATAACGCCTACGGTCGAATAACTAAACGGTTTCATTTAGATATGCGATTTCAATTAACCTCTGCAGTACTCACAATAACATGAAGATATAATACGTTTTTGCTTTTTTAGTATTCAGCTGTCAGGCAATGAGAGTTTTCTTATAAATGACAATTATGAACCAATTTTATTTAAATAGCACATATTTCCATTAGGTATGTTTATTCCTTAATCTTCAAAATATCAAGAAGTATATGATATGAAGTTTAGACATGAGTCCTCAAAAATGAAAACTATGAGAGTACTCTAAGAGTATTAAGAAAAAATCTCTTCAACTGGAACTCTGAAGATACTAGATATTGTAGCTCGAGGATATCAAGTAAAAGAGGTTCAGAACTGTTAGGTAGAGCTGTCCGACTAGGAGATAACTACAGAGCAACTACTGGCAGACTTTAAATGCACGTTGGAGGCTAAAACATCCAGGAATTCTACTTGAACCTAAGGTATCCGAGCAAAGTCTGGCTCAACAGGTAATTGAGTGTAAACTTTTACTTGGGAACTAACTTTATATACAACCTTATCATAAATACTAGTAGGTTACTATGTCGTTATATATTATATAACCAAATCTAGACGGATTCAATTCTGACAGTTTAAGGACCACCATATTGTTCTCGTGAAATCGGTCATCCCTCTCCGAAGAGGGCAAAGCCCATTATCCCGGGACCAAGACTTGCAACTAGTAGTTAAATGGACCCCATAAGGGTGTCCATGTGGGGGTGTTATTAGTACCTTAGATAAACAATATACTCGTACATGGAGAGATTAATGCAGACCTCTCATTGGCTTAATTCTACCTGATCTGTGCAGATAAGTGAATGTAATCATAAAGTGCTGGAAGGGGTGGTATCTAATCATCCCCACTCTGGGCTTCCATCTAGAGCATAGCCTCTAATAAGCAAGTACCAGTTGTACAATCCAATTATCTGAGTTCAAGGAGCCTTCTCACTGGTAGGGGTTTGGGGTCTCTAGCTCCCCGGTATACTAAGCAGGCATCCTCCTGAGAAGCTACTACTTCTCGCACAGCGACCACAAGGGTCTACTCAACTTAGGTGAGAACCAATAACAACCAATAATGGAGAGAGAACCCCTCCATGGGCCACCGCCGTAGTATCGACTTATTTTAAGAGTTTCGGATGAAACTCAAGACCAAGGGTCCTACTGAACCTGCTCAGCTACAAGAAAGGTCAGTGGCCTTTATTGCCCCGGTTCAATGAACCTGTGGTATATATACAAGCCAATGCAACCTGTCGTATTATTATTATTATTATAATTATATTTTTTTTAAGAGCATATAACTAGTTACATACGAATTGTTGTTGTATTCACGTGCCCCATGGAGCCCGAGGGTGCTGCTTGTTCCTTAATGCCGCAGTTATGAATGCGGTGTTGATCAAATGCATTTTTGAATGCAGTTTTGCAATTCCTAACTCTGCTTTCGTGCTGTGTGCTTTACGATGAGTGGACTATGGAATGGGCTCCATGTGATTAATATTTTCATATTTTCATCATTTCATTATTTCACTGTTGGGCGTTGTATGTATATTGATTCTTAAGTCTCTATATTGCTATAAGTCTGTTCTGGTCACTGGTCAAAGGTTCACACTAGCCAAGGAAATTTTATTTTTTAATACAAGGGACAAGTAAAAGCGCCAGTTTAGCTTGTATCCCGCCACGTTAACTAATTTAGAGAATGAAGTGGTAAAAGGCCTAGATGCCTGTCCACTAATTTGGCATGCACCTTGCTGTGCATGGCTAGCTGACCCTTGACCCTTGACCTGTCGTAGGGCTGCATGGCCCCACTAGGGGCGGAGTTAGACCTTATATAACAAGTAGGTATTGGAGTTGTTTTGTTGACTTGTTATTGATTTCGCATTGCCCTCAGGTGGTGAGCATGGTGATCAGCGTCCTGGCGGCCGTCGCGTGTCTGAGCGCCAGCTGCCTGGCCTGCCTCCACCTTTACCGACTACACACGTCAACCTGTCGGCCTCAGAACGTCCTGGCCGCCGGCTGCCTCTGCACCACCTCCTACAGCGTCACCTACTCCTACCCCGACCTCAACTGTCTCGAGGTGGCCAACATTCTGTCCATTCTGCTGGTAGCCACTGCTGCTGCCAACCTGTTAGCTGGACTTCTAGCTGTCTGGTATCTGTACCTCCATTGGGCCAGTCGCTACACATCACTTTACTCTCATGTTCGCACCTCGGACAACCGTCCAATCGTCATCACTAATAAGTGTTAACACACCTCACGCTGAAACTAAATCACTAAACACCTCAAGTAAACTACCACAAAACTGCAACAACAAGTCAGTAGCAAATACAAATAGCAAATTAACAGTCATGTAATTAACGTTTAAGCAACCAATTAACCATTGACGTCAAAATTTGACGTGTGAAAGTTAAAAGGGAAAATGGGATATTTGATGCAACAAACCTCGACACAAACTTCTAAGATCAAGTCCCTCTCCTTAATATCATTAACTGATTTATTGCTTTATTAATAAAATATGCATAATGAAAGTATATTTTCCGAGATCTTCTTATTATTTGAAAGTAATGATACGTTTGAAGTTAACATCCACTCTATCCATAATTGAACACTTTACAGAAAATATAAGATAAACTTGTAAGAACTACAAAAAGGGAAGAGAAACTAATGATTCACTATAACATTTTTCTTGGACTTTTAATGACTAAATTTAACAAAATGTGTAAGAGAGATCCTGCTTTCATCATATATATATATGTATATATATAAACAAAGAAACATAGAGAAATCAGAAGAACACACTTACAGTCTCTAATTTTCGGTTTGAACCGTCTTCAGGAGAGATAAGAGAGGGAAACCAAGCGCACTGGATCAGAGACGGTTGGAGACCAACAGTGTTGCCGCATGCGCGCCCGTTCACAGAAAATAAGGTAGACAGGAATCAATTTATAATTAATTTATAATTTATAATTACATTAAATTAATGGTATATGAAAACAATAAATATATAAAAAAGAAAAAATTGAAAAAATAAGGGAAATTGATACAGAGAAATTGATACATAAACAAAAGTACTGACTAAGCTATGGTATCAATTTCTCTGTATCAATTTCCCTTATTTTTTCATTTTTTTCTTTTTTATATATTTATTGTTTTCATATACCATTAATTTAATGTAATTATAAATTATAAATTAATTATAAATTGATTCCTGTCTACCTTATTTTCTGTGAACGGGCGCGCATGCGGCAACACTGTTGGTCTCCAACCGTCTCTGATCCAGTGCGCTTGGTTTCCCTCTCTTATCTCTCCTGAAGACGGTTCAAACCGAAAATTAGAGACTGTAAGTGTGTTCTTCTGATTTCTCTATGTTTCTTTGTTTATATTGAACTATATTTGTCCTTTTTGGATCGTATTTCCAACGAAAAAAAGTGTATATGTTATATATATATATATTATATATATATATATATTTACTTTAACACAGAGAAAAGAACACAGAAAGGCACTACAGAACTCACTTCGAAATATCGAAGTGAGTTCTATAGTGCCTTTCTGTGTTCTTTTCTCTGTGTTAAAGTGTTTATTGTCCACACGGACCTTTCATTTTATTCGAAGTATATATATATATATATATGTGTGTGTGTATGTAAGATCTTTCAACCGTAACAAGCGGTCTTCGTCAGAGTCAAAAACCCAACTGGTTGAAAGATCTTAGTCTTGTTTTCCCATTTCTTATTGTGGTTTGATCATTGATTGTTGTTTCACGTGTTTATGTGAAATCTTTATATATATATATATATATATGTGTGTGTGTGTGTGTGTGAGAGAGAGATTAAATTTTCTGCCTACTTTTTTCCTGATCAGTTTTTTGGATTCGATCCAGTGCACTGGTTTAGAGACGGTTGCAGACCCAACCGTCTCTGAACTAGTGCACTTGGTTTCCCTCTCTCCTGAAGACGGTACAAACCGAAAATTAGAGACTGTAAGTGTGTGCTTTTGATTTCTCTATGTTTCTTTTTCTACATGAAAACTGCATTGTCCGTTTCGGATCGTATTTCCAACAAAAAGTGTATGTATATATAAAGATATATACATGTTATTTCACACATAAACACGTGAAATAACAATCAATGATCAAACCACAATATGAAATGGGAAAATAAAACTAAGATCTTTAACCGTAACAAGCGGCCTTCAGTCAAAAACCCAACTGAAGCTCTGACGGTTTTTGACTCTGACGAAGACCGCTTGTTACGGTTGAAAGATCTTAGTCTTGTTTTCCCATTTCATATTGTGATTTCATCATATATATATATATAGGGAGAGAGAGTGAGAGAGAAAGTGAAAGTGAGAGAGAATAACAGAATATGCCTGCTTCAAAAAAAAATCAGAGAGCTAATTTCTTTTGCTTAGCTCTCAGAGTTGTATCTGACTCTTGATCCTATAAAATCTTTTGTTTCTCAGATAAGGATTTATATTCCCACTCTTTTTCAACATTGAGATGAAAAAAGTTTCCTATATCAGTTTTCAACTTAGTTCTAAAACTCTTTTCGTCAATACTCAATTGTGAACTTTAAAAGAGAGATGCAATCTTGGTAACAAGCAATGTGCTTAACAAAAGAATCATTTCTAAAGGCTGTCAATTCATTAATGAAACTTTTCTCTTGAATACCCAAATTAAATTATATTAATTAACATTTGAATAAATATTCTTCATAATTTTTTTTCCAGGGAATGATAAATATTTAAAACAATGTTAATGTATCGTGTTTTGTCTAAACAATGAATTTATGAAATATGTTTTAAGCTTAATAATGGCATATTTGTGAATGTATAGTACGATTAGGTTTCCTAACAATGTATACAACAAAACTTTGGAATAGTTTGTAGCTAACAAAATTTTTTAACAATATAGTATGAGACAAAGAGGTAAAAATGAATGTAACAAGTGGTCAATAAAAATCTTATATTTAGATACCTAATGATTAAATATTTAAGCAAAAAAATTGTAAAAATGAGCATATTTGATAGTTTTTCTTCTCTCTTCAAGACTTGGAAGTTTAAAGGATATAAGGTCCAATGCTCAAGGTCATGGGTCAGCTAGCCATGCACAGTAAGATGTATGCTAAATTAGTGGACAGGCATC
Source organism: Hermatobates lingyangjiaoensis (assembly GCA_026182355.1). Taxonomy (NCBI): domain Eukaryota; kingdom Metazoa; phylum Arthropoda; class Insecta; order Hemiptera; family Hermatobatidae; genus Hermatobates; species Hermatobates lingyangjiaoensis. The sequence goes on along the minus strand of JAPFBL010000119.1, from coordinate 50,791 downwards.
TAGGCCTTTTACCACTTTATTTGCTAATTTACTTTACATGTCGGGATTCAAGCTAAACAGGTGCTTTCACATGCCCCCTTGTACTGAAAATAAAAACTACTTATCTCCTTCCAATATTTATACCTTACTGGAAGGTAGAAGTATTGATTACTCTTTTTCACACTTTTGAATGCTTTAGGCATAAACTGTGTCATAATGAATCGTTGTTTTGCTGAACTTAGGTTTGAACAATAATCCTTTGATGACTAATCGACACGTATGTCGTGTCCCATGTTTTAATGACCTCCACATTCCATTAAACTAATTTAGAACAGTCAAACATTTATGGCAGGACTCGGCTTCTCACAATATAAATTAGAGTATTTGTTTATATTATGAGTTAATTTTATATTCTCCAGGATTTAAAAGGGATGAGACATAAATATTTTGCTTTGATAAACACTATTAATTTATCACAAGCCATTTAAAAAAAAAAATCAACTTTAAAATTCAGTACCATCAGAGAATTATAATTTCTTACTCACTAATAAGCTTTGGGCTAAAACTGTTAAAATTTCAGTTAAACAATACCTTTTAAAAATAAATAAATAAAAATTAAAAATAAATTTAATTTCGTTTTATTATACAAACATTATTGTCAATAGAAAAAACAAGAATATCAGATTCAAGTACATATACACTTTTGCAGTCTGCATGCCTATTTAGCATTAAATACTCGTATGTCAAAATACTAAAACATACAACCCTTAATGACTCTGAGAGTACGAATTCATACATAAGACAGACTTGTTCAATTAATTCCAGCACATTTACTCATCTTGTTTTTAAAATTGATTTATTTAAAGTTACTTATATAGTAATTTATGATTTAAACAAATTTTGTATTATTAATGTTAGCGCAATTGTATATCAATTACTCACATTTTTAAATATTATTAATCACAGAGATTATTGTTATCAGCAATATTACGAAAATTAAATGTTATATGTAAAAATTGTAAATGTAAGTATAAAATTTGAACTGGTATAAGAGTTTATGTAAAACTTCAGTTGCTTATTTGAATAATTTATAGGCAGGTTACTGGGATGACTATTTCAATGACAATGTTTCACAATTGTTAAAATGAATTTATTGGTTTTCATTGCTTTCTGATTTTTTATGAATGAATAATGTTAATATTGAATCTTTATTACGTTTACATGCTTCTAATTACTTATAATTATAATAAAGCTGTACGATTATTCAACTGATAATATAAGTTAAAAATAATCAAGTCAAAAAATGATGACAGCTCCTAACTAATGGTAACCTAACCTTAGCAGACTTGGGCTATTGATATTCAAGATAATAAGATCAAGTTAATAAGTTTAAAACAGTCTAGAAGTGTAGAAAACTTAAAGCTGAAAGTTTACTAAAATGCATTATCCATTACTGTTCATAATTTGGTAGTATTTTAGAGCAAAACTTAAATTAAATAACTATCTGCAACTTTGATAACAAAAACTTCCTCAATTCACCATTCCTTTTTTTTCTTCACAAAGTATAACTGGGATCTGGTTTCATTTTAAGAGTATTTTGTGTTGTTCTCTAGTTTATTAAGAATATCTACTTTACTAGAACTGTAGATATTTAAATCATTTTTATGCATATAGTCTTCTCTTACTTTTAGTACAAATGTTACATATGCATATGTTTGAGTGAGTGAGTATGTGTGTGAGTGTGTGTGTTAATTACTGATTCTTTAAATCCGGCCGTTGAAAAAGGAGTACTTAGAACAGGTTGTAAAAAAAGCACTTGGCAAGATGTTAATTAAAACGAATCGTCATCATTAATAGATAGATACATTAATTTAATAGTACTAAATAATACAGAATTGTTATGAATTAAAATAAACTAAAAAATAAAAGTACTATGGAGTCGCCCTTTTATGTTCTGAATGATTTGCATCTCCAAAAAAATGTTTAGTTCTTGCACCACTTCAGGGATTTATATGCATCAATAAATATTTGTTAAGATAATAAATTCTTATTTAATGAAAAATAAGGTAAAAGACAAATTTTTGTCTCTTTTAATTATTGAGAAAGAAATTTTGTTATATGCTTTCTGATTATTTATAATTTAAGAATTGGACAGGGTTTTAAACATTTTACCCATATTATAAATACAGATGAGAATCCAGTTGTATTTGAAAATAAGTTTGTTCTTATAAATAATAGGCAAATAATTGCATATCATTAATTATACAGACCAAAATTTCAATATTGGCCTGTATTGAAAAACACCAACCGTTGGGACCGTATTGGTCCGCAACACTCTTAAGTGGTTATAATTTTATATATTATATATATATATAAATATATATTATATATATATATATATATATATTGATATAGCTTCTCGACCACTGATATTTCAAATTCACACAAGGGATTCTTGAGGATTTTGGTCATTAACATACAACTCCTGATTATAAGCCGACGTTTCGCCAAAAGTTATTTGGCATTTTTAAGGCTAAAAAACAATTTATTAACGACATAAGTAAAGCAAGATAAATACATCACCGGACACCACTCAACAGAAAACAAACAAAAATTTTGTAACAAGAGAACCACAAAGGACCATAAAATACCTAGTGTTATTATTATTATTATTGTTATTATTATTATTATTTAAAAACCGACATTTGTTGTTTAAACCTAATTAATGGTTATTAATTATTCAGAACATCAAAAAACCGGATATTAAAACAGCCAAACAACACACAGACAGTAACAAACACAGAAAATTACAAAACAATGAAAAAAAGAGAGTCAAAAGTTATATGAAATTAAGGGAAAAAAACAAAAAACAAAAACCTTACAAATATTATTACCTTGACTTAGAAGAAACACCATTTACCGGTCCATGCTTATGACTGGCTGCATCATAACAGATACACATAAACAGAAGGTTACATAACCCTAAAAACGGAAAACAAGCTACTCCCCTAATGTCGACATGAAAAACAGTTTAATAGAAACTATTGAAGGAGATTGGAATAAATTAAACTAAGACTTGATATATCAGATTTTTTTCCCTTAATTTCTTATAACTTTTGACTCTCTTTTTTTCATTGTTTTGTAATTTTCTGTGTTCGTTACTGTCTGTGTGTTGTTTGGCTGTTTGAATATCGGGTTTTTTGATGTTCTGAATAATTAATAACCATTAATTAGGTTTAAACAACAAATGTCAGTTTTTAAATAATAATAATAACAATAATAATAATAATAACACTAGGTATTTTATGGTCCTTTGTGGTTCTCTTGTTACAAAATTTTTGTTTGTGTTGTTTGTTTTCTGTTGAGTGGTGTCCGGTGATGTATTTATCTTGCTTTACTTATGTCGTTAATAAATTTTTTTTAGCCTTGAAAACGCCAAACAACTTTTGGTGAAACGTCGGCTTATAATCAGGAGTTGTATGTTTTATGACCAAAATCCTCAAGAACCCCTTGTGTATATATATATATATATACAGTAAGTCACAGACACACAGCAAAAAAACAAACACAATTACTGTCTCTAATTTTCGGTTGAACTGTCATAAGGAGAGTTGAGATAGGGACACAAAGCGCACTTGCGAAGCGACGGTTGGAGAACCAATAAAGCAAGTGCGCTTAGTCTCCCTATCTCAACCCTCCTGATGATGGTTCAACCGAAAATTAGAAACAGTAAGTGTGTTCATTTCTTTGTTGTGTGTCTGTGATTTACTGTGAAACGTTTGTGTCTTTTTGGATCGTTTTCCTGTTTACAACATATATATATATCAGTTCAAAATATGAAGAAAAGCAACACACAGAGAAAGAGACACACTTACAAACTCAAATTTTCGGATGATTCGTCTTGAGGAGAAAAGAGAATGGGCGACCAAGCACGCCGGAAACACAACGGCAGGGAAACCGTTGAGTGGATATATATATATATGTATATATATATATATATAACTATTTTTCTTTTTATCGAGGTTTCGTCTAGCTTCAATAATTCAGCACCTTTAAGCCGTTGTTGAATTATTGAAGCTAGACAAAACCTCGATAAAAAAGAAAAATAGTGTTAAATAAATGAATGGTGTCTCAGAATGTCTCTGAATCCAAGGGTGTCTCAGAATGTTTTTCGTTTTTAAATGTTAGATAAAAAACAAAATATCAATTAAATCTCGTTTTATTTAATGGTAATTTAAAGAGCAATTCTTGAAGTTTATTTACGAAAAACAACCATTTGCTAATCGTACCATTCATTTGTTCACACTCAGTTAACCTGGAGCTAAAACTTTCAATAACTCGCTGAAGCATCGGCTCTTGGAATAGAGTTGATTTCTTCAGTGATTCTTTACTTCAATACATTCAGGTTGAGTGGCAATGGATTGTAAACTTCGCTTTTTAGGTAGCTTCATAGGTAAGCAAAGTTTGCCACTCAACCTGAATGTTTTGAAGTAAAGAATCACTGAAGAAATCAACTCTATTTCAAGAGCGATGCTCCAGCGAGTTATTGAAAATTTTAGCTCCAGGTTCTCTGAGTGTGAACGCATTTGCAAACGGTTGTTTTTCATAAATAAACTTCAAGAATTGCTCTTCAAATAAACATTAAATAAAACGAGATTTAATTGATATTTTGTTTTTTATTTAACATCTATCTAAAAACGAAAAACATTCTGAGACACCCATTATATGTGGTCGAGATAAGGAAAACATTCGTATATACATATCTAAATAATCAATTATCAAACCACAATATGAAATGGGAAAAAAAGGCTAAGATCTCAACCGTAACAAGCGGTCTTCGTCAGATTCAAAAACCCAACTGATCAAACCACAATATGAAATAGTTTTTGACTCTGACGAAGACCGCTTGTTACAGTTGAAAGATCTCAGTCTTGTTTTCCCATTTCATATTGTGGTTTTATAATTTATATATATATATATATATATATATATATATATATGAAGCATTTGATTTGAGTATGAGGAATGCTTATTCAATTTACTGTATATTAACTGGTATATTACTGTTAATTCGATATATTAATATTTACTTTTCATAAATATTGTTAAATTAACATTATGAAAAAACTAATGATTGATAAAGTTGTATTGAATGAATAATCCCATTTCTATAAAAGCAGTAAAGACCATAACGAAGTAAATCTCCAGTCGCTGAAATATACAGCGAAGCAGCTCTCTTGTAAAGGATAGTAATCATTTGAAAAAAAATGCAAACAAGTCAATACTAGCAGCAGTTGGCACAAGGAATGTGCTCAGCAATATTACGTTTTACTTTAGCAGGAATCTTTTATAAAATGTCAGGTGTATCCGTTCAAATTTAATGTAAAAACGTGAGAAACAACTGGAAAACTGTGTTAAAGTTAATTGTCTTTAATAAATTAAATAATAATAATAATCAAGTTAATAATTATATATTAACAATCTTTAAATTTATTATTTAACTGTGTTAAATAATTGTTCATTACTTTCCTAGATTGATTCCACTGTTAATTTTATTGAACAAAGACAATATTGATGTGTATTGAACATAAATATGTTAGTGCGTAATTATTTATTATTATTGAATAAGAAAACAATTTGGTTTTACTAACCAAAGCTAATTTACTCATGCTGTATTTAGTGTTCCATGTAAATAGATGTTAAAAAATAAGTTAAATTTATGTAAACAGTATTATTAAATTGGTTAAGAGAATTTCATTTAGGAAAGACTAATAGTGATTTGTAATAATTGTAATTACATTAACCTTCCTTATTTAATTCAATATAAACAAAGTAATATTTTCTGATAAAGCGATGCTAGAATATTAGTCTTCATATTGTTGAAATATATTTACTCCTAATCTGGGTACTGTGGGAGAATGTTAATTCAAGATTGCACATGTTGAACCATATACATTTGGTAACTTAACCGTCCCCAGACGTTAAGGGTGAGCAAATAGTTCAATTATTCTTTAAAATTTAAACTTATTTTAATAATTAAATAAAAATATTCATTTTAAATACTTTATAAAGAAATAAAGTTCCATTACTATTATATAATGTTAGAATTTTTTTTTGTTTTAAATAAGTTTTCCTTTCGATTTGAAAAGCTAAGGAAACATTCTCCCAAAGTTTCTAATCTAAAATTGATGGAGGTTACTTATTTTGTTTTCTTATTAGATGTTATAGATATTTGTAGTAGAAAATAGTAAGCATCAGTTTATTTGTTTTACATATTTATTTCTTTGTATTTGTTGTTGCTTCGCCAAATGGATGATGAGTGATAATTGTACAAATAAATAATTTTATGGTTGTATTATTTTATTCTAATTGAATTATTACTTTTCATCAGCATTTTTTTTTTTTTTTTTTATTGTCAGAGAACAGCATGCTCCACCCGAAGGTACCACACGCATCAAAATCTTCAATGCTACACAACAATCTCCATCATGCTATGCAAATACAGCTTAAACAACAACAAAATAACCACAATGACAACAGAGCAATTGCCATCAGAGCACACAGATAATACAGGCTATCATAATCAACCCAGTAAATTAAAATATACATTATACTCGTAATAATAATATATTAATATATCAGCATTATACTCGTAATTCTTTGAAGGCAAGTTAAAGACGATAAGCAGTAAAAATTAAAACCATTTTTTCAAGGTTTGTAGCAGAACTAAAATCCTGTTATTATCAAGCGTTTCAATCTCGCTTGATTCAATATTAAAGGGAACGAGAATGTAGTCGTGTTTTAAACTAAGTTTCTGGGAATAAATAATACAAAAATAATTTCATTGTATTGGTCTGTGTGTGGCCCAATTTTGATAAGACCAGGGGACTTTACTAGCCTACAACACTGCTAACTGATATGCTATATAATACATCATTATATTGTATAGAATATAATTATATTATATAATATATGAAATGAGTATGAAGTATGGTTATTCAAATCATTGTATGAAATTGGGCCTCTTTTTTTCGTTTAACATTAATATTTAACGCAATTTCATTTTATACACATTTTTCAAAAAAAAAACCTATATTTAATGATTGAGAGAGTGACATTGAATGAATAATCCTATTTTTATAAAAGCAGTAAAGAATATAAATAAGTGAATCACCAGCTGTTCAAATATAAAGCAAGCAGCCCTTTTGTAAAAAGTGTAGCAATCTTGAATAAAAAGGTACTTTACAAGATATTGAGTGATGTATAGGTTTTGAGGTCATTTGAATTCAATTTTAATTTTTTCCTTATGTTGTCTATGTTTATTTGGATGGGTGGTAGTGACGGGCAAGAAGGAGAGGCTGTCCTTGCCCTGTCATTATGAGATGATAAAGAAACGAAATAACAAAATAACACACGTATTAATATTTGTCCTCTGTACTATGATTGTATGTTTTTTTTAATGTATTTTGACCATTTTATACAAAAAAATCGCTGAAAATTCTGTATTTCCTGCTTAAATAAACGCTGTCTCCTTGGGAGACGAGAGGTGAGGACAGATCCGTTTTACCATTAACTTAAATTAAGTCGCTCCATCATTCATTGAAATTATACTAAGTCAATATTGCTTCATACAATAAAAATACGAATGTCTGTAAAATATTTGTACTTAATATAAAACAATATTAAGGATTTTGTTGTCCTTATACATTATTTTACATCCTGACAAATTATTCATGTTACTAGTGTTGCTTTTTAATTGGATTTGTAGCAAGTTAATGATCTCCTTTGACGAGAAGGAAATTTAATTAAAACTAACTGCACACTCTTGTCGGCTCAGAAGGATGCCTAAAATATGATATTTACCTTGGTCGTTGTTTTTCAGTGGATAGAATACATACTGCCACTTCATAATTGTCTCTAGTAATAATTATATTTAATGGACTTAATTGAACTCCTTATACGAAAGCTTGTAGTAGGAGTAAAGCTTTCTTAAACAGACAACTTTTCTTTTTAGTAAATCTTTCACTTTAAAGAGTGCTCATTATCACCTGAAAACTTTGCAAATAAAACCAACTTGTTAATGAAATAAAACTAAACAAAGTAGACAGTAACTGTGTTAGCCTTTTGGTAAGACGTACAATAAAAACAAGATAGCTGGATCTTATCGTATACACTGAACTAAGCAAACTTGTCAGCTGAACAAATGCAATTACGAGGTTCTTAATTACCTGAAATCGTGTTACTGTCGAGAATTGCAACTAGTTTGGAACACTGATCTCTCAGAGTCTTACTTAAGATAACATAGTTATTTTGTGCGAGTTCTTCTTTTTACTACATAAGAAGCTGTTGATACACTATTATTAAATATTAGTTTTTGTTGTTCACGGTTGTTTTTACTGCAACAGTAAAATCAAGACTTTTATTTTGAAAAAGTAAAACTATTATCAATTAATGCAGGTTCCTTGTTTTATAGTAATGTAACATAAATAATGGTATATAGTAGGTTTTAATTTCAAATACAGTCTGATTATATAGAGATTTCATCTTTTTTTTCTCTTTTTTTCTTACCTACCGTGATCACCTTCAAAATAATCTGATTTAAAAAAACAATTTCAACAACCCTCACCAACAGTGTTTCTCAAGTTTCTAATTTTGAAGACTAAAAAAACAACAAAAACATTTGTTGAGGACCTCAATAGCGATCTAAGAGAAATTTTTAGTTTTGACTTGTCGGTTTCATACAACTGTTGAAAAGTTTCAAGTCTCTAAAATCGCGTCTCAACACTGGCTATAATATTTGAATGGTTATTGTGTTATAAAAGTGATCATATCGGATTATTCTAGAATCATCCCTTATCTAGCAGTAACATTCAAATGATTATTCCGTTATAAATGTATTCACGTCGTATTTTCCCAGAATCATGCCTTATCTAGCTGTAACATCCAAATGGTTATTCCGTTATAAATGTATACACTTCGGATTATTCCAGAATCATCCCTTATCTGGCTATAAAATTTAAATGGTTATTGTGTTGTTAAAGGATTCACATAAGGATATTCCAGAACTATCACTTATCTAGCTGTGACCATAACATTACAATTATTACTTCTCTTTCAAAACTTTAACATTATTCTCAACGAAGACTGTTTCCAGATTGACGTCTCATAAATGACCATGGGGTTACAATAGTCAATCTGCGGTTAAGGGATTCATATCAGATCCATGATTCAAAAGATTCTTGATTTCAGAATTACACCAAATCACGGGCTAAAATGATCCTAAAGGATTTCCACTGAACTGGAAAAGTTTCGTGTCTATAACCACATATTACCACTTTGACGACGCTAAAATGATTATTCCATTGTTAAAAGATTTATATGACTATACAATTTCGAGACACTATAATCACGTCTCAGTACTGACTAAACTGTATAAACTGAATATTATATGTCGAATGTATTGAATAATAAGTTACACCAGTACCACATTTGCATATTTTTACCCATGAAGTAGACCAAATTAGCATAATTATAACCCCTGTCTGGTTCTTATTATTACTGCTCCATTCATATCGTATTTTACAAGTATTTATGATCACTTTATAATATTAAATAATAATTTAAGAGTCGTACACTCATTTTTTAGCTCAAAAAAATATTACCAATATGTGAAATTTGTACATGATTGCTAGTGATTGTTTGTCAAGGAAGACGAAACTATTTAGACATTGATCATGAAAAAAATTAAATTGTAATTTAAGTTATAATTTTGATTATCTCTTTTTAGAATACTCTGAAACCATCAATTACACTACGACTGAGAAAAACCCGTCTAATCAATTATTAATTAAAATCAAAGTGTATCCAAATATAACATTCAATGAAATTAATTAAACGAATTTTCGGAGCAATTTTTAATTAAAAACATATTAAGTCTCAAACTTAATTTACTTATATTAAATATTGATTTGTTAGTGTTTAATCATACAGGCAAAGTATAGTTGATGGCTAGTATTCTGTTTAAACAAATATATTTAATAATTCATTGTCTCTTTGAAAATTTACATTCCAATGGAAATTGAAAAGTGGATCATCATAAATTCATAAATGGACTCGTTTTAGGTAATTAAACAATGTAGTCCATAGGTTTTTTTTTTTAACGGTGCTGGTCTCTCAGTATTAAAGGTCTTTAACGATGACTGCAGTCAATTAGACCCAATAAACAAATAAGCAAAAGTTAAGTTATTCTAATCCTTATTGCCTTTATAACCGTGCTTAACCAACTTAAAGGAGCCAGGTTGGCCCAGTGACTTACGTGATTACCTCTGGACTACTCGTAGTAGATCTTGGGTTCGATTCTCTCCCTAGCCCACGGCAGATGAAAGCATCTGAGCATTTAGGTCATTTTATGCAAAACTGACCTATCCCGTTATTCAAAAAATCTGATGTTTTATTAAATTAAAGCTAATATAACTTTAATTGTAATTACAACATAACATTTCTCTAAAATCAGTAGTTCTGGAGGCAAATTGCTTTAGTCAAAAGAAAAAGATCTGGATATCAAATATAGTTAAAAAGATTTCTTTCATGTTCGTATACTTTGCTTATATTATATAGTAAACAACAGAATTAACGACAACTAAAGCCTAACAGATGCCTTTTAAATAAATAATAAACTAAAATAACAAGTAGAGGTAACTAATAGCTCTCTATTTGTATGTGTTATATGCAAGGATAAATAAAATAAAATTTAAAAGTAGTACTTGTTATAGCTGACTCAAAGTTTGTGTTAAATTACTTAGCAATTTTTCGTAACCAGAATTTAATTTTATCCTCTGTGACTTTATTAGTTAACAGTCATTTACGCTATAACATATTTCAGTGTAAATGAAGGAATGTGATGTAATTTCCCCCCACCCCTTATCAGTCAATACAGAGGTATTAACGTTATCAAGTCTTTACTCCCAACAAAATAAACCAACACTCGTTAATTAAATTAAATACCTCAGCAATGATTAATTGAAGTATCAGAAATGTTCAAGTGAAATGTTACATGAAGTATCCTAAAATAATACATCTGTAGTTCTACGGTCAGTTATTATGAGGTCAATACTCATATTCTAGTCGCGTAATCAGTTTTATGTGGTATTACCCAAACTCATTCCCTAGTTATGCGTAATTTATTATGTCGTATATACTCATGCTCAATTCTAGTTCAGCAGCGGTATATATTCAATTCATGCATTTCGTCATTACCACAGAGGTTAGTATTAGTAATATTAAACATATAATATACGTCTTACCTCGTACACTGCTGTTGTAGCTCTCGGACCGGTTTCGGGTGTCACCCATCTTCAACAAGAACTGAAATTCCATCTTTTAGGCAGTTCTTGTTAAAGATGGGTGACACCCGAAACCGGTCCGAGAGCTACAACAGCAGTGTACGAGGTAAGATGGTATATGTTTAATATTAGTGGTATATGTGCTCATATTTTAATTGTGCTGTCGGATATAAGTTGTATTTAGTAAAAAACTAATATTCAGAACACAGTATAGCTGTGCTTTCTGTTATAAGTTCTGTTTACTGATACTTATTCTCAAACTCATGTAATAGTTACTGTTATAATAATATCAGTTATAATGGCTACGTACTCATACTAATATTCATTCTCTAGTTTAGAAGTTAGTTATGTTATGATTTATTCATGTGTCTAACCTCTCGGCCTTAACACGATAAAGTAGAATAGGTTGATGCTTTTAACGTGGATCTCTTTCGCCACGTCACGATAACCAAACGTCCTCTCACGAATGATACAGGACAAAACGGTCCTCGTGAAGTGCCCAAGGTGGACCTCGTGAAGGCGGGCTTCCACGTACTACATCAAAGAAAGCTTTAAAGCTTATGCCAGTTAGTCTCTAAAAGACTGAGGGTTAATTGATGAAAGGGATCATCAAGGGTTACAGGGGAAAAATGAAATGGGAAAATACAAGGGTTACAGTTAAGGGAAGAAAGAGTCAGAGGTAGCAAGGGAAGTACAGAGAAAGTAGGAGAAGCATCCAGACTGTAACACGCCGCGACAGACTGGGCAGAATCTTGCCTGCACAAAACCAGCCACAGCCACATTTAGCCACGTCCGAATAAATAATATACCCGTTAATCTCTAGAGAGACTGTTGGTTACTTGATGAAAGGGATCATCAAGGATTACAGGGGAAAAATACAACGGTACCAGTTAAGTGAGAGATAGCAAAGAATAGCTAAGTAAAGGAAGGAGTCAGAGATTACAAGAGAAGATACCCAGAGAAAGAAGAAGAAACATTCCGACGGTAACACGCCGCGACAGGCTGGGCAGACCCATGCCCTCCACAAACCAGTCACAACAGTCCCGCCTGAATACATGTGACCAATAGTCTCTAAGAGACTGATAGTTTCGCCAGGACAGAAGAAAGTCTTAAAAAAGACAAGCACAAAGCCAGAAGAAGAAAAGATGACTTGGAACCCGCCCCGAGACCAGTGCGCGACCGAGAGGGCTTGCCACCAGTGGACACCAGCCCAGAAAGGGACCCTAAGATAGCAGCTAAAGCCACTGTTGTGCCCACACCGAATGGTACCTGTTACCTACAAGGGCGGACGGCCGCTTGACCAGCGCGCAGACAGGCAGACTTGCTACCCCTGGACGCCAGAACAGGCAAGCACCCCGCCCAGGTTGTGCCTTTCTTAGTTCATGTCATTATCCAGGCATGTTAAGCCCCCCCACCACGACAAGGTGAAGGCACGTCGGAGGGGTTTAGAACTTAGTTCTACGCAACATGCTCATCAGTAATGCCATGCAGTGTAGTCAGAGTCGTATTTACCCACACTTATATTCAAACTCACACTCCACTTGTGTAGTCATATATAAATGATATTTATTCATTAATATACTCATAAGCTAATTCTAAGTTATGAGTTGTATTTACTCATACTTATACTCATACCATTCTCTAATTGTGATGTCATTAATAAGTTATATTTAATCATACTCATACTCTTGTTGTGTAATGAGTTATAAGTTGTGTTCACTCATACATATACTCATTCTCATAATAGTTGTGCTGTCAGTTTTAAGTGGTATTTAGTCACGTATTACTACCTACTCTAGTTTTTCAGTTAGCTATATTGTACTATGTAGCCATAACTGAAAATTACAGAAAAACGTTAAATATTAGTATATTTATGTTGTTTCATGATAATTTCTGTAATTTTCAAATAAAAAGGTTCGTATTGCTTGTTAAATTAAAAGGATTACGGAGTTATTGTTAATTCTAAAGTTTCTTTCTTAATACATGTTCAACATGAAAATTTAACAAAATAATTTAGCTGTACTGTTAGATTACAATACTCCTAACGACTGTAAGTATAAGTGTGATTTATTTGGTCTGAGATATTTTCATACAAGAATTTGAAATTAACGTTTAATGAATATTCAGAGTGTGTATTATAGTAAAAGTTATTCTAGAGTAGAGTAATAGACAAATGATTCAAGAAATACCTTTTTTTTAATGTACCTTCTGTATTCAATGAGACTTGTTAAAATAACCTTTAGTAAGTTTTACTATGGTACTGAAATGATATTTTTATGGTACTGAAATTCATTAAGCCGGAACTTCAGAGGGTCATAAAAGTTTACTTGCTAGTCTAATTTACAATACAGGGTGTTAGTTTCAACACTTGTTCAAGAAAATTAACTCCTGATAATTTTCAAACCGAGGGGTGAAAATTAAATTCACTTCACAAGGGGAACTTTTAATATGCTCTGTTGATACATTCTTAATTAATTCAACATTTCCCGTTTGGTTTTTTTATATCTTAGTAATTCCTTTAATATTTCCCAGTGAAATTAACGAATATGAGGGGTATGGAGTTCAAAGGAAGATTTGAAGCCGCAAATATGGTTTAATAATAACCACATCTACTGCAGGTCCATTATTGGTTTTCATGTTATCATTACAACTCGTGCTGAACATTCTATCCTCTTATGTCAACTTTCAATATTATTAGGAAAATTCACTATCTTACTTTGTTCATTTTCCTCATAACTCGATTTGTAACTCGTCCAGCATGAAACATTTGAAACTAAACCATTACAGATGTTGGAGTACCCAAACTCTTGTAAGGACTCCCTCAGTATTATTTACCTATTAATCCTAATTCCTATTAAATCACGTTTCATCTCATTCCATCCTTTCCTGTTATTTCTAACCTAAGGTAAGCTTTAAGATTTGTCCCTAAATCCTGAAAAGCATCTACTTAACAGCTTTGTTATTTCGACTTAGATATAGTATACGACTTTACCAGGATGAGATAGTTTGTACACTGAATTTCTGTTGGTATGCCTTAAAATACCTGGGCCTTTCACTTTTAGACATGTATTTAATGCCTCCTGCCTGTACCTTGTTGTTCTTATCTTCTATTTAGACAGCTCTACTTTCAAAAATTCCTGAAGCTCTTTTAATTAATATCCTTAACGCATTAATTGCAAGTCGCATTCCTATATCAGGAATAGAGTTTCAAATGAAAGCCCTATATTTCCTAATATAATTAGAAGACGGCTTTCCAATAGCTATCTTGGGAGATTCTGCATAAAATGAACATTTTGAGATTAAGATGATAAAGCAAGGCACATCAGTGTGTGCCATCTAAATGAGATGGCTCCATAATTATTTTTGTGTCAAAACTCTATTGAAACAAATAATAACTAAAACATAAGAAAACAGTAGGTAAAGGCAAATCAATTTGATCTGCCTAAAACTTTCCCAAGGTCAACGTGAATTAATATGTAAAATACCATTATGTTTTATAAAGCAATTTGAGAAATCATAGAAAACTTACAGCTAACATACACAGATTTGTATTCACCAGTATATGAATCTTGATAAAAGTATGGGCCCTGGAATAGAAACAGGATGAAGTTTATCAGGACTTGATTAGTTCTTTAGGTTCAAATCAAACTTTCAATGACGAAGTTTTGGATTTTATTAAAAACCTTTTTCATAGGCAGATGTAAAAAATTTTAAAACAGGTAAACTTAACTAATACATTAAAGTTCCTTTTTAAAAACAATTTGAGAAAAATAAAATAACGAAGTAAATAAAAAAAAAGTCCATATTGAGGAAATACACTGAAGTAATCTTTCCGAAAGTTATAAAAAAAATATTTCTTTATTTACAGTGAGCTGGAACTCATTGTAGAATATTAAACATACGTACAAAGTGGGTTTTATATTTTTGTTCTGATTATACAAGGGAGTCGATTCAACGATATAAACCTTTCCAGTGATATTATTTTTTCAAAATTAGAAAGATTTTTCATAATTCAAATTTTTTTTAAATAATATAAAAACAAAATTAATATTAAATTCAAAGAGTGACTCAACGGACAAAGGAAGTCGAGCGGACAATGTAGTTGACACAATAAAATGTAACTACATTTTTTTGTCACGTTTTGCTTCATGGACAGCTAAAGGGTGGCTTGTTTTTTATCTGTCTGTGTTTTGACTAGCTATATTTTCTGGTTCATGTTATTATTCTACACTGAGTCTCCCACATTTTGTGTTCGTCAAGTTTATTACATTACGGAGAGTTGTAGCCACCATCAGATTTAATAATGCCTCGTTTTAATAATAAAAAACAGCTTTACGTCCTCTTTGAAAACGTCGTCCAAACAACATTACTTTCCCATATCAAAAAATCTACATTCAGTTTTATTACAAGTAAACTCATTATCAGAAATAACGAATTAATAATTTAGTTAATGGATTTATCTTAACATGACTTCTACATGTAGATGTAATATTGGTTAAGAACAATTAGTCTACTCTTGGAAGTAGAATGACTGTGACCCTATAATAAAATAAAACTTTAATAATTGGAGTCACTTCAAATCTAATCACTTAACACATAAAATAGACAACCCTACAAAGTTTAGCAATTAATCAGAATCACTTAAAGAGCAGAAGAAATTTAGCGGTATACACCAGTTTTCATGAAATCATTCTGGAATATCAGTACAATATGTTGAGAAGAAATCAAATGAATTCAACTAATGATGTACAACTCACACAGAAAACTGACAAATCCACGGTTTACAGCTGACTTTTCGTATACAAATTGCATATCATCTTAGAGCAGTAAATTATAGAATTACCTATATTTCTTTTTGTCTTTTTAACTTTGGGTTGCAAGCTAATTTTATATTTATTGATTTGAACTATTTAATATTTAAATTGACTAAATTTATTTAAAAACTGATGTAAACATCGTTTAAGGAGATACAGAAAAATAGAGATGGAAAAGAGTAATTTTAAGTGGAATTGATAGTCACGGGTTCAAGCAATCAAATTGTCAGATAGCAGAAGAGAAATGAGATAAGATATCCTAATTCAATTTTGGATACTGTCAAATGAAAAATACCTGCTGAGACTATTTCAAAATATATTCTCCCAGTCTTTCAGAAATTGTTTCAGTTTATCTGTTCTTATATTTTTTCATTCTGTTCTGTTTAATGTTATTCATTCTAACAATTTAAAAGTCAAATGTATCCAGTGTATTTATTCTTAATAATAATATATAATGCTTATGAAGTATATTAATAAAGAACAAGACGTTTCAGATGAAGCTCTAAAGAAATGAAATAAGGGCTGTCTGATTTGAAGATAAGAACAAAGCAACAAATACACCAATACATTTTACTTGAAGCTCGGTCATCAAAAAATTCACTGTATAAAGATTCACTGTTTATTTACCATTGAAAGCTATAAAACTCATCTATCCAAGCAATGAAGGTGTGGGGTGCAGTGGCAGTACCCCAGAGGGAACACACACAGGCCGAATATTGGCCCTTTTTTATCACACAAAGAAGATTGTTTTTACATTGAGAGGCCTAAATTTTGCCTAACTCGAGTCTATTTAGAGTGAGGATCTTTAACGAGTACCTCACAAACGTACAGGCCCGGAACCGACAGCTGAACGTCCTTTCCGAGAGACAACCTGCTAAAATTTGTCCAGCTCCTACGTGAATAAATCGAGGGTCAGAATGGGTATTGAGTCCCGGAAGAACCAGTCCAGAGGCGAGAACGTTGTCACTGAGCTAACCTAACCCCCCAAATAGCTGGCAGATTATATTTTTTGTAAAGAAAATAGGATAGGACTCCAAAATAATACATTTAAATATTTAAAGTATAAACTCGGATCAGAATCCACATTTTAAAAACCTCAGAGAAGTCAAACAAGTTTAAACAACTCGAATCAAAATCTGAATTTATATTTTAACAAACGTCCAAATCCATAGAAAATTAATTTTCAGCCATGGTCTAAGTATATATCACTCCGTGGAGCAGCCTTAACGTTTGGGGAAATGACAGCGGTTCATAACCATCGGTTCTTAACCCAATGGCAGGTAAAAATTCTCACAAAATCATTGTGGGAAAGACTATGGTTTCAAACCGTTGTAAGAAAGACAGGGTTTCAGGTGGAAAATAAGACATAATTGAAGATACGGAAATATTTTTAGATTTGTAGTTACTTCTTCTAAATCAAAGCAATTTAACAAAGACGACTACTGCAACGGAAATCAAGTGTCAGATATACATAATGACCCGCCATGACGTAGGTGTTTTAGTGTAATGAAAATAACTTTCGGAACAAATAATGTGATCTAGTGTCAGATGTGCACCTTGTAATAGCTATAATCAAACCTTACATTGCATGAATTGTTTCTAAAAAACAAACTAATAAATCTCAATGACAGTTTTTTTTTAATTTATCCCCATTTCCCGTTTTCTATCATTTTACTATATTCATTTTAAGAAATCCTCAAAATTACATAGTAATGTTTTATTTTTTCAATATCACAGTTGTAAAGTTTAGCAGAAATGTTTTATTTTAATTTAGGTTAGGAGAATGAAGAGTTACGGTAACCTGAAGTAGGTAATGGAGAAAAAAGGTTAAGAGCGACCACTGAACCAAATCATCAGTCTTTCTTAGAGTCAGTTTACAGAGAGCAATTAAGTGATTCCTTAATATGAGTATATACTGGGGACAAACGCCTGAATAGAATGAATACGACCTTCTAAATTAAAAAGTACGAAACGGTTCTCTTAAAGCAGTGAAACCATTCGTAGGTTCTGTTTAATTAATAAATGCTCAGCTATGTTTTCTAATAAATGCCAACAGAGTTTTTCCTATTAATTCTATCCATCTATTCACTCCTTTAATCGATGTATTTTTTTATCTATTTAGGAAGATGTACTCGTATATCAATCAATTGTTCATTCTTCAGATATATAGGAAATAACGCGGAAGCAATGCTTAAGTAGAACTAATCATAACTAAATATTAATAATTGAACTATATCCAGCTCATTAATAACGGAAATCATATCCCTGTTACTTATTTGTAACTCAATACATTCTTCAAATCTAGTTGATTTTACTTAAAAAATTATCAAGTTGTAGGAAAGGAAATAAGCCTTCCTATGATATTTTATACTATAATCAGTTTGTTATTAAATAGACCTTATTATCACCCGAATACGCGGGAATTGTGGCTCGGTACCTAAAGACGGGAATTAACACATGTGTGTCCATCATTTGGTGTTTGTTACCTTCCAGGTTGTGGTTCCATTCACAAGGTGGATTGACGTTTAAATATAAAGGTTCAACTTGGCTGTGTGGGACGGATTATCTCTTCCATTGTTATCTATAGCCTTGCAACAAGCAATACCTAGAGCTTTTGACTTCTGTCAGAAGTTATCAATATTTCTGAGCACTTTACTATAGCACTGATACTTAAGGTTGTCTTGGGTCCTTGATCAGGAATAATCGACAGTTACAAAAGTGCTTAAAATCTGTCGGAGGAGTCCTAAAACTCACGTCAATAGGTCGTCAGTAGTTTCAAAGGAAACTAATGTCTTCACCATTCCAAAATTATTGAACATTAATTTTAATTTAAATTAAAATTTATTATGAAACAATGCACATTCAACATACATGCTTTCTCCATACTATGTTAGTTATTAATTATGTTTTATTCATAAAAAAAATTATAGATGTATAAGTTAACATTCTATATTTTATATAGCTGTATGTCAACATAACATTCAAGTCAAAATTTCGAAATAGAGTTTCCAAAAGAAATACGTCTTGTGATTTCTATGTGTAACTACAATAAAATTTAGCAAATTAGCAGTGTTGTGTGTATATATATATGTGTGCATATGTATATATATATAATATATATATATATACATTTATTTATATATATAAATTAATAATCAACAATAACTCTTTATATAATATATATATATATTAATATATAATATATATATTATATATATTATGTCAACGATCAAACCAGAATTTTAACTGTGAAGTCTTGTTATGTATATACATCTGTAGTATGTATGTAATATGCAATGCTACAAAATCAAGGTCTAAACTGCAATAATAAATCAGAAACCAAATAATAACATCCTTCAACCAAAAAAGTGATACTCAGAGCTCAACTCAACCGATTCAGTATCTGTTGGATTCCGACGAAGACCATTTGTTTTGGTTGAAAGATATCAGTCATTTTCTGATTTTTTACTGTGGTCTAAACGTTGATATATCTATGTACGTATATATGTTTGTATGATCAAACCACAATAAGAAATGGAAAACAAAACTAAGATCTTTCAACCGTATCAAGTGGTTTTCGTCAGAGTCAAAAACCTAACTGAAACACAAGATGCAGAAACATCATGATGAGGGGTTTAAAAGGAGTGGGAGGGAAGAGTGGTATTTGAAAGATAGGAAGACCGCCAATTGAAAGATCTTAGTCTTTTTTTTTCATTTCTTATTGTGGTTTGATCAGTGATTGTTACTTCACGTGTTTATTGTGATATCTTTGTATATGTCTGTATGTGCGTGAAGAGAATATCTCTTAAAACCAAAGGAGTTATAATCGCTAAATCTCATATTTAAGCTACTCCTAGCTCTGAGAAGGAATAGCAGGCTCAGAGGCAACATTGAGTTTTGTTATAGATTAAGTTATGTGGCAGTCCGAAGGAGACTTCACAAACAGGTCGAATATTGGTCCTTTGTGCTACTACACTAAGAACATTGATTCCACATTGGGAGTCCTAAATTTCACTTAACTCAAGTATACTTTAAAGTACCTGACATAATACAGACTAAGGACCGAAGGACGACAATCACGTGCTCAAATTTATTCACGTCAATAAATCGAGGGCAATCGTGGGTTTTGAACCCCGGACCTACCAGTTCAGAGACGAGCACGTTGTCACTGAGCTAACCAGACCTTCTTCTTATGGGTTGGTTTATTTGAGAAAAATATTTTTTTTTTTGCTATTTGGTGGTAATCTGTCAAGATATTGAACAAAGATACTTAATTAGGATTAATAAATATTCAGTTTAATCCAAATTGATTAAACTGAAAAGCAGAAGAAAAGTTCTGCTTTAGTACACAAGTAAACAATAAGCTAGCTACTCGTACATCACAACCTAATATCTATCATTCTGCCCGCGCTATTCGTGCCAAATGAAGAAAGCTTTGTTCGTTTGTTTTAACACATGTGAAAAAATAATTATTTAATTTATTTTAGTGAAATTTAAATTATCAAAGCAATAATTATTGGCGCTGATAGTTATTATTCCAATTAATTAATTTCTAATCAAGAATACAGGCAAGAATGTATATATCCTTTTCAGGAATTTAATTATTGAAAAAGTGTATACTTGTAATAAGGCGTGAGGCGTCTCTCACTATATTCTTTTACATATTTTTTCAACTATATTCAGAAATATTTGAACTAGAATCATATCAAAAAGAAGGTAAAAAAACAATAAATAACAGAAAAATAATAAAAATTATAAATATTTACCACAAACACACAGTTATTATTCTTTATTAATCATGATGAATATAAAAAAAAAAAACAAAACAAGTAATAAAAAAACAACAACACAGGAATGATATAAAACTGTGTTAAATATAATAAGTGGATGTAGCAAAGTGTGTTCAGACAAGCTGATGTAATGTTAGGAGGTGCTTTTTTCGCCTTGAATTTCTTTAGAGATATTTCTCTTCCTCTTGAGGCCTCTTTCTGACTTATCATTTGCACTCTTCATTTCTTCTTCCATTTCTACTATTTTCTCAACCTGAAATATATAACAGTTCATTATCTTAAAAACAAAATAAGTTTCTCTTCCGTAAAAGTAATATAAAAGTTATATTTTTTTATAAAAAAGGATATATTCAGAAATAAAACTCCTATTATAAAAGAGATATATCTGTTAATCCAACGTCTAAATTGAGTCTAAAATCTTAAACATTTTCTGTTTAAAACAAAAGATGTTCCCAATTAAATTGAAGATAAACATTTTCTTCTAATATATATATATATATATCAATGATCAAACCACAATAAGAAATGGGAAAACAAGACTAAGATCTTTCAACCGTAACAAGCGGTTTTTGACTCTGACGAAGACCGCTTGTTACGGTTGAAAGATCTTAGTCTTGTTTTCCCATTTCTTATTGTGGTTTGATCATTGATTGTTGTTTCACGTGTTTATGTGAAATCTTTTATTATATATATATATATATATATATATATATTGCATTCTACTGGTACACGTGAACGGATGTACCTCTTCTTCTTCTCTTCTACTCTCTTCCTGACGATGAACTTCAGTTCGAAATATCGATCCAGTAAGTTTTCTCGGGGAATAACTGTGTGTTGTTAAAACACGATCACCTTTCAGTTCTGATAGTACAAAATGTGGATTAAAGGAATTCTGTAAAAAGTTAATGTCATTACTGACAATTCAAGTTTTACTGTAGCAGAATGGTAAATAAAACCTTTTTTTTTCTTGGTAATTCTAATTAAAATTAAATATTACTAAATATCTGGATGCCTCTATTGTGAAATTACCCCACAGTCAATAGTTTCATCAAAAAATGTCAATCAATATGAGGTTTTTAATAGTATTGAAACGATTTTGAGAGTGTATTATTGAAAACTACTAATTCCCCTTAAAGAGATCAGGTTAGCCCAGTATCTTACAAGCTCTTCTCTGGGGCGGGAGGTGATCAAAACATCTAAGCACATCATATCTCCAAGAGGACGTTAAGCAAATGGTCCCAAGGCTGTATGATGTCAGGTGCTCATTAAAGATCTTTATTCTAAATACACTCGAGTTAGGAAAAGACCTGGGATTCCTAATGTAGAATGAACTTGTGTTTATCACAAAGGGTCAATCTTTGGTCTATGCGTGGTCTCTTGTGGTACAACCACTGTAACCAAACCTAACATAATTACTCTTAAACTAACTTTGGTACTTAACTACACTGAAGTTACCCGTTTGGCAATAATTGTAGTAAAATCAATATTTTTTTTTAAATTTTTATGCAATTAATGATTTTTTTTCTTGAAACAAACCATCTTTGCAACTAATTATATTATAATGGATTAAATAAACTATTTAATTCAAAACAAGTCCTACATTAAGGTGCTTGTTGTGTTATTTGAAGATGAAATTTTTCCCTCATGGCCGACAAATCGCCACACTAGCATAACTATTCTGGTTGGCCAGTTCAACCAGCAGCATTTCAAAGGCTGGGGTATGTTGAACTGGTTGAACACCTCCCCGGCAAGGGAGGAGTATGCTGAAAGGAAGAGTAAAATATACAAAATACAACACAAAAGCTAAAAGTGTTTTTTATACTAAATTATATATATTAATTACCGAATCCTGGCCCATGTACGATAATCTCACCATTTTGGCCACAAGAGATCAGTACATGAAATTACCACATTTATTTTATGAAAAGGGAGGAATATTTCAATCATTGAATGCAGCATGAAACAGAGAACTTCATTAAAGTACTTGGAAACTTCGCTTTTTCATATTTTATTCTTATAATTTATACCGAAAAAATATTTACTAAATATTCATCTCTTTTTTTTGTCCATTCTAATGTCCAACCACAATGTATTATTAAATTTTGAAAATTGCCAATCTTTTTACACTTGCTTCTACCACACACTTTTCCATTTGTAACTGTGAAACTGTAAGAGCAACAAAATTTAATAAAAAAGAAATTTTTAAATGCAAAATTTTACGAAGAGACAGTGGTATGGTGGACGTGGGCATTTCAGACTATCGCCAAAGACGGCCAAAACAGTCCCTTCACCCCTGAGCTTAACTAAACTTCACCTGAAGTTGGGAACAAAGGATATTCATTTCAAATTTAAAACTTGAAATAAAAATATTTTCAAACTATTTTTTAATATGAAAATTAAAGTCATTTCATAACTAATTTTAAATTGAGCATCAAAATTTCACACAAACTGTTTCTCAAATACAAATTTTGGGATACTCTTCAATTACTTTTACCTGCTGTATAATCCAAAACATTGACATTTCACCTTACTCTTAACAAGCAACATTTTTGAACTTCTCTACGTTTTTATCATAGTAATAAATAACTTAATCATTTTCAAACAACCTCTAACTCTAACTGATGGTAATAGATAATCAGCAAGTTTTATTATCTTGGATATAAAATCTGGAAATGAATATCAAAACACAATCATATTTCATATTATTATATGTCCACAAAAATGTTATAATATTGCTAAAAAAAAATTACTGTTTATAAATGAACAAAACAAAATAATAAGCCTTCATCAATGATAATCTCTATTTCTATCTCTGTCTTAAATTTAACATATATACAATAACATATTTTAAATATGCTTACATTTATGTCCCTCTGATGTTTTCTAAGAACTCTCAGATAAGAACTTTTAAAAATTAAAAAAAGAAATAAATATAATATAAACGGTTTCACTTAAATACAATAAAATTCTACTGACCAATTTTTCATTTTTTCTGAATAAAAGTTTCACATCTTCTAAATTGATTGATGACCTTTTAGCATGTCTAAAAAATAAATAAATAATTTTAAAATAATCATTTTTTTTAAAAAAATAAAATGTTTCATTAAAAATAAAATAAACAATTATACGGCAAACAATACAAAAGAACCAGAATAAACAATAAAATAAATAATACAAACGAATCAAAAAAAAAAGTTTCAGAAAATAAACCATAGGCAATTCTTTATTCTTGAACCCACAATTTATAATTACTATACTCAAAGTAATGTTTAAACATTTTTGGCATTCAACACAATATAGACAATATTCATGAATGTCTTAAAATGTTTGTCACAATATTGTAGATATAGTATTGAGAATAATGCCAAACTAGACTGATGTCTGCTTCTTAACAAGCTTTTCAATTTTCTTAAATAATTATCAAAAATATATATGTCTAAATATAAAAATACAAAAATATAAAGTATATATACACTTTACATATAATATATATATATATATATTTATATACATATTATTTATATAATATATAATGTATAATTATATTATATATATAATATAATTGTATTATAATATATATTATATATATAAAAGTATATATATATATATATATATATACTTTAAAATCGTAAAGTCGATCCAAACTGGACACAAACAAGTTGAAAAACGAAAAATAGGAACACACATACTAACTCAAATTTTTGGATATACCCTCTTCAGGAGAAAAAGAGTGGGAGGTTGGAAAGAAAATGCATTTGTTCCAACCAGTAGGATGTGGGTTTTTGCATCTTGGAGGAAAAAATAAATTAAGCAAAAAAGAAAATAGGACTTGGGCAAAGAATGTTAAAAATAAGATGCAATACAAAGTAAAATAAAAGTAGGTACAGACCAGTTTGAATAAAATAGAGCAGGAGATTACATAATACAGAAACTGAAAGAAAGATATAAAATTAATAAATAATGTAAACGAACAAGAAATAGTATTTGAAAAGGTATAAAAAAACCAAATTATTTAGAGAAAACCTAAAAAGTAAAGTATTTTTGAACAAACAGATGGAAGCATGAAACCTTCATTAAAATTAAAATAAAATAAAATTACTGTAAAAGTTGTAAGAAGTGAAACAAGTAGAAATGACTAAGATAAAAAAAAGTTAAAAAAAGATGGATTAACCGAAAATTTGAGTTAGTAAGTGTGTCTCTTTTTCTGTGTGTTACTATTCTTCGTTTTGAACTTAATATATATAACTTCAGTAATATATCAGCCGTTTGATAGAACAGGTGTATTCTGTAATCGGGATTCAGAAAATTTTCTAAGTTCCAAATCAAACTGTCAATTCCGAAGTTACGGCTTTTTTTAAAAAAAAATTCATAGCACAAGTAAGAATTTTGTAAATTTACATTTACTAGTCTAGTAAAAGGTTTTGACCGGTTAAGATTGTTACTTCATTGATATAATGTAAATTTCATTTCCTAATTCAAAAATTCTTACTTCTGCCCATGAAAAGGTTTTAAAAATAAAACCGAAACGTCAGCATTGAAAACTGATTTTGAAACTGAAAATTGATTGAATTCCAATTCCATAATACACCTATTTATATATAGTTCATTATAATCTAACATACATAGATAAATGAAAAATACACAGTTACAGTGTCTAATTTTTTGCTTAAACCATCATCAGGATAATAAAGATAGGGAGTCAAAGTAAATATTATACATCCACAAAAGTGTTATAATAATTACTAAAAAGAAATTTATACCAGTGTGCTTAGGATCCTCTCGTTTCTCTCCTGATGACAGTTCAAACAGAAAATTAGAGACTGTGAGTGTGTTTTCATTTAACTATATATCTTTATCTATATTGAACTTTAAAAGTCCGTTCCGGATCATTTTTCATCATTAAAATATATATACATATACCCAGACCACTCACTTCAAGGGCTTCTGAGGAAGCCCTCATCTGGTCGTCAGATGCTACCAAATTCCCCTAGTCAACTTAATCAGATGACTTTCTCTACTTTATGTTAACTATTAAATTATCAAATTAAATTACATTTAAATCATAAAATAATTTTCGACCAGTAATGATCCCTCGTTGTAATAACTAAGAAAATGAAGGGGAAAAGATGAAAAAACAAGTATTACCACTTTAATAATATCACTGGAGTATAAACATAACGGTCTCTTCATAATAGTAATGGTTCATCATTCGAGCTACCCATTGTCATCTTCTCTATTCCGTTTTCTACCAGTATTGTAGTTTTCAAGATAATTTTACCCTAACCTTATATTTCCTTTAAACAAAATTATGTACCATCGTATCTTTTCTTCTTTCATTTTCTTAGATATTCAGATGAGAGCCATTACAGGTCGAAAAGCCTTATTTTTTTCTTATATTCTCAGATTATTTTTTAAATTAATTTTTTCTGTAAAGATTATGTCAGTATTGTATTTAATTCCAAAGTATTATAATTAATAAACCACTAATTTTTAAGGCAAATGTGAGATATTTCGTTAGTTCCTTATTTTTTACTTCAGGTGGCCAGATTAGCCCAGTGGCAATATGCTCGCCTCTTAACTGATAAATCCGGGGTGTAGTATGACAAAGAGCCAATGTTCTGCATATGTGTGTTCTCTTGTGGGACTGCAATTCAATAATTCAGGATAAAGAAGTAAATTTTAAGCATATACGAAATGAATTATTCAAGAAGAATTATTTTTTTTAATTTTCTTTCTTCATTTCTTACTTTCCGTAATTTCTAATCACCAATTATAGATCACCTTACAATCAACAACAACCAGAAAGCTACAATACTAGTTAGATATAACTCTACTTTGTTCCACCTAACTGCTCACATTGCAAAAGCTTCCAAATCTTCAGAATAAGCCCTCAATTTCTTCCAAAACAGTTCAGCCAACAAAGCTTTAGCTTCCTTAGAAAAGGTTGCACCACCTAAAAGAGTATTTGTACTGCCTACTTCATCTAGAACTTGACCACACTGATGGTATAGAGTCAGCTTCAATCTCTGGAACCAATAATTGATCAAAGATAAAAATCGACCATAACGTATGGAGCCGATGTACTAATGCTTCAATGTTTTAAACAAAGAATAAGAGACACTAACAAGTTTTAAGAGAGTTCTTCCATTATAGACACGACTTTCAATATAACATTTAGTAGGCAGCAATAAAATCTTATTTAAAATTTGACGCACGATTAAAGATAAATTAGACTTCATATTCAATAAATTTTATATAATAAGATAGCGTAACAAAACCATGTAAGAATGAAAAAAAAGTACAGCAGTAACATCAGATAGTGAAATGAAGTCTCAGTACTAGCCATTTAAAGTTTAGATTTAATTATAAAAAACCTACTAGTCTCTAATATTTATTTCCTTAATACAAAACTCACTCCAACTAAGCATCTTTTCACATTTTTAATTCTTGAAAATCGATATACTGGATGACACATTTAACGCAGCAATCAGGGTCAGTTTACTAAAAATATATTAATAAAAATTGGTTATCAATAGTAAGTGAATAAAGAGGTTCAATTCATTATCACGCTACATAAATAGTATAACCTTAAGAACTTTAAAAGTTGTTTTGGTTCCTACTATTTGGAATATTTAAATCCAATACAAGATAAATAAAAATTTTGGAGCCAAAATATTTGTAGATTGGTACACTTACATCTGTAGTAGATAAAGTTTCAAATTCAGCATCTGCATCCATTTAAGAACTCAAATATAAATACAAATATCATTAACTCTCATACATCAAATTAAGATACTGCATAGTACTTTTTGTTTTTTTCACACGAGAATTTGAATTGAATTTTCAAACCTATGCTAGGTAACAGTTAGAAGGTTATGACTATATCGTTACGAAACTATCGATTCTTATTTCAAATATTTATTTCTGTTATGAAGAATGTTTGTTAAAAAAATTACAATGGAATTGATAAAAACTAATAAATTTTCGTAAATTAACAATTCATTGATAATTGAAGATTTTTGTAAATTGAACTATTAAATGCACAAACATATTAGAAGTGAAATGTATCTAAATATAACAAATTTTTGAAAAAAAAAAAGAATAATTTTGTTTTTACATTTTCTTTAGGCTTTTCTTTTAAATATTTATATCAATGCTTTTATTTTAATAATACACTTAATTAATTATTTGCAAACAAGCATTTATTTATAATCAATGCAATAAAACATACGACCAACGACCAATAAAACATGCAAGTCATTACTAAGAAATAACGTCTTAAGTTAAATTACAATGTATTAAATATCTGATTGATAGGAACAATATTTAACCTCCAAGTAATCGAGATGACCTATAAAAGTTCTATTCTTAACTCTTGGCTCTAAGACCAAATTAAAGAAACCGATACAAATACAAATCGGTTTGATTAAAACAATCGTAAAAATAATCAGTAGTAGGATCCTAGTAGTCCTAACAGTTTGGCACTGCCATAGGGTCCATGTGGACTCGGTCGTCCCCCTCCAAGAAGGCAAATACCCGTACCCCAGGCCAGGACTCATAAACAAATATTTAAATTAATAAGAGGATGCAGTATATGAAAGAGGATTCTATTAATAATTTTGAATCTCCTCCCCTGGATATTTCCACATAAATAATATTTTATTTATAAAATATGCTGTAATTTCAGTGCATTTATTTTTTTTAAGCACATAGGTAACTTTGGCTATATTTTCTTCTGCACTAATTAATGTTTTTAAACAGAATGAATCATAAAATGAAAGTCACTCTTTTTTAAAAAAATATGTAAATTTTGTGTATTTTACTTTTCTAAAATGTTCATTATGAAGGACGTGTATGTTAAGGCAATTTAAATAATATAGTTCAAAGAGAGTTTTTGTATGACTAATTTGTTAAAAAAAACCACTACCTACTTTCATGAAAATCCACTCTCCAATTAGATAATTGTAATTTCTTTGGATGTAT
Organism: Hermatobates lingyangjiaoensis; assembly: GCA_026182355.1. Taxonomy (NCBI): domain Eukaryota; kingdom Metazoa; phylum Arthropoda; class Insecta; order Hemiptera; family Hermatobatidae; genus Hermatobates; species Hermatobates lingyangjiaoensis. The sequence continues at coordinate 21,883 of JAPFBL010000119.1, read as the reverse complement.
ATGTATTATTAATAAATTTAATTATCATAAACATTAAATTTTACTTTAAAAAAATTCAAATAATTCCATATTCATAGTTTTTACACTAGAATTATTCGTATTTTTTTCTCTTAAAAATTTCTAAATTCTAATGATAATTAACAGTTTTTTGCTAATTCTTTGAATCACTATTAAAGCTCTATTATCTGTAAATTCTTTGTCATGACAAAAGTTTTTCAAATAACTCCACGCCTTCATCAATGTCCTTTGTTTCACCTTGCAGTTTCATACTTAAAAAGTTAACTTTTAAAAAAAAGGTACTTCAAACCAAAATATGAAGGAAACTAAAAATTTGTAGTTTTTATATTCTATTTGCCATGAAGTAAATAGAAGATAAAAACTTCTTTTTTTTCTTTTTATAAGTCTTCTTACCTTTTTTTTTAAAAAAAAATAATTTCCATTTTGAAATAAAGTTGGAAAAAGAATAATAAGAAAGCACAACAGAGCTGATAATAATTAAGAATAAAGAAGAAGGGGAAAAAGAAAGTTAGTTTAGAGGAGTGAAAGAATTTAATGTAAAAGTAAATATACCTATTTATTTTACCTATTATTAATTATTTATGCCTATTAATAATGTCTTAGTATTTCAAAGTTCATTAGTTAACAAGATATCATATCATACAACCAAGTTTTCTTAAACACAAATCCCAATAGTTGATTGAATGTAAAATTTGTTAAAAATTGAAAAAATAAATCCAGTATGCAAAGAATAGCCAAGGCTCCGGTTACACACCACCACACGACAGATATCCTTTTCCCCTTATATTTGAGCAAGGTTCCCAGATTTGTTAGCTAAGAGTAGTACAGACTCTACAACTCTAAAACTCTACAGCTCTAAAACTGTGTACAAAAGATAAAATTTTTGTATGGTTCCATGTATTCAGATTCAAAGGATCCAAGTACAGAGCAGCAAAGGTCACTATACCAGAGCAGCCTGTAATTCTGAATTATAAAAAAATGTTTACTAGATTTCTTTATCTGAGCATAGCAACTACTTATGAATGTTACTTTACTACAAGTAAAGTATAGTGATCATGAAAAAATTCGATCTCAAAATTTTGATGAATCTACATATTTTAAGGTCTCCAATGATCTTTTATAACGTTTTTTTTTAATAATGCCTATGTGTGGGTGGGTGGGTATCAAAAAGTTTGTAAGGACGCTGCAGTCCAGAATCTTTGATGGATGAAAGTAATTTTTACTAAAAAATGGGTTTCATATTGTGGATGTGTCATATTATTTGGGAGCAATTATGCCTGATGAGAAAGTCACTTTTTTGCCAAAATGATTTTTAGATAACAATTTTTTTCTCCTATACTACTAACTATAGAGTCTTAAAATTTTGGCATTATCATGGAAGTGACAAATCAATAACTGAAACAATTCTCATATTTTTAAAACAACTGAAAATATTTTTTTTCTTTCAATAAAATATAAAAATTTTGACTGATGATTCAATCTGAAACCTTTTGAGGAGAATGCAAGTCTTACCATTTGATGAGTCAAAATGAAATTGGACCATCAAATGGTAAGACTTTTGAATGAAAAATAAAGAATTATGCGGAGGAAGAGTTGAGGCATTTTTTTTCAAAATTACATCAAACAAAGGAGCGTTATGATACATTTACTATTTTTAGGAAATGTTTTTTTGACGCTAAACGGCTCATTAAAGAACAATGATATTTTGCGAAAAAAATTACACAAAAACACATTTTGGCAAACAAAGTGACTATCCCTTTATGCATAATTTCTCGCAAACAATAGGTCACATCTACACTATGAGGCTGATTTTTGTGTGAAATATTAATATGAACCATGAAATATTGCTGACTGTAGGGTCATGTTCTCTTTCGAATAAGCCCAAATCTATGTAGGCCACATATAATATTTAAATTATTATAATAACTCAGATAAATTATTATAATTATCGAATAAAATAACTACAAGTTAACTTCAAACTACAATATATTAATAAATAATAATATATTTATTTATGGATACTTGCATAAATAATTTGTTATATCAGCATAATTTTGTTATATTATTCAATAATAATATATTATCATAATAGTTATATGTGACCGCAATTTTTATATATTACCATCATTACTTCACTATAAGTAAAGTAAAGTATAGTGATTGTGAAAAAATTCGATCTCGAGATTTTGACGGAATTACATGTTTTGAAGTCCAAGAAGTCGTTTTATGAAGTTTTTTCGATGATTTCTGTGTGTGTATAGGTGAGTGGTGTGGGTGAGCGAGTATGTACCCAAAGTTTGTTACCACGCTACGGTCCAGACTCTTTGATGGATCAAGTTGATATTTTTCACAAAAATGGACCCCATAGTGTGGATGATTCCTATGGTTTGGGAGCAATTATTACGCATGATGGGAAAGTCACTTTTTGTCAAAAACCTGTTTTTAGACTAATTTTTTTTTCTCATAAACTACTGATTCTAGATTCTTGATATTTGGGAATTATCTTTAAAGCCATAAAGGGCAATAATATAAAAATATCCTCAGATTTTTAAAACAACGGGAAATATTATTTTTTTAATAAAATTTAAAAGGTACTTTTGCCCCTTCCTGCACTTTACAATCTTTTTAAAAACAACTCTTCCCTCCCACTCCTCTCAAACCCTCACCATGATGTTTCTGCATCTAGTTTCAGTTGGGTTTTGACCCTGACGAAGACGCTTGTTACGGTTGGAAGACCTTAAGTCTTTTTTCCCCATTTGATATTTGGTTTGATCATTGATTGTTATTTCAAGAGTTTATGTGAAATATTGTTATATATTCAGATATATATATATATATATAATATATATATATATACTTAAGACATATGAAAATAATATAAAAAATAATAAAATATATATATATATATGACAGTAATATTACATACTATATGTAACTGAGATATAAAACTAAAATCAAATCTTAACTGGGTCAGTTTCCAGGTCCAATCAAACTCTCAAATGCCGAAGTTTAGGATTTTATTTAAAACCTTTTTCACAGGAAGAAGAAGGAATCTATAGAATAAGAAAAAACTATAAACGTTTACATTATTGTAGGACTAACAATAGTAACATTCAAAAGTTTCCAGTAGATTGAAAGCAGGTATCATGTACTACTAACATTGTTATATCTCCAGTAATGTAGAAGTTCATAGTCTTTCTTAGTAAAATTCTTTGTTTTACCAGTGGAAAAAGATTTTAATAAAAAGCGAAACGTCGGCATTTTAGAGATCCACTTGTACCAGAAAAACTGAGGTAGCCCAATTTTATTTTGGTATTAATTTAGCAGGTGGTTAATTTATTTTTCAATTGTTTATAATTTTAAAATATATAAATATCATTTGAATAATATGCTCAAAATAACTAAATACTAAAATAATCAAAGGAGTTTTTTTATAAAAAAATATTTGATTTTGAGTCACCCTTTATACTCCAGCGCCTCAATAAACGTATACTAACTCAAATCAAATACAATAACTTACCATTACTTATCATATTTATACGAAACAACACTTTTTTTAAAAAAAGAAAAGAAGTTTTGGGTACCATTCTTAAATCCAGAATTTTTTCATAACATAAATTTGACCTTTACAAAACTTCCTAGGTCCTAGAGTCAATCTGAATTAAGGTGCAAAATTTCTTCAAGATTAATAAAGTTATGTGGGAATGTATACCAAATAAGTGACATACGAGATTGATATGTATACATATAACTAATTAAATGAAATGATACCACCAACAAAAGAAAAAATAAATAAATATTACAGATAAAATTCCAACATAACACATGGATTTAAAAATATTGTAATAGCTGCAATTTTTTTTGATAAATAATAAACAAGTTTTGGAAATGAATCTTAAAATATAAAGGGGGAAGGTGAGATTGCTAGGAAACGGAAAAAGAAGTGGTATTGGAGTGTCAAGGTCTCTGCCGGTGTATACAAGGCAGGCCGGGTCTCGCTCAAGGTCACATAAGGGGACTTGTTCTAAGCAGCTGTCTCTCAAGCCTCTGCGTTCAATAAACATACCATCACCGGAAATACTCTCAACCAAACGACTGAAATGTTTAATTAAAAATTAAAAAAAAATACAACGTAGTTAGTATTAGAGAAGAAATATACAGGATTCTTCTAGTACGATCCAGAAAGATATCAAACAATCAGTGACTTGCTGGGTCAAAATATATTCTACGGCATTAAATTAAAGGTTAATAAAAGCTATTAAAAAATATTCAATAAGGACTACAAATTAATGAAAATTATTAAAACATAATCAATTGTAACAAGAGAATATTTACAATATTCTAGAATAAATAGAAGTTGTTACTTCTTACAAAAAATAGAAGTAAAAAAATAGGCCTTTTCATCCATAAATTAAAATAAAGGATAGTTAGGAATTTTTTAATTTTATTTACTTGCATTATTATTTACTGTACAATACATTATGGGTATAATTCTCTCTCTTTCTTTCTTATGGTCGGTAAAGACTTAATTTTTTTTATTAATTATTTTTTCTTTTTTTCTTTTTGTTTTTCATTTTTATTTACAACACAGTACAGTATTCAGTAAGGTCAGGAATCCCTCTCTGTTGGAAAGGTCATTGTTTGAGCGATTACAGTAACATTTGATTTGAGTAATTACATTGAGAGATTACAGTAACACTTACCATTCACAGCAACATTATAACAGAGTACAGCACGCAGGAAAAAGATAATACTCAATCAGAGTAAACTGCATTTTTGACAAAGAAAATGAAAAGTTGTTTTTATTAAATACTAGGAAGCCATGAAATTCCCAGTATAATAATTCTATAAAAGACCAAAAATGTGAATAATAATTCAAAATTGAAAACATACTTTGAAGAATAATAAATTATTATCCTACACCTTAAATTAAAAATTATTTTAAAACAACATTTTTTCTTCGATGTTTTTGACATTTTTCAGACAAAATAGGAACATTTTCAAGTTTTAAATGGGAAGATTTGTCTTAAATATTCAATGGAGAAGGAGATCAAGGTAAACTATGTAAGAGATCCACTGGCTATTGGAACAAAAGCCATGTTCTCCTGTAAGAGATTATTTCGAACACGAAATCTACCGTTTTCTTTTCAAAAGTGTTATTAAAGCTGTAGTTATACTAATGATATTATATATATCAGTGGTGTGATATACAAAAATAAGCATACGTATTGATAAGTTGATCAATCAGTATTTCTCCTACCTCCAGGAATGAGTGACTAATAAACACTTCCCATTTAGACATTTATATGATACCTAAATAGAATATTATATATTATATACCATATAAGTATGATATTATGATTACTTATAGTAAAGTTGAGTGCAGGCAACTCCAGATTATTTTTGTTCTATTCTATAAAATATCGGCAATTAAAATAAAATTATATTTAAATATGTCCATTAACTAAAAGATGTCCTATGAAATTTTACCATAGAGTGTTTAAAATAAGGTAAGAGATCAGATGATATTAATTTATACAGTTCAATTGGCCATTTCTCTCCTGTAGTCATGGTGGTTAGAATTAAGTTTCACCAGTATGGATCCAATGTGAACAATGTTATATTAACGAGTTCGAGATTAACAAAGAGCAATACACAAAGTAGGGAAACACACTTACAGACTCAAATTTTCGGGTAATCCGTCTTCAGGAGAAAAGAGAATGGGAGACCAAGCACGTTGTAGGCGCAACGGCAAGTAACCAACCCGGCAACCGCCAGTGCTGTCAACCGTACCCGGTCTTAAAGTATAAAATTAGGAGAAGATATAAACAGAAGCTCAGATAAGCAGTACTGGTTGGGTAAAACTATAAGTAGGTGAAAAATTATAAACAATATAAGATAAAAACAAACTATAAGAAACAAAAATAATGATAGAGAAAAGAAGAAAAAATAAATAAATAAATAAAAATAAATACAATACAAAAAACTTGCATTGGTTGTTTTAGTAAATAAAAGGGTAAGTATGGGAAACTAGTTAAGAATAAGAATTTAGAAAAATAAAATAAAATGGTTGGTTACTTGCCGTTGCGCCTACAACGTGCTTGGTCTCCCATTCTCTTTTCTCCTGAAGACGGATTACCCGAAAATTTGAGTCTGTAAGTGTGTTTCCCTACTTTGTGTGTTGCTCTTTGTTAATCTCGAACTCGTATTGTGTCCAGTTTGGATCGTATTTCGTTTTATCAGTGAATCAATGTTATATTAAGGGATACCATGTCTGGTCAGTAAGTCCGTTATATAAACAACTTGAATCTTCGAATTCTGGATTTTTTTTACTTTAGTAAGTTTTTTGCTCTGTTTAACTCTCCGCTGAAATGGCTATCCTCTTCAGTTAGGTATTTTTCAGCGAATGCTAAATGCTTGGTTTGGGAATGTTATTTAACGTTACAGTTTTTGTTGTCCGATAATTTTTCGCCACATATCAAGCACACAGGTAAGCCAACGTCGTTGATGGTGAAGGCATATGAATCAGACACAGGATTAAACTATTTTCTTCGGAAACTTTAATTTTTAGGGATTTGTCATGGTTAGTGTAGGGGTCACATACTCCAAAAGCAACCTGCAAATAAAGTAGAAGGCTATTGACGTTAATATCACGCATGTTTTAGTTGAGAGAAAAACTCTTTCAAAATTAGATTTGTAAGTATCATTTCAAATTGCAAGACTGGGCAGGCTTACCTGCCGCCTTACAGTTTAAGGACTATCACAGTATTCATGAGAATTCGGTCGTACCAGGCCTTTTTTTTTTTTAATATTATTATTATTTGAGGGTGACTATAGCACTAGATATTAAAAAAAAAGTATTGGACTTCCCCCTTTCTGTACTAAAGTACCCAAGCAGTTAGCTTCATCGCCTCCAAGGAGCTCAGCACTTTTGTACTTTTGCTGGTTCCAGCGGTAAAGTTTTGTTGAGTGTCCCCAAGAACCTACCTCTGTGCAGCAAAGTTGCCTTACAGTCAGCAGGTGCGACGTTTTTCTTCCTCTTTGCAGAATCTGCACAAACCATCATTGACAATGTCCATTCAGGCTCCCTATGTTTCCGGAGAAAGTAACTTCCTTTCTCCTTTTTCTTTTAATCTTTTAAGAGTTTCGGATTAAACTCTGGACCAATGGTCCTACTGAACCTGCTCAGCTGCAGCTAAGGTCAGTGGTCTTTGTAGCCCCTGGTACAATGAACCTGTCGAATAAAGCCGATGTAGCCTGTGGTATAGCTGCATGGCCTCACTAGGGGCGACCAAATTCCAAGATAACTGCAACAAATAAATAGAAAAATATTAATATATAAATAAAAAAAATAAAGTTTATTAATTTCAGGTGTTTTTGTTGAGATTAAAAAGCCACAGGTTGCCAACCCCTGCTCTACCCCTATGTAATGCTCTGGTGTCGCTAACATTGCCATTCTAGGTCCACCACTAATACATATTTATACTCACTCAAATGGACTCAATGTAGACAAATTAATTAATTCCGATGAGTTTCATGAAATTTTTATTTTATAAATATCTATATTTTTTTACTACTTTGAAAATGGATTGTAAAATATGTTGTATACATAAGAAAAAGAGAAGCTTTACGCTGAACCGGTTTTCACGGAAAATACGTACAAGAAACGAGTTTTATACAACTATTTCTGTTTCTAAAATAGAAATACTTACCATATTAAATGAAATGCATCAATATAAAAAGAATGTTTATTTTGATACAACATTAAATATTCATTATAGCATTTCAAAGGTTGCAGAGTTTAAAAAAATATTTATACTCGCTTATATTTAACACAGAAAAGTAGATAAAAATTAACTAATTAATGAAAGAGAAATAATAATTGAAAAAAAATAATAAAAATAGGTAAGAAAAAAACAAAACATGGAGTTAATAGAGATAGTAAAAATTAAAATGAATGAAAAAACTTTAAAAAAAATGTAAATGTATTTTGACAAAATAAAAATAAGAATAGGGTTTTAGTGTTGATATGAAAGTTCCTTCGGATTGGATTCATAAATATACTTTTGTCAGGGATCAGTTTAACCTCAAATTGTTTCAGAAATCATAATTTAATAGTAAAAGTTCATCACACATTCCACAACGTCAAGAAAGTTTCTGAAACTAAATTGAAATATTCCTTTGTTTGAAGTTAAGTCCACAGGACTACGGAATGTACTCCTGAATGTGCGAAGTGGGGGATGAATGTGATAGTGGGGGGATGACGTCAGAGTAACCTGAAGCTCACCTGGTAGCAATGAACACCTCTAGTCTCTTCATGCGTAGAACCGTGAGGATTAGGTTCCAGTGCGTTATAACGTGCTCCAGCATTCGTCATATGAACCATTTATTTTCCATAAGAAAGGTTAGTTTAAGAAATATATTTGCCTTTATTGTCTTTACTATCCACTTCAGATCTTATTACTATTTTTAAAAATATTAAGAAAAATAATTATAATACCTCTCCATTTATCATTTATTGGACCGTAGAGCCTGTATATCCAACGACAAGAAGGATTATTTACAAAAATTGAATGTGCTGTTTTAAATAGTAAGGAAATTAACATGTTTCATATTTTACAATTATTTGGCTGCTTGACAATAATTAAGTTTTTAATTATAAATTTGATTATTAATAAATTTAAACTATAAATTTTATACTGAGCAATACCGATTGTTTACAAACCAACGAAAAAAAAATCTGGAGTGGACTTCACTCAATTTTACTATAAGTAATCATAAAGTCATACTTGTTGGGTATATAACATTTAATGTTCTATTTAAATATCACACAAATGTCTAAATGTGAAGTCTTTATTAGTCACTCATTCCTGGAGGTAGTACAAATACTGATTGATCAACTTATTAATATATATATTTATTTTTGTATATCACACGACTGATGCATATAACATCATTAGTATAACTACAGCAGTAATAACATTTTTGAAAAGAAAACGTGTAGATTTCGTTGAATATTTAAGACAAATCTTCCCATTTAAAACTTGAAAATGTTCCTATTTTGTCTGAAAAATGTCAGAAACATCGAAGAAAAAATGTTGTTTTAAGATAATTTTTAATTTAAGGTGTAGGATAATAATTTATTATTCTTTAAAGAATGTTTTCAATTTTGAATTATGTTTTACATTTTTGGTCCTATGTAGAATGATTATACTGGGAATTTTATGGCTTCCTAGTACTTAATAAAAATCACTTTTCCTTTCCTTCGTTAAAAATCATGTATACCAATTTGCTCTGAGCAAGTGTTATCTTATTCCTGTGTGTACTCTGTACTCTGTTATAAGATTGCTGTGAATGTAAAATATTAGTAATTAGCCAGTTTTACATACTCAAATCAAAGTAAAAGCCGGCTATTCAGTATAACTTAAAACTTTTATAGCTGGAAGCTTCAAATTTTTAAAAAATAATAGATATGAACAATTATACTAGAAAAGTGAATAAACCGAATATTTGTCAACAAACATATCTCCTCTTTCTTAAGGAAAGCGTCCATTCCTCACACTTTGATTTTGCCCAAAGGTACTGATTCACAAACTCAAAATAATTTACATCTGAAATAGTTTTGTTCATTAGTACAATATACAGATTGATTAGAGAATTTTGTGCGACAAATCCATCATACCATGGAAAGCAACAGAAATTTATGTTTATTGGCAGTGATTTTATACATGTGAAAATATTATTCCTCTTAAATCTCATATAAGTTAATGAATTATTTAAATTTGACCATCAAAAACGTCAATTTGATTTCAGTGGATTCAATCAAAAAATGTCTAAGTCAATGTAAACTATGTAAAAAAATATCAAAAATTCAACAAGTATAGCAGGTGATCCGTTAGTCCAGGATAAACAATCAGTTTTTATAGCGTTATTGCTCTTTGCCGTGATTGAAATTTCATGATTTTTTTCATAAATTGTTAATTTTCTGTTTTGAACAAAATATCATGGTTTTTTAATTAGCAGTTTAGCTTCAAGCAAATATTTTTGAAAACAGAAAATGTACTGTAACTCCCCTGTGGTGAATGTAATTTTGAGAAAAAAATATCTTAACTCATTTTCCACATAAAATTCTACTTTTAGGTGTAGTTTCATTTTGATCCGTCAAACGGTATGTCTTGTAACGCTCTCACAAGCTTTCAGATTGAATTATAAAATAAAATTTTTACATTTTATTGAAACAACTATTTCGTATTGTTTTAAAAATATGAATATATTTTTCGCTTGTTGCATTTGTAACCTCAAAGATGATATCAACTATTCAAATATGTATATTTAGTAGTTTAGGATAAAAAAAATGTAGTGTAAAAACAGGTTTTTAGTATAAAAAGTGGCTTTCCATCATGCATACTTGCTCCTAAACAATGGGGCTTATCTACACTATGAGACCCATTTTTGTGTAAAATATCAACTTGATCCATCAAAGATTCTGGACCGTAGCGTGGTAACAAGCAATGCTAACATACTCACCACCCACCAACGCACCCACACACACACACACACACACACACATACACCATCGAAAAAAACTTCATAAACGACTTCTGGGACCTCAAAGCATCTAATTCCGTTAAAATCTCGAGATAGAATTTTTTCACGAAAACTATACTTTACTTATAGTAAAGTAAAAATATTGGTAATAATGATAATATTGATATCTGTATATATTTCGTAAACGATCAAAAGTTTAATATTTTTTACAAAAACAAAGTGATTGAAATAACCTTAAGACGTCCATCATTTTAACTAACTTCCTGATACAAATACCGACTAATTTTCAATGTTCGTTAATATTTTAGAAGATGCATGGTTATGATCTGCATAAAAAACAACAAAAACAAAATATCGCCACGAAAAAAGTTATTTCAGTCCAAATGTGTTGTTCCAGATGAGAATGCAGCAAAATCACTCAACTTTCTATGGGTTAACGTATTATCAAACTTACGGTAATCAGTTCATGTAAATGACTGTACATTTATTCATAAATGTATGAGAAATATAGAAAAATGAAAGTATTGCATTCGGGTCAACATTTAGAAATCAAGATTTTAACAAGATTCATGTTTTGAGGTCCTCTGAGTCCAATGAAATTAGTTTTACAAATTTTTGTGAGAGTGTATGCGTGTTTGCGCAGGATATATCAAAAACAAAAAGAGCTGTAATCACCAATGTTCATATTGAAGCTTCTGCTGTCCTTGAGACTGAACAGGAAGCTCAGTTCCAAAATTTTAACTTTTCTACGTGTACTTTATATGAAAAAATCGGAATTTTTCAATTTTTTAAAAATCTAACATGATTTTGTTTAAAATCCCAGTGATTCTGGTTTTTTTTTTTTAGTTAACATTTAATATACATTGGCATAATGTTCACAGAAATGTTCGTGATGGTCAAAATTAAAAAAAAAAACAGTTCATTTAAATCAATTTGTTTCCATTGATACGGATATTAAACACAATATAGTAAAATATAAATACTATACTGAATTGGATCTAAATTGATTAAACTGAGAGGCAGAGAAATCAAAGAAAGTAAATAGAAGGATAGTAATAGGTTCCAAAAGCATCAACTAGTACTATTCTAACAAATGAACTACAAATTATAATTAGGTAAATGTAAACTATGTGGTGTCCCACAACGGATTTTTTATATAACCAGAAGTATTAAAACAGTAATAAAAATATAGCACGTAGTTATTGCTCTTGAGAAGAACAACATCCTAATAAGAAAAATCAGTAAAATTTATGGAAATCTATTATTAGCCAAGCAATTGAATGGAGTCATTGAAATATATTTTTAATTAAACCATTTAATGGAACTAACGGCTTTTGAGATGTAGTCTACTGAGTTACAAATTTGTTCTGGTAGTTTGCCAATTTTTTTTTCAGTTTCATTTGAGACTGTATTCGAACACGTTGTTAAATTTCTTTTAAATATTCCTCCAAACAATTATATTTTTATATTGTATTAATAAAAAATATTATATTAAAATCTGCAGTGGTATACAGTCAATTTCACTATAAATAAACCCATGATTAGAATAAAAAAATCTATTACCTTAATTTGATGTATATATCAAATTCGACTATATATATGTATGTATATCTTAATTTGACTAGACTAGACTAACAGTTAGTCTAGTCGAAGGTTTTGTCCGGTTAACATTGTTGTTCCTTTAAATAATGTAACTTTTCATTTTCTTGGTTAAAAATTCTTACTTCTGCCTATGAAAATGATTTTAAATAAAACCGAAACGTTGGCAACGAGAGTTTGATTTTTTACCCTAGAAAATTGACCGAATCCCGATTAGAGAACACACCTATATATATAATATATATATATATATATATATATATATATATAATATTCATATCATATGTAAAATCAAACCACAATATGAAATGGGAAAACAATACTAAAATCTTTCAACCGTAACAAGCGGTCTTCGTCAGAATCAAAACCCAACATATTCCAGCTGGATTTTTGACTCTGACGAATATGACAAATTTCATATTTAAGTGATCTTTGGCTCTGAGACGGAACAGTAAGACAACACCAATAAGGAACTTTTTTAGCTAGTTATTAAATTTAAAAATTTAAAAAATACATAAAAATTTTTATTATAAAAACATACAATAGTTTTTTTGTGATTTAGTAAAATTTTACCAACACGAATTTGCTTCAAATAACTGAATTTATAGTATTTAGTTGACATCAAAGATGTATAGTACGCGAACCGTGTGGATATTGTCAGTCAGGGTCAAACCTGAGAAACCTGTTCTGCAACAGTAATAAATGAACTTTTATAGGACTGAGGTTACGTCAATGCGGATATTAAACAAAGACTAGTTGGAGACAGATAATAATATTAAATCTTAGGTTCTACCTGCATATCCTCAGCAACTAAAATATTTTTGTGTTGGCCTTATTTGTTCAGTGTATAACAAACAGCAGAAAAATTATAAATGAAACTGCATGCTGTTAAACAAAGGTATAAATAGTGAGCATCCAGAATATTTTAGGAAATGATTATCAAAATCAAATTGAATAATATTTTTCTATAAACATCAGGAAAAATAATGAGTAAGTTAGAATAATCATCACAAAAATAATAATATATATATACTTGCATTACATTTCTTTCATAGCCGGGTTAATACTCACACCTTTCGCTAATTGTACACTTTCATTAATATTCAAAGTATCGTGCAATTTTATTTAAAATATTTTCCACTTTATAAAAAAAAAGTTAGGTTTTAAAAATGTGTTTAATGATATAAAAAGCTACTGGCCAATTGTTTTAGTAGTATTTGTGAATCAACTGAAAAAAAAATTACTTATTAATAGAGAATTTAATGTAAAGTAAACATTACAATAAATTATGCAACTAGTAACTACTGACTATGATTAGATAACTTTCTTACATCTGTAGTTAACATTTATTATTCTTATCCAAAACTCATTGAGATTATCTTGTAAGTAAATAATTAACTTCTTGTACATCAAAGTAAAAATGTCAACAAGTTCTAAACCCCTCCTTCCGTAAAAATGTGTCAATAAAAATGGCTCAATAGAAATCCTTTTTGTATTCTACTGTCCTTTAGAATAATCTAAAATGAATATTTTAATTATAGACTACTCAACAAACAGAACTAAATGCAAAATGTCATATCTTTGTAGCAAATTCCATATATTAGAATAATGAGATGATCGGGAAGAAATTAGTATATTCTTTGATATAAAGTACCTTTTTGAATAACTTAATGAATATTTCATTCCGGAATGAAATATTGCTGGAAAACAATAGAGCACATTTACACACAAGAAATGTTATAAACATTTGATAAATTTCATTAAAATTTGTCAATCAGTGCAATATTTTGAGTGATAACAAAATGTTGGGTACACACTTTTCCAATCACCTGGATATATGATCTAGCCTTTTTTTAGTAATTTTTCAGTCCAGACATTTTGATATTTTTAAGAAAATATTAAAAATAGACCCAAAGGTTCTCAAAACGGCTTAATCCCTCTAAACATCTAAATTTATTTTTTCATGATAAATATACTTTAACAGTAAAGTAAAAATAATAGAACTACTTTTTTTAAAAATGTTTATCACCTTGACATTTGAACTTAAACCGATTTGTTATAATTTAGGTTTTTGATTTATTTATGTTTCATATTTTTGTTTATTAATTTTAAATAAAGTTACTATAAAATTATAAGAAGTTAATATATCAATAATAATAAATGTTATTAGTGTGAAATCTTAATATATATTATTTAATTTATTTTTTTCCAAGTAAACATTACACTACCTTGTGTCTCATTTCCTCGGGTAACGTTAGGTACATAATCGTGTGCACTCTTGGTAACGTGCTATCTTTTAGTAAATGCACGAAAAGTGCATTATGATATAACCATTACTTTATGTGGTTGCTGTCTGAAAGAAAGTCCCAGCGATGTCCGAGCTGACGTGCACAATGCATTCACTCTCTCTTTTACTCGCTCTCCCTTCAGGCCAGCTAGCAAATGATTCATTGCTTAAACCTAAGCCATTGCTCTCTTTCGACAATCTTCTAAATCGCGGATAGCTCACTTCTTCAAGATTTATTTTTCACTAGGTTTAGAATATTCCTTAACCTACATATTATGGAGAAAGAGAAATGTTGGATTAAGTGTACTAAAGAGGAATATTGATTGTTTGTTATGATATGTAATGAATAGCCGAGTAGTAGTCACACAAGTCTAAGTAATAGCCTTTACCTCCCCAAGTGATAGTGATATCCAGATTTTTTCAGATGTTCAAGAAGCTATCAAATCTCTTAAGGAAGCTTGCAGTACATCTGAATTAGAGAGAAATTTAAAAGAAAGAATATATAAATATATATATAACTTTAAATTGCACAAAGCACGACACAGAAAAAAGAATAAAGAGAACACTTACAGAATTCAATATTTCGAACTGTTGTTCGTCATCAGGACTAGACTAGAAGAGAGGACGAAGTGAGAGAGATCTCTCCACGTCGAAGAACGGAGCGCGAATGACGTTCTTCGTCATTCTTGTGGACCGTTTCTTATTTTTAGTATATATATATATATATATATATATATATATATATTGATAATAGTATCGACCGTGTAATAGAAACAAAACTAAAGTTTATCAGGACTCGGTTAGTTCTTCAGGTTCAAATTAAACTCTCATTCCAAACGTTTCGGTTTTTATTTAAAACCTTTTTCATAGGTAGAAGTACAAAATTTTGAAACAGAAAAACTAAGTATTACATTAAAGATTTTTTACAAGAAATAATAGTCCGTGGGTTTTAATAACAACTGTCCAATTTGAATGAACACGTGACACTCTGTCACAGCAGCACGTTAAACTGGTCGGCCTGATTTTATTTTGGTAGAAATGGCTGAGAGGCTAACGAAGAAATATAAAGTCAAAACAAGTTTAAAGTCCTCTCCGAGGGACGACGTGCTCAGTTTTATCTACCTTCCTCGTGAATAAATCGAGGGCCAGGTGGGTATTGAACCCCGGACCTACCAGTTCAGAGGCAAGTATGTTAACCACTGAGCTAAAGTGGCCTCCCAAATAAGTTGTTGGCTATAAGTGTAGTCGTTTGAAATAACTTCGGTTCATTTTTTTGTATTGCTAATTCAGCTCAGCTAAAATAGCAAGTGACACTTGTGATCCGATCTAAACTAGAGTAAGTATTCATAAAGTAGATCAAGTGAGTGCAACAACTTTACCTTTCAGCAGCGAGAGAGCCAAAATAAACGAAGTGTACAAAAAAGCATTAAAACGGAACATTCTTGAAATTATAAACTGCTACTTCATAAGTAAAAACTGTTTAAAAGTATGATTTTCTAAATTTATACCATATATTCTAAATAAATTTTTTTAATAAAATTTTATTTTATTTAATCATTAGCTTTATATTTATTCAGTTAAATTGCAGAATAACTAATGCTATTAAAATTGATTACATATATGATTTTAATCACCTCTATTTCTGTTTATGATGTTAACAATAATAACTCTTATTTGAAGTTACTTTGTAATAAATGTTTGAATGATCTCTTTCTAAGCATATATTAGGTTTTATGGGAAGAAAAAATTAAGAAAAGAATTTTTATATGTTAATTGTGTAAAAAAGTAATTATATGAGAAACTTGTAATTGAGTTATGTAATTTTTTTTTTATTAGGAACAGTTTAATATGAAAAAGAGTATAGAAAGAGAGAACTTAGGTTAATTCGTTCATATATTTATTCACCGATTGTGTTTCATTATGAATAATAAAAAAAAACAAGGGAAAATCTTGAAACAAAAAAAATGAACTGAAATATAAAAATGTTTGTATTCATAATGGAATGTGAATTTAATTAGTGAGGAGATAGTTAACATTCGTGAAAAGTGTTTTTTGTTGAAGCAAGCCCATACTAGGAATGAGGAAGTTCATTTGCTTAATTAAGAACACTGATTTTCAAACATAAACGCTTTTCAAATAACTGGCTCCGTCAAATGTCTGAAGTGATTATCAGTGCCTCTCCATCCTGTCTGACTTGCAATTAATCCATTGTCTGTTCACCTTCGCTCTTCTCTCTTCAGTATTATCAATTAAAAGTAAATTAAGTGCAAGTAGTATCTCTAAAAACATTTCAATGTTTTACCACCGAGAGTAGGTGATTGCTTATCATGCATTATTATTCTCTTTGTATAACTTTCCTTTGTTATTTTATTTATCAAACACTTGTCATCAGTAATTAATCAGAGTATCCAGGGCCCTTGAGATGAATAGAATTCACTGGTGCATAACCTTTCTTAGGAACCCTCCTCCTCATTTCAGTTATAACTCATATATTCAAATAGGACTCTTTGAAAGATTTAGGATTGATTTCTGACTCTAAATTAACTGTTCAACAGTCATATTGTTTATTGAGAATACCGTAGCATGCTCGATATCATTACGAGACATTCGTATGACTTCAATGAGTCCCATTACTTTCGTTACTCTTTATAAATCTTTCGTTCTTCTAATTTTAGAATATGACTCACCTGTTTTGAATCCAAATTACAATCATTATCAACATTTACTTCAATCCGTCAATAACAAATTCCTTGAGAAGTTTTCCCATAAGTCAAGTTATCCTAGAGATTCATCATACTGTCCTCTCCTTTGTGTCCGATTTAATATTTCTGATCTCCTTTCTCTTAGAACAGGGGTTCTCAATGGTGGTGATATTCACCTCCAAGGTGATTTTAGGTTTTCAGGGGGTGAATTGTGACCACAGTAAGTTTACAGAGTGAAGAACGCTCTTGTAGGTTTTTAATTATAAATTAAAAATACTATTCTCATTGAATTTATTTTATTCATCAATAATTGTTAATTAGTATTTAATTTGTTATATTCTATTATAAACATAATCAGTGTAAAATTGTAAAAGTGTATATAATTGTTTGGAAAGAAGAAGGGGTGGGGTGGCATTGCGGGAAATGGCGAGAGGGGTGAATGGGGATAGGAAGGCTGAGAACACCTGTCTTAGAACCAATCATGACATCCTATTCTTTTTATGAATAATTAAATAATTTAATTAATTATCAATGATGATTCCACATCCCATCATGGAATTTACAAAATTATTCTATGTTCCATGTAATAAAAATAGTAATTTTTTCATTCCCCATTGTCACGTATGATGATAAAATGTAAAGGTATTTGTATCAATGTCGACTTGTTTGATTGCGACATAAGAATATTTAAAAAAAAAAATTAAATATTTATTATACTTACCCACCATTATGTTACAATTTAACTGTCACTGACTCAACCTTGTTTGATTTAATTATTATTATCTATATTATTATGTGTAATTAGTGGTTGTTAGTTTAGTATGTATTAATTAATATCAGCATAAAAATGGATATCACATTTTAAAAGGATTTTGATCTGTATTTAAATGAATTCAGTAGTACAGATCTATACTGTCTGAGGAAACAATTTAGTAAATAAGTAGTGTAGTTAATGTTAGTAATGAACCGTGTCATTTACATACTTACAATCCTGTAAATTGTATTCTTTACAGTTATTAGATTAATTCAATAACCTGAACTCAAAAGACAGCTTTTAATAAAATGAAAGTAATAAACAGAAAATAAAAAACATTTGAGAATAGGTTTTAAAAAAGGACTAGGTTAGCCCCGTGGTTTACATGCTCTCCTCTGGAATGGTAGATACGGGGTTCTACACCCACTCTGACTCTCGATTTATTCACAAAGAAGGTGAAAAATATCTGAGCATGTCGTCCCTAGATGGCGTTAAACTATTTGTCCAGACCCTCTACAGTGTCAGATAATCGGATCCCTGCTCTAAATACACTTGAGTTAGGCGAAATTTAGGACTCCCAATGTAGAAAGTTCATTGTATGGTATCACAATCTTCTGCCTATGTGTATTTTCTTGTGGACCTACCACATCATTTTAACCTCACTTATAGGTTTAAAAAATATGCTTTTATTTGCATGAGGTGTGAAATATTTACGAAGTAAAAAACTTCATTCTCTATCTCCCTCCCTCCTTCCAAGGAGATCAACATTCTGCAGTTTGCTAAATTTTTTTTATAAAAAATTATATCCAGGAAGAGTAAGGTGGGTTGCCTATTCTAAAGGTCTCTATCATCAAAAATAACGACCCAATGCCATACTCGATAATAAGCGCCAATCACATATTTAAGAATACATTTCATGTAATAACATGCTCTTACTTGTTAAATAAATACATTACTCATTCTGAGGTAAAATGGATAAACCAACAAAAGTCTCCACACAAATGAAGTTTTATTCAACGCGTTTCGAACACTTTGTGTTCATCATCAGGCACTATAATACAAATTATATCTAATTAGTTACAAAAATTAGAGTGAAATAATAAAATTCAATTAAGAGAATTCAAGACATACCCAAGGATGTGGTACTGACGGGTTGGTCCAGTGAACACAACTAGTAGGAAACAAATCGAAAGAGTGGGGGTAGGCAATTTAGGAGATAAGGGACAAAGGCTTCGGGTATGCTTGAAAAACCTTTAACTGAAATACAGAAGGCCAGATCCACTAATTTAGAGGAAAGAAACCTTTTTTTTTGTGTGTGGAGACTTTTGTTGGTTTATCCATTTTACCTCAGAATGAGTAAATACCACACAATTACGGATTGCACAACTAATGATTTAAATACATTACATATTGGCTGAATGTATTTACCTAACATGTGAGAGAATGCTATTACATGAAACTGATTGGGTTTTTTACTCTGGCGAAGACCGCTTATTACGGTAGAAAGATCTTAGTCTTCTTGTCCCATTTCACATTGTCGTTTGATCATTGATTGTTACTTTACTTGTTTATGTGAAATCTAGTATATATATATATATATATATATATATATATACTTACATTCAGAAAAATTTAATACGCTTACATTTAGTCACATTTTATTTTCTTATATTTAGTTACTTTATATGTAATTACATTTAGTCACATTTTATATACTTACATTCAGTAACATTTTATATACCTATACACAAACAATTTTTATACAATTATATTTAGTCACATTTTATATATTCATGCTCAGTCACATTATATATACTTAGTGAAATCGTGATTTTTATTTATTCATATCACAGGGAGTAAATAATCTTCCAACAAGGTAGTCACTTACATACCAAGGTTGAGCATCATAGTTACGTATGCAGTATTTCATCTCTATTTATTTCTGTTGCAGGTTCCAAATGATGCAAGCAGAAGATGAGTTGTTCTGCATAAAAGTAACGAACGCCTGTAAACGCTATGGCAAGGGTGACTTCGTCCTCAGAGGCCTTCACATGTGCATACCCAATGGAATTATGTAATAACCAACTATTGATAATAATAATTTTCAACAAGTATTATATTAAAACATTGCACTTTAACTATATGATAATATTTCATATCAGTAAAAACCTATTTTTTTGATATGTCTACAACATGATAAAAAATTAATATTTTTCTTCGTTGAAGTACTATTTCAATTTATTTCCTAAGTTGATTCTTTCTGAACTTAACTTCACAGTAATAGTTGATCTTTATAAAACTGTTATTTTTTATATATATATTTTAATAAAAGCCCGTCGTACTTTGTTTATCGGTGATATAGCCGACCAACTGGTTTCGAACGTTCAACATCTTCAGGAAGGACTGAAAAATATAGAATGATAATAGAAATAAATACCTATTGAACAAGTAATGCCAATATATGCCTAATTTTTTTTGAATTTGAGATTTATTTTCTTTATTATCTTATTTTATTCTCTTGAAATTTACATTATCAATGTCAAGTGCGTGCAGTCGTCTTTATAGTTTTATTATTGGTTTAAATAGTTTATCCGATTGATATTCATTTTTTCATTTATTAAATTATCTGTGTTTTTATACTTATAAATTCCCAGTTCTATTATAATAAATCTTTGAACTTATGTCCTGTTTTTACTTTACTATAAGTAAAGTATAGTGATCGTGAAAAAATTCGATCTCGAGATTTTGACGGAATTACATGTTTTGAGGTCCCAGAAGTCGTTTTATGAGGTTTTTACGATGATGTCTGTGTGTGTGTGGGTGGGTGGGTGGATGGGTGGGTGGGTGGGTGGGTGGGTGGGGGTGGTGGGTGGTTGTGTGTTAGCATTGCTTGTTACCACGCTACGGTCCAGAATCTTTGATGGATCAAGTTGATATTTTACACAAAAATGGGCCCCATTTAGACGAAGATCCCTATTGTTTGCGAAGAATTATGCATGATGGGAAAGTCACTTTTTTTGCCAAAAACCGTTTTTTTTAAAACATTTATTTCTCCTAAACTGATAACCCTACAGTTTTAAAATTTTGACATTATCTTTGAAGTTACAAATAGAACAAACGAAAAATATATTCAAAATTTTAAAACAACAGGAAATATTTTTTTTTCAATAAAATGTACAAATTTTGACTTATAATTCAATCTCAAACCTTGTGAGAGCGATACAAGCTATACTGTTTGACGGACAAAAATGAAACTATGCCTATAAATAGAACATTATGTGTAGAATGAGTTGAGATATTTTGTTTCAAAATTACATTCGCTAATCGGGCGTTACAGTACGATTTGTGTTTTCAGA
This sequence comes from Hermatobates lingyangjiaoensis, assembly GCA_026182355.1. Classification (NCBI taxonomy): domain Eukaryota; kingdom Metazoa; phylum Arthropoda; class Insecta; order Hemiptera; family Hermatobatidae; genus Hermatobates; species Hermatobates lingyangjiaoensis. Next base: position 619 of record JAPFBL010000119.1, on the reverse strand, counting down.
AAATGATTTTTTGACGCTAAACGGCTCGTTAAAAAATAATGAAAATTTGACCAAAAATGGAACAAAAAATTAGCAATTCATAAAAAAAAATTCATGAAGTTTCAATTACGGGAAAGAGCAATAACGATATAAAAACTCTTTGTTTATCCTAGACTAAGAGATCACCTGCTATACTTGTCGAATTTTTTGTATTTTTTTACATTGTTTACATTGACTTAGAAATTTTTTGAGCGAATCCACTGAGATAAAATTGATGTTTCTAATGGAAAAATGAAAATATATTATTGACTTATAAGAGATGTAAGAGGAATAATATTGTGCAGGTAAATGATAACACTCATTAAAAAAAAATTCGTATATATGTTATTTGACAAAGGGGAAGGAAAATGATCTTATTAAATACTAAGAAGCCATAAAATTCCCAGTATAATAATTCTGTTAAAAACCAAAAATGTAAAAGATAATTCAAAATATAAATCTTTCGTTTAGAGATTAATAACTGTAATTATCGTACATCTTTAATTAACAAATCACCTTAAAACAACATTTTCTTCGCTGTTTAAGAAGTTTTTCAGAGAAAAAAAAAGGGTATTTTACTGTTTCAAATTTGAAAATTTTA